>CM038215.1:146477077-146836544 GCA_021442155.1 Cymbidium sinense
GAAGAAGGCAACCATTAGGTCTTTCCGTACTTTCCTGCATTAAGAAGAAGAAAGGGGGAAGAGTGGGAACAAGGGCTTCATGCATGAAGAGGAGGAGTTGGGGTTGTTGAGCGAAGGGAAGGAGCAGAAGATGCATGAGGGCTGCGTGTGGCGCTTCTGCATCAAGTGGGAGGAGGAGGAGGAGCTCGTGTGAGGGTAGGGGGAAGCGAACTCTCGTGTGTGAGGAAGAGCTGAAACGAACCGATCGTTCATGGAGGGGAATAGGACTGGTTCAGTTAGGGATTAATTTGGGTTATTAAAGTTAAACAAGAATTTTAAATTAGTTTCTTAAGCGTTTAATTAAACCAAATAAAAACTTTATACCAACATGATTAGATAGTCAATACACACATATATATATATATATATATATATATATATATATATATATATATATATATATATATATATATATATATATATATATATATATATATATTATATATATATATATATATATAAAGCAAAGGTTATTGATATTCTAAATGCGCGATGTTTTTCAATTAAAGGCCTTTTGGTTTAAGTTATTGAGTCAATTTTAACTCAATATACGCTTTCGACCACTCGACATTCATGCAGACTTATCTTGTGAGAATAGTCTTCTTGATAGATTTCAATGTTTTGAAGCTAACGGTGTAATTTCATGAGCGAAGGTTGCTTGCGTCGGTGCCTCTGATCGATAGTATGCGGGCATTACGACTTAATCACTTGATCGGTTGATCATCATGTTGTACGATATTTATATTTTGACTAGTTTAAACATTTGAACATCATGGCAAAGTCCGTTCATTGATCGGAGGTTATTTGGGTTAATTTTGGCAATGTCCAATGCATTTCAACCTCAATTTATGTGTTGTCACTTTGATCATTCAAAATTTGCACACACTCATCCGAATGAGCATGGACAGTCTCATTTGGTAGTTTTTGGTATTTTGAAGCTAACAACATGATCAATTTCATGAACGGAGATCATTCGGACATCGTCGTAGCTTCTTGACTCTGATATGTGCATCGACACATTGATAGTTTGATTGCTTGATCGGTTGATCTTTAGATTAAATATTTATATTCTAATCAATTTTGACATTTTAATGCGATGGAAAAATCCGTTCATCGATTGGAGGTCATTTCGACCATTTTTGGTGACGTCGAGTGCATTTTGAGTCCCGATTTGCCACTATCACTTCCGAAGTCCATTGAATTGACTTGTGGGCTTGACTCGACTTATGACACATATATGGAGGTCAACAATTATCTCCCAAAAAATTTGATTCACGCATGGAGTGAGTCACGTTTGTTGAAAACTGGTTGACCCTTTGGGCTGGCCACAGAACTTGAATCATTTCTGCTTCGATTGCGATAGCTTACGGAGCTCTTGATAGAGTTTTCATTAGTATAATGCCTTGTTTAGGACATGCTAAATGATAGACTTGACCGATTTGTCAGAATCAACTTGTCGGATAGATAAGAGTTCTTACACCATCTACTCTCTACTTCAATGACTTTGCTGAAGATCTCTTTTGTTACGTCATTGCATTTGAGTTTCCTCCAACCCTTTGTGCTTGGTTGAGTTTGATGGAGAATTGGTTTATTTATTTTGATGAAGGACTCCGCTAGGGAGTTGGTTTATCATGCTTGGTCAGATTTGAAATTCCCTTTGTCCTAGCTTTAAGCTTGACGGACTAGATAAATGACTGACCTAATTTATCCATATTGACTTGTCAGGAAGAGTATGTATGCCATGAATCGCTTGCTTGCTTTGAACTCGTTGAAGGGTACATCTGAGATGACCAAGCCTTTCATCTTATACTAGGTCTATGTTGAGTCATTAGTCTAGCAACGTGTGCTTTAACAGACTGAATAACCATAAAATTCTTTTAGTTTGGCTATCAACTTTGTATGAACTATGAAATTGCTTCCTCGGTCTTATGATATCTGCTTTGACACTTGATGAGGAGATTGGCTTTGATCTATGCTTTGAGCTTGATCAGATCATTTGAGAATAAATTGAAATATCACCCTGCAGGCAATATAAAGATTGACTTGAGGCAGCTCTGAATTGAGAGTTTCTCAGATTGTCTTGATCTATCGATCAAGTAGAAAGATCTCTTGGATCATGGTTGCTTGTAATCACTAAGCTATATCAGTTTGAGATTGAATAGCTATCATCTTTGGGTGAGCAGGGCTCTTTCCGCATTTTCTTATGGCTTGTTGAGTGAGAGCGTCAACAACTTAGCCATTTGGGCTTGTTGATTGACCTTTAAAAACTTCTCTTGACTTAAGTAGTAGTGGGTTAATGATTTGGTTACCAAATTGATGAACGGGGGCTCTTTCACTGCGGTCATTTCTTGCGGTTTGTTGAGTGAGGAGAGCATCATCAACTTGATCATATTTGAGCTTGTTGAGTCTGACCTTTAGAACCCATCATGTCCTAGAATTCAGATGTAGAGGTTGATGTTTCTTTCAACTTATTTTCCAAAATTGAGAATTCTTCTAACCTGATCTTCAACATTTGATGAATCTAAGAGAAGATTTTTTTTTTTTTTATATTTATGGTTGTCTTTTCATGCATAGCAATTGGTTATTTTTGTTCTTGTAAGAACCTGTAACTTAACAATGATAATTATAGATATATTTAAGGATTTCAGCGTAAAGCTCGATGTCAACCTGAATCAGAATATATTTGAGGATCTCGTCTTATAACACAACGTCAACTCAAATAAACTTAACATAAACTAAAAATTGCCCCTATCTTGTAGGGGGAATTCTAAAGTATATTTAAAAGAACTTTCAAGATGAAAATATGCAAATACATCAATATTTGAATTGATATGCTCTTAAGAGGGTTTTAACATGTAATTGATTTCCTATATAGGTAAATCTAAAATGCCCCCTATGTAATGGGGAATTTTCACAAAAAATGTTTTTCATCTGGAGTGACTATATTTATTTAGGGATCTTGGCATGAAGCATGATGTCGACCTAAATAGATATACTAAAAAATACCCTTAGTCTTGTAGGGGGATTTCTATTGTACTTTGAGAATGTATTTATCATGTATGATACCTTTTGAAGTAACGACCATTGATTGGTGGCATTGGTCTTTCACCTTTTAAGTCAATGAGTTGGTATGCCCCTCCTTGATACACTTTCTCAATGACAAAAGGGCCCTCCCAATCAGGCTCAAATTTGCCACCGAATTTTTGATTGGGGATAATTGGTCTTCTCGGCACCAGGATAAATTCTCCTTGGAATGTTTGAGGCCGCACCGTATGATCAAAAACCCTAGACATCTTTGCTCGATAAACCTCTAGATTTTAATGATCTTGTAGTCTAACTTCATCAAGCGTGTTGAGTTCCTCCATTCTCAGACGAGGCTTTTGATCTTTAGTTAGATTGTATTGGATGGCTACCCGAAGTGAAGGAAACTCAACTTCAAGCAGAAGAACTACTTCAGTTTCAAACACCAATGAATAAGGAGTGTCTTTAGTCGGTGTTTTATAGGTTGATTGATATGCCCACAGTGCCTCTATTAGCTTGGTATGACATTATCTTTTATTTTTAGTGAGAATCTTCTTGAGCAGCTTTGACCAATGTATTGTTGAAAGCTTCACCAAACCATTTCTCTTGGATTATATATTGAAGAGTATTGCCAAACAATTTTGTGTCGATGAATCTATAAATCTTTGTATTTTGAAAGTCGTACATTATCAAAAAATTATTGACGGTACACTCCAAATCATATATGCATGAAGAAGTTGATCACTCGGCCAGCAATAACTTCTTTAAATGGAGTAGCTTCAGCCCACTTAGAGAAATAATCGTGCTAGGATGAAGTGGTGACTCCGATGATGGTGGATCAATTGGTCCAATTACATCCGCATTCAGATTCAATGGCCAAGATGCTCTTGTGTATAGTGGATTTGGAGGTTTGGATTATATTCCCATGCACTTGACATTCATGATACCTCTTAGCATTATTGATATAGTATCTCACCATAGATGGCCAATAATAGCCCATCCTTTTGATCTTTACTGTCATCTTGGGACCCGACTGATGTGCACCACAAAGTCCTTCATGAACTTCAACCATCACTTTGGTACCTTCATCTGTATTTAGACATCATAGCCACATTTGTTCAAAGGATCAATGATATAAAGTATTATTGATGAAAGCATAGCACAATATTCTCTTCGATTTGACCTTAGTGATTTATTGTTTGGTAATTTGCCTTCTTTAAAGTAGTCGATGAAGGGTTACCTCCAATCATGTGGCACTTCTACAATAAAGGCTTCCCATTTCATTTCCGAAGCAATGTCAGGCTTAGCTTTTCTCGATATAATTCCATGTTGATTTTGAGGAGTATGAGGAGCAACCTGAGTCAAGTCCTACTATGTCAAATTTGATAACCCTCTACCTATGGGGATTGATACTTTGCTGGTTCTAGAACTCGTCGAGTAAATATGCCGATCATAATATAATCACAATTCTTACTTGCCATTCCTTAGCTAATTTTGCTAAGCAATCGGCTTTACTATTTTTGGATCGAGAGACTCGAGTTAGTGTGATATTTGGTATTTACTTCATAAGCTTAAGAACTCACTTATGATAGAAAGCTAACTCGAGCTTGTTGATTTTATAGATGCTAAGTACTTGATTTATAATAAGAGAATCACAAAAATATGCAAGTTTTGAATGCCTATGATATTCTTCAAGACCTACCACTAATGCTTCATACCGGCTTCATTATTAGTTCTTGGCTCACAACCCATATGATCATCTCATTATCCCTCCTTACGGTGTTATGAAGATGATGTCGATTCCTCGCTCTCTTGAAATTTAGGGGTTTGACTTATTTGATCGATGAGGCTCCATCAAAGTACATTTTCCAAATTTGTGATTTTTTCTTTCATGAATGAGCATAATTTGCTCATCAGATAAATATTCATTAAGAGAAGAGTCCATAGGGATGGGATGTGCAGCAAGAAAATCTGCTAAGACTTGTCCCTTCAGTGCTTTCTATGAAACGTATGTGATATAAAATTATAAAAGCAATACTACCCATCTTGCTAAGCAACCTCTCAACGCTGGTCTGGTCATCAAATACTTTAGCACAACAATCCTTGATATGAAGGTAATCTTGTGAGATAATATATAATGACGGAGCTTCTGGACTACAAAAATCAGTGACAAACATTACTTCTCTATTAGAGTATCTCATTTGCTCCTATTAATCTTCGACTAATATAATAAAGAGTATTTTTTTTACTTTATGCTCCAAGGAACTCTTCTAATGTAATTGTGTATAGAATGATGGACTTCCTAGGAGTAGGCACTAAAAGGATTGGTGGATTTAATAGGTAGCTTTTAATGCTATTAAAGGCTTCTTAGCACTCCTTGTCCCATTTGAATGGAGCGTCCTTCTTCATTAACCTTGCAAACGGTTGATAGCATCCTGGTAGGTTTGATATAAATCAATGGATGAATATGAGCTATCCTTGTAAAGAATGGAGCCGCAAACATTTCGGTGGAGGCAGGATCAATTTCAATTCCTCTATGATGTACAATGTACCCAAGAAATTTTAGGGATACCAATGCACATTTTAGAGGATTCATCTTGAGATCATATTTTTGATTCTCCAATACAATTCTCAAGTCTTCGAAGTGATTTTCATGATTTAAGCTCTTCACCACCAAATCGTCAACATAACATTCCACCTTTTGGTGAATCAACTCATCAAAATACGGCTCATGGCTTTTTGATATGTAGCTCCGATATTTTTCAAACCAAAAGGCATGACTTTGTAGCAATAGATGCCAATAGGTGTTCTGAATGATGTATATTTTTCATCTTCAAGTGCCATTTTATTTTGGTTGTATCCCGATGATCCGTCAATGAATGAGAACATGTCATAGTTGGTTGTTGTCACTAGTAGTTGGAAGTGAAAAGTCATCTTTTGGGCACCTTATTTAGGTCCTAAGTCAATGTAGATGGATTTGGCCATTCTTCTTTCTAACGGGATAATGTTGACTATCCAATCACGTACTTCTCTTCCCGATGAAGCTCGCTTTGATCCTTAGTTTCGCAATTACCTATTATTCTTCAATCTCCAATCTCATTCATCTAGGAGCTTGCTTAATAGTTTCACATTTGTCTTAATAGTTTTATGAAGCTACATTAGGGGATAAGCCTGACATTTGAATATGTCCAGGCAAAGCAATCCTAATTCACAAAGTAGCACTTTTAACTCTTCAACTTTCTCATCAGGTAAAAGGGCACTAATGAAAGTTGGATGGGGATCATCTTCAGCTCCTAGGTTGATTTCTTTCAGTTCATCCATAGTCCATTTTTTGTCCACCATCTTGAGTTCTTGTGTGCTTGGCTTCTACTTCTTCATCATTGGTAAGAAGAATTTCATGGAGATCATCTTCTTCATTTTTATGAGTTTTATCTCAGCTTCTATTATATTATAACAAGCTTTATTTTGATGAGATGTGTGGATGAACCCAAGACCCTTAGTGATAAACTTATCACTTCTTCATGATGCTTGAGGACTTCTTTGGCTCCACATCTTGTTAAAGATTTGAGTTCTATGTTTAGTAGTTCCAATATGAATTCCAGCTTATGCATCATTCTTCATAATTTTTGTGGATAATATATTGGTATTCTTGTTGGCACTAGCTCATTAGAATTTTCATGTTGAGGAGGCTGATCCAAATTGTGAGGATGAGACTCGTCAGATTTGTAAAATAAAGTTCCTGTTCCACCACTCTCTCAACATTATAAAATGTTATCAATTCTTTGATATTATGAACCTCTAGTGGATTGATTTCTTTAAGTACACGAGGGATGGGTATAATTTTGCGGAGTCCTCGACCCAAATGAGATATCCTTCTTGATGCGATCATCTAAACTCTATTTCATAAGTAGATTCAAAGTCATAGTCTGAATCAGAATCACTTATTTCATACTTTCCCTTTTTTGAAAGTTTATAAGCTCCCTTAAGTTTGACAGGAATATCTTCTTCTTCTTCTGTGTCACTTCCCAAATGAGGAACTGATCTTCTTGATTTAGATATAGAATCAAGTGTTTTAGGGAAAGTTGGCATTGCCTTATTTCTTCCTCTTTGCTTCTGCTCTTTCACCTTATGAAATTACTTTTTAGTTCCTGAAGTGGATGCTACCACCTCAAGAGGTTCTGTTGGCTTAGGCTCTTTAGGGATGAAGTATTTTGCATCTTCATAAATCTTTGCTTCATGGACGGAGAATGGTAGTTGCCGAATTGAACTCTTCTCCATCTTTTAGGTACTTCATATATTGATGTATAGTTGATGGGACCATGCCATACTCATGCAGCCATGGTTGACCCAAGATAGCTCTAAATGATGTATCAACATCGATTACATGAAACTTGGCTTCTATATATAAATCTTGAAACTTGAGCGGGAGAATAAAAGAACCTAGAGTTTTCTGCCCTTTTTCATTAAAATCATGAACCATCAACTTATCCCTCCCAAGATATTGGATATCAAGTGATAATCCTCTTAATACCTTTAGACTCATGAGATTGATAAAAGAACTTGGATCAATCAATATTCGATTGATCGAGATGCCATCACTTTCTACAGTAACATATAGAGGATGGTTGTGATCCATTATTCCCAATATAAGATCTTCTTCAGAAAATGTGATTACCGGGAGATCTTGAGTTTGCAATGATTTATCATGCATTTTTCAGCAAAGTAAGCTTCATAACTCTCCAGATCCTTAAGAGCCTGTATCAAGTTTCTCGAAGGTCTTTTGACATCAAGAGAGCCTCATACACACTCAGTTGTGCAAGGATCTTTCTCAGATGTGATAGAATATTATAATCTATCTTTTCTTGATTTAGGCTTCATTCTAAGATTTTTGGGAATGATATCCTCATTGACTTCGATTTGTTTGCTTTTATCTTTATTTGAATTTCCCTTCTTTGATGAAGGTGGTAAGACTTTACCACTTCTCAACTGAACTTGAATAACTTTGTCTTGCTCAGATTCTTCTAAAGAAGTGGTTTCTTCAAATTCCCTTCTTATTCTGGAGGTTTGGCCAAAAGGGCTAGACTCATTTTTCAACTTCAAACATTTCATGTGTGATGATATCGATGAGTCTACTCTTCCTCGAGAAAATGTAGTCTTCATTCAACTTATTGTCTTGTTGAGTCATTAAACAAAATTCATTAACTCCTTAGGCTCTTTTGCTTTCTACTAAGAATTTTGATGGGTTTATTTGTCGACTACCCTTGTCATTTTGAGTAACCGATGTCAAGAACATTGCACATAGATGATTCCATGTCTCTATGGATAAGATTCACCATCATCTTCTTCATCCATTCAATAATGCAAAGTTTAGGAATAAATTCTACAAGCCTAAATGATTGCCTTGCCGACTAGTGATACTCTTCTAAATTGTTAATAATCTTTTGAGTTGTAGTTCTTTTCTTGATCTTTTTTTCTTAGCGACTTCTTTGACTTATGAGGCCTACGTTTAGTCGACTGTTCATCATGCTGTGATGAAGTAGTCTTATCAAAATGCCACTAAGAAGCCTAAATATTTGGTTTAGGCATATCTCTTAAGTCCAATATAGGTTCAAGTGGTGATTTCCACTTAACACTAAGGACATCTTTTAGCCGCTTTCCGATTTTCATCTTTTGGAGACTATTGTTTCCCATTCTTCAGTCTGAACTGATTTCTCTTTCTTTTTATCTTTGATGGATGATACTGAAGAGGACGTAATCATCCTTGTAGACTCTCTTTTTGGGTTAACTAGAACACTGTCGGATAGTGTAAATTCACTTCGTCGATACTTCCTTTCTAGCCAATCTTTGAATACATAATAATCTTCAATAGGGTGATTGATCATCCGATGATAGGGACAGTAATTTGGATTACTTGACTTGATCGCCTTAGCCTTTTTTAATTTGGTAATTGTAAACCAACTTTGACTACATGCCAAAATAATTTGGCCACACTGTCTCTTCTAAAGGAATAATCTTTATTCATCTTTTTCTTAAAAGATATTCGTTCATCCTCTCTTATTGCTTGTTTTGGATGCTCCCACCACTTGGAAAAGTTTGAGGTTTGTCATTACCTCATAATACCAATTTTGGCTATGGATTAGAATAGACAGGCTTCTTTCCTTTATCATCATTATACATCGGCTGCTTTCCTTTATCCACATTATATATCACCCACTTTTCTATTTGAGCAATAGGAAGAGGCATGAATTTCATTTCTTCTTGAGACTAAAGGTTTCTCTCTTTGCTTTATCTACATAGACTTCAGACTTAGGATGATTCAGCTTTTCAAATTTAGCCACCCTATCGAGCAAGTCTTGGAATGTTGTGAGCGATGCCATACATAGAAATGGTGCCATTTTATCATCCATATTGCCCATTAGCAATTGGATCTCATGTTCCTCTTCCATTTGTTGCTCACATTTCATACTTAGGTTATGCCAACAACTTATGAATTTTGTCACTGACTCATCTTTTCTCCTTTTCAGCAAGGCAATGTCAGAGATTTTGATTTTATTGGTTGTACTGGCGAACCTCTTCACAAATATTATCTCTAATTCTACAAATGTTTTAACCAAATCATTTGGCAATTTTGCATACCACTCGGAAGCAGCTAAGGTTAGGTTACTGACGAATTGACAAAAAAGTAGTGCATCGTTCCCTCTTGTGTTATCATAAGTAGCCTTAAATTAGGCTAGATGTTGCTTTGGATTACCAAGCCCATTGAAAGTATTAAATTTTGACACTGAGTAACCTTTCGGGTATGACACTTGATCATATGGGTAAGTGACCTTTACTCACCAAGTTTTCACCAAGCTATGACTGCCTTTATCTTTTCATTGATTATTGTTTCTAGCTGAGTAGTTGTTACCATTCCTAGTGTGCCAACCATATTTTGAATTATCGACTGAAGAGATAGTTGGTTAACTTCATTCCTCACTTCATGTAGCAAGTCTAGAGCAGTATTATGAGGTGGTATAGAAGTATTATTAGTTAGGAGTTGATTAATAGATGAAATAGGTGCTACACTTGATGTGATATTCCTTTACAACATCTTCATCATGATATTCATTTGTACCATCATATCATTCATCTTGGTACCAAGCTGTGCAATCTCGTTGTCTTTGACCTCCATTTTACACTACATTTCTCTTTGCTCTCTAACTAGCCACAACATCAACAAGTATAGGTTCTTCTTCTTCTTCTATTCCTTATTATTATTCTGCTCCTTGCTCATCCTTAGGGAAGAACTTGATTGTCCTTCTCCTTGTGCATTTGCAAGGGCAGCTATTGATAGGGCTGCATGACGATGCTAATTATAAAAGCATGTACTAGGCTGATCATTTCCTAGTTCAACTATATAAACAGCTTCAACACCCATGATTTCTTTTCCATTCTAGTCTTCTTCTTCTTCTTCTTCTTCTTCTTCTTCTTCTTCTTCTTCTTCTTCTTCAGCAGAGATTGAAGATCCATCTTCTATTTACTTCTGTGAAGTCTCTTCATCATAAATATCAAATTCGTGTTCAGTTCCTGAGTTGTTGGCCGTGATGGCAAGAGTTCATCGATATCTCTGATCATATAGATGACTTCTTCTTCCATAGTGTCCTCTTCATCACCTTCTTTTTGTACATGAATTTCTAATTGACATTTCCAGTGGATCTTTGGTTTAGTGTGTGGAACAAACACTTCTTCCATTAAAGGACTGCGATCAAAGTCAACCTTCTTTTATGGGGGTGAATCGATGACAAGATCCCTAGAAGATTCTCTGGTGTCAATCATGTCTTTCATGTGGTATCCCTTCTTTGGGTATCCACTTCTAATGAGTTATTTTAAGGTGGATTGTATATGTATCGATGTCACACCTCTTCCATTATTCAAAGTTTCATTTGGCCTCATATCTTTTACCCTTTCACCGGGACCTTTCGGGAGTGAATTCCTGGACATGCGGTCCAAGTGTCATGCTTTGATGCTCATCATGCGAAGCATACTGGGTTCGATGACTGGTTACCATAAGATATGGCAACCTCCTTGAGAAAGTTTCGATTTCATCTATGCCTCTAAAATCTTCTTTTCATTAAACCTCTGTCCTTGGCTACTTTGAGAACTTTATGTTTCGCGCATGTGTTTGTGCTATCTCTTTATGGTGGTGGAGCTTGACATTTGGTTCGTGGATATTTCACCAAGAGCTATTCCTTTACCCACTTTAGGTTGTCAAAGTTGTAGGAATACTCGCTTCAGCGAATATCGCTTATTCACTAGGTCATTTGAAGGGAATCTACTGAGCTCTCAGCTCAGTATTTCTTCTTCTTCTCTGCCTTCACATTAATTTGCTTCCTGATGAGGAAGCTTCTTGATCATGCTTTTTAGGTACAAAAGATTCAATTGAGCTATACCACGAGGCATCGAAGACACAGTTTGCCTACTAATGATTCTTTCCATCACGGGGCTTCAGATTGACCTAGCCTTTTGAAAATTGAAGTTCTCTATCGGGAGAACTCCTTAACAATAGTTGGTCACTAACATTAACGTGGCTAGTAGAGCTTCAGAACGAGGCCTTCGATGGCCTGGATGAGTGTACCATGGGTGGGTACTTCAGGAGTTGTGGCTATGATAGTCGATAAATTCAAGCTACCAAATTGAATGGTAGCCCCGACATCTCCTGTGTTGATGATGATGTTGGCTAGGCAAATGTTCGCATCATGCCCTAGCTGGATAGTGAAAGGAGTGCTCTGTAGATCCATTTTGTGCAAGTGAAAGATGGGGATTAGTAATTAATAATTATTATTTCACCCTATACTTTCAAAGTGTAGAGGCACTACAGAACAAAATAATAGTGTAATAAAGATATGCTCTATAGAATAATTCATTCGACGTAGAGTCTCATACAATAGTAATTTGAATTTATTACACATTTAAATAACCACTTTTTGTTTCAAATTTTCAAAAATTTCATTTACTATACTATATACTAGCCAAAGATGGAAAGAGAATCAGCCGAAGTCACCCAAATCACTTCAAAATTCATCACCACCTCGATAATATTGAATTGAAGAGAGTATGATTTAAGTGTGTTGGTGTAATTTTTAGAAGGCAGATGAGATAGTAGATAAGATACTACCCAGAGATTTCATCCTCATTTTATGAGGACTTTAGATCTGGTTCTGGTTTCTATAAAGCAAGCCCCTATAGTTAATTACCCATCCCAATAAGTGAGAGAGAACTTGATTAAGGCTAGATTACTAAATGTGTATATAGTACCGATGTGGAGTTTAAAATTTATATTTCAAATTTATGAAATTCATCATTTTAGCTTAAACTGGATGGTTGGGGGAATGATGACGTGTCATTTAGATCCCATGGTTCCGTCATCCCGGGCCATCATGGTCCCTAGTCTACTTAGTCAGAGGAGGTAGTCAACCCAACTTGACCGAAAGATTCTTATCAGCAACACATGGGTTATGTCATCCAAGAAATCCTTGTAGACTGGGTGGTGTTTGTCTAAGGAGACAGACTTAAGTCTACCTTAGCTGACAGAGGTTATTTATCCTATCAAGTATATCCTATGATTCACAACTCAAAGAGCAGAGCCATTGGGGAGCATACGGGTTACAGTCGTGATCGTAATATAATGGAGCCTTACTGGCCAAACCACTCGATCAAAGGACTCGGTCAATCGCTTCACCTATGGAGCCCTCTAAGCGTCGAGGATACGAGCCACGCCCCTCAATAGATTGATTGAGAGTGAACATAGTAGAACACTTGATTTGATTGGCTCTTTGTGAGCTAGAGTTTTCTTAATTACCCCGACAAATAGTGGAAGGTGGATGGATTGAGTTTTATTAAGCTTTAATGATTGAGTTTCATTTAAACAGTTTTAAGATTGACATTCAATTTGAGTTAATTTGATTTAAAATTAGAATCACATTTTGATGGAAGTATCCCTTTGAAATCACCATTCAACACCATCATCGGGTAAATAATTGATTGAATCGAATATATTTAAGAACTGATCCTTCAAACTCAGTTCTAAGAGGATCATCTACTATCACATGACAAAATTAGCTTCTCAGATATTTTACTAAGTTGAAATATTTTCTAATAGATTTTTAGGTTTTGTTAACCCGGACCCAGTCCTAAGACTAAATCGGAAAGCAACCCGCGTAGCATCCTCAGACACTTGAATCTAAACATTTAACATAAAGTCGAGACCCATGCGGGTGTATTTGAGAATATCTTAATTAACACCTTCTATTCGCTTGTATGATGTGTTGTGAATCTGGTGGAATTGAGTATGTTGTAAATTGATCTAATATCTTATTAGATTTTTCAGATTAATATTTAATAGATTCCAATTTAACCTGCACAGCCTTTTCAAACATTAAAATTTACACTTTAAATCTCTATGTCCGAGCACATGTAGGTATTTATAGCTTAGATAATTTCACCTAATTAGTGATTTTGTTGATTTTAAAAATCATAATTTAGAAATAAAATTCCTTAATTTTTTGTATTGAAGGAAAGCTCCTTCATTCGTGCAGCATTTAGTTTATTGTCACCTTCTATTTGCTTGTACAAAGAATTGTAGATCTGGTGGTGATTTGTGTTTTGGAGCTATAGATTCAAAAGAAAGTTTAATTTGTTATTTTAAAAGAAGATTTACCCCTCAGAGTTACTTCTGTGAATCAATAGAGTATAATATTTAAGTTGATTCCTCCTCTTTTTGAAGGTCCCTCATTTGACTTATTTCTTATTTTTATAGATAAGATTATGAGTTTATGTATTTTTTTATGAAACATCCTCAGATATCTTGATGGAATTCTTCCACAAATGTTTGTTTTCAATTAGGCATTATAGCCAAAACTTCAAATACCAAAATTTTAAGTGTTTGCATTGAAATTAGTTATGCTATGATTCACATAAGAAATTTATTCAAACTCTCCTACATTCATGTTTCCCCCTCTTTTTTGTTTGAAGTCTTTAATTTGAATTTAGCTTTAGATTCCCTTGCTTAACATTCTTAAGTCGGTTTTTATTTTTCATTTTTTTCTAAGTCAAAAGATTTGATGAAAATTTGAACCTCTGCATCATCCCCACATAGTGGGTTTTTGGTTTTCTCGAGTTTAAGATAATGAGTGGTGTCTTATGACACCACCCTTTTCTCACACCCGCCATGCTATATGGGTCTAAAACATAAAAAGTGAAATGCAATGCAATATATATATATATATATCATTTTTTTTTCCTTTTCTAAGTCTATATTCGCATCTTTGCTAGAGAGTAACATCTAACGATGTTATATATTACTATGCTACATAATGAAATGGTGTCTTTGAGACCAGTGATTTTCATCTCATCGCATCCTAAAGCATATAATATATATATATATATATATATATATATATATATATATATATATATATATATATATATTTTCTCAGGCATTGCAATGATATAAAAGAGACGGAGTTGGAAAAGGAAATGGAAACCAAAAAGAAGAACACCTAATGATAATGTTTCTCTTTGAAGAAGGAAGGTGAAGGGAAGTAAAATGCTAAACTAGGGAGCCGCCTAATTATGTTCCTCTCCTGGCAAAATGGAATTGGAAGGAAAGGGTAATGCTGGAAACCAAGAGAGCGCCTAATAGTGTTCCTTCAAGAAGGGAATGATGAAAATACCAAATTGGAAGAAGAACTACTAATGATGTTCTTCAGAAATGGGTTTGAAATGATTAATGAAATGGGGATGAAACCAGGAGAGAAGACTAGGTGTCCTCTCTGTCATGAAAAGAAATTTTAGATTTTGGCAAAGCAGAATTTTCAGATTTTTAGCGAAAGAAATTTTTGTTTGAGAGGAGTTTTGGTGGGAGAAGAAAAAGAAGAAGAAGAAGGAGGAAGAGGGAATTAGGCTAAGGGAAAGTGAGGGAGAGAGAATGATTTTCAGATTGGAGCAATGAGGAGAAAAAAAAAAGAAATTTTAGTTTTGTGTAAATGAGGGAAGCAATGAAATGGAGAAGGAAGAAGAAGAAAGGGAAGAAAGAAAAAGAAATAAGGAGGAAGAAGAAAGGGAAGGATCATTTTCAATTTTGTAAGAGGGAAGGAAATGGAGGAAGGGAGAAGGAAGAAGAAGGAGAAGGAGGAAAACCCACCAGCCTTTTTCGGTTTTGGATGAGGGAACAGAAGAGAGGGGAATGCTTGCAGTTTCTGCGTGTGAATGAGAAGAAGGCAGACGTTCGGTCTTTCTGCCCTATTCCCTTGCGGTTGAGAAGAAGAAAGGGGAAGAGGGGGAATGGTTGAGGGCTTCACACGTGAAGAGGTGGAGTTGGCCGAACCGTTTGAACAAAGGAAGGAGCTGGGCGACGCGTGAGGGCTACGTGCGGCTTGGCTTCATGCGATTCGAGCATGTGAAGGGAGGAGGAGCTCGCTCACTCACGTGAGGGGAGGGGGAACCGAATTCTCATGCGTGAGGAAGATTCGAACCGAGTCGATCATGCATGGAGGGGAATAGGGCTGGTTCGGTTAGGGCTTAATTTGGGTTATTAAAGTTAAACAAGAATTTTAAATTAGTTTCTTAATCATTTAATTAAGTCAGATATGAACTTTACGCCGACACGATTAGATAATCAATATATATATATATATATATATATATATATATATATATATATATATATTCTAATTTTTTAACGAAAAGATAACCTTCCATTTAGTCGGTGAAATAAAGAAGTCAATTTCAACCCAAAATATCGCCGCTTTTTGACGCTGACATACAAACTAATCCAAATTGAGTCAATTACTTGATAGATTGATGTTTTGTAACAACGAATCAATTTCATGAACGAAGGTCATTTTGGTTCGGCCTCGACCGAGAGCGGCATGTTAGACTGACGCTGATCGATCGGTTGATCATCAAGTTCTACGATATTTATATTCTAACCGCCCAATATCAACGTGATGGTGAAACCGATCATTGATTGGAGATCATTTATTGATTTTGGTGACATCCAATATATTTCAACTGATTTACGCTTATTACGATCATTGAAATTTGCATGACTCATTCAATTGAGCGTGGACATTTGGTAGTTTTCGATTTTGAAGCTAACGATGTGATCAATTTCATGAACGGCGGTTGAACATCGCCGCGACTTCGACTATGTGCATCAATACATCGATAGTTTGATCACTTGATCAGATCTTTAAATTATGCAATATTTATATTCTATCAATTTCAACGCAACGGATGCATTTGGTGAAATCCATTCATCTATCGAGATATATATATATATATATATATATGTATATATATATATATATATACATATATATATATATATATATATATATATATATATATATATATATATATATAAATTTTAGCTAAAGTGATTTTATGTTTTAAAACTTTAATATATTTTTGAATGAAATAAATTTTATCATCCAAAAATAGTGAGGCATATGATATATCCCTCTAGAATTTATAAATCAAGCATGAATTTTAAGTTAAAGCATGTATTCAATCAAATTAAACAACTCAGTGAGATGAGTCCAATAACACTAGAATCGGGTCAAATTGAGTACAAATGAGCTCAAATCAAACCCAAAAGTTACATATGAAAACTTAGAAACACTAACTAGATAATCAAATGACTTTCAAATTTGATGTGCTTATAATCAAATCGGGTAGCTTGACGAGACGAATCCAACGAGCTAAGATCACCCAAATCGAAGATCATTTGATCAAATCACCAAAAAATTATCTATGATCAAATGTATCGATATAAACTGCCTGATGGAGTGTTTTGGGATTTTAGCTATAATGACCAAAATGCCCCTCTCAAAATCCAGTAAATAGGATCTCATTCTTCAGAAGGGGAGCAAGCAATTTGGGAGAAAGTTGAGAGAGCTAAAAGTTTGAAGTTCTTCATCACCACCGTTATCACCGATCATCACCTATTGTCATTGCTAACTATCACCAACCACCATTTCAGCCCAACTGAAATTCCCTTTGTTAGGATTTCTCACATATAATCTTGTAATCCTATTATCGAAAAACTTAAACTTTGTACTTCAAAGTAGATATATAATCGAGCATTTTTACTAGGCAAGATTCCGTGATTTTTCCCCTCTTTCTGGATTTTTCATGTAAAAATTTTGGAGTTTCTTATTCTCTTTTCAGCTATATGTGTGCGTGTGCTAGATTTCCATACAAGCTAAGATGTGAAGTTTTATTCTACCGCAACTGGTTTTCTGGCATGCAACAATCACAATGAATTTAAATATTTTTTTATTATTTTAAGATAAAATATAAAATGAAAAAATAATTAAGTATTTATGTATTATACTTAAATATTAAGTATTTACTATTTATGTATTATAATTATATTAAACTAAATTTATAAATTTATTAAATTTTTGTCGTAATATTTAACTGTAATTTTTTTCTTCAAAAATATTATATTATTATTTATTGAATATTGTCTTAAAAAAGTATTAATGGCCTAAGTGGGTTACTTTATGATACTTATTTGATTCTCCCTTCACTTCACTTATGAATATATGGCTAACTCACGCTTATATTCAAAAATTTAAGATCACTCACACTTATGTTTGAAATCAAATCTTCTAAGTGTATAATGTATAAGTGATATGATCACCATTAAACCAAGAAATAATTTTCTTACTATCTAAGCTAAATTTTGAGTTAATTAAAAGAAATGAAACATCTATGCTTAATTCATGTGTGATATACACTCTTAAAGGTATATAGTATGAACACCCTAATCCAAAGAAGATTTTAGATACCTCATCTTCTTGGTTTAACATATCCAAATTTTCTCTCTAGTAAAATGAATCACCATATCCAAATTTTCTCCCAGTACAATTAGGTCTAGTTTTGCTTGTGCTAGAGCACTTTAGACATAATAATATAACTCTCTTCTTCAAAAATATAAAGCCTCATCATAGGATAGATTAAAATGCTCACTAGGTTTCCTAATATCATGAGAACTTCTTACTTATTCTCCTTTGAATTTTATTAAGAACTCCACTTATTTGAGCTCTCTCACATGATTTTCAACGATCACCAATCATTTGATATCAAACTTTAAAAATCATAGATAAGTTAGCCAATCACTTTATCGAGAGTTTTCTTAGAAACCTTATTTCCAAGATGTAATTAGTGATAGGGGCTTGTCCCTATATCGAACTTAAGAACTTGGCTTAAAATAAATCTTGCTTTATTTCATTCATGTAAAATAAGAAAAGAATCTCTGGTAAACATAGATCCATTAGCTTTAGGAGTCCATATTAGGTAATTGAGTCCATTGTAGGGTGATGTTTCTATGTTTCAAGGTAATACATCATTCATTGTTATCGTATTCAATCATTTTAATAAGTATATTTTAAGATCTATGTAGTGTCCTATTGTAATTTTAAACGACACATTGTGTTTGGTAATTTATTTAAAGTAATTATTTTGAGTTGAACTTTGAATTTGACTCATGTTGATTTAAATTGGGCTTAAATAAGTTAAGTTGAAATTCAACTAGGTTAAGTGACCAAATTGATCAAATTAGACCAAAAAAAGTTGGATTATGCTTAATTATAAATTTAAAGTGATTTAGAATATTTGATTTAAATTACTTTCAATTTAATTTAAGTTTGGCTTTATTTGAGTCTGCTTGGGTCAAGTGACCCAATTAAACCATTTGAGCCCTCATTGGATTCACATTTATTAAAAATTATGTATATTTGATATTTTAAAGTCTTTGGGATAACTTATTTTGACAAAATTTTGATTGGTTGACTTATGACTTGGTGGAGATAACATAGGTCAACTCAAGTCAAATGATCATGATAGTCACTTTATACCCCATCTGAATTCAATTTCAAATTCATATATGTTCACATTTTGGTTGTGTGCTTTTGATTTGATTTGATATTAATTTGATTTTATTTTATTTAATTTTTCTTGGACATGTGATTTTGAGCTTAGATGAGTCAATTGGGTCAACCACCCAAATCTCCTCAATGTAGGCTCAATTGAATTTAGATTTTACTTCAAATATATTTGATTTTGATTTCTATCAAATTCTATTAAGTTTAGATTTGATTAGGTTCACTTAGTCCAATTGGGTTAGAGTTTTAATGGGGCCCATTAGGCTAACCTAGGCTCTCACCTTATGGTATTTAACTTTGATTTTGATTTCAATTTTGAGTTTGATTTTATTTTGGTTATTTGATTTTGGTTATGGTTAGTTATATAAATAGTTACTAAGTGTCTTATTAAGAAGTTCATATTCTAAGATTAAGGATCATATTTACTAAGATATTGATGAATGTCAACCTCATCTAAAAATGAGGTTAACATGGATGTTTAGGACATTCAGGCTTAAAGAAAGCCTTATGTAATAAGAGCTGGGATACAAGAGGAGCTCTAGGGTTTTGGGAAATTGGCTTTAACAGTCTTGTGAAGCTCTATGAATGAAATGATAGTTTTAATTAGAGTATATGACTCTTCTCATATGAACCATAATTTTTGGTGGGTTTAGGCATAAGTAACAAGTTGGGCAATGGAAGGAGCTCGATTTGGACTGGGATTGATGAGGTGGAGCTCCTATAATAGTTAGAAAGATTTGAGGAAAGTTGGTAAAGTGGATAACTCACAGTTAATGAACCAAGGTCAAAGGTGAAGGTGGTGAACAAAATAATCTTAGGTCAAGTGGGTTCAGCTAGGGTGAGCTCAAGACATGCTAAGGGTGCTGTCTTGATCGAAGGAAGAGTTTGGATTTACTATTTTGAGAATTTGTTCTTGATATGAAACTTAAAATACTACTAGTCGAATCACGAATCTTGATGTCAAAAGCAAGTTAATCCTAAGTTGAAACTAGCCAAGATCAAGCACTTAAAATATCATTAGAAATTTTGAGATATCAGTTAAATCCCTAAATAGCTCTTAAACATGGAGTGTTTATAGTCAAATCAAGCATCTTGATGAGCCAGATCTAACAAGCCCAAGATCTTATAATTCTAATTTTATTTGAGCATTCAAATACTTAAAATACATCAAATGATCAAAGGAATCATTTTGAGCCATCCGATGGAGTGGAGTGGTTCGATTTTGTATATTTACAAAATGCCACTCTAATCTATAAATAGCCTCATTCTTCACATGAGGAGCAAAAGAGAGGAGAGAGCTCTAAAGCTTGAAAATCCTCCAAGCATAATCGACAACTAACCACCACCCGCTGCAACTCGCACCACCCCACTACCGATCCTCATCGTCATCTGCCAGGCCATCACCGCCACCACCGCCGGCCACCATCGCCATCATCATTGTCACCGACGCCATCCGCCCGACTACTATCGCCGGTCAACATGCCGACTATCACCGCCATCTTCACGGCCATCACCACGATAATTTTCATAGTCATTGACATTGTTCACCATCATCTACTACCACTAGAACTATTACAACAACGTGACTATATTTTTGTTGTTGATTCGAGATTCCCATTAGCCCTTCTCATATACAATCAGAATAATCGTATCGGAAACTTTTGTACTCTTAAAACATACATAGTGAAGATTTTACGGCTGACCGGTTTTTCCCTCTTTTGAGGTTTTTCCACGTAAAAATTCTGGAGTTTTCTTATTAATTCCTCAAACATTTGTGTGTGTGTTGGATTCCGTAACAAAGCTAAGGCATAAATTTTATTCTACCAATTTTTCTAGCAATGTTCTATACTTTGGAATACTTTGTTCACTTGGTTTGATTTGAACCAGGTTCACCTTGGTTGGGTCCACTTGGGTAGGTGTGAAGGGGTCAAAGGATGAGTTATGCCAAGTTTAATTGGGTTTGAACTTAGTTTGACTCAATTTAGCTTATGTAGGTCATTTTATGTTCAATTGAGTATGGTTGACCAAATTAGCTAATTGCTTCAAATAAATGTTGAGTCGCATTTAATGATCAATTTAGAGTGAGTTCGAAAGCTTTCTTTGGTTTCATTTGACTTAAAATGAGGTTTGATTCATTTTGTTCATATGGGTCACTTTGAGCTATATTAGGTTAATTGGCCAAATAAATAATGGTTGAGTTATCTTCAATCATCAATTTGGGATGATTTAGAAGAATTAATTGGGTTCACTTTGGCTTAATTTGATATTTGACTCATATGAATTACTTAGGCTTGTTTGAGTTAAATAAACCAAATGGATAAATTGGGTTGCAATTGATCATGGAAAGTGTTCAATCATGTACTTGGGTGATCATAAGGCTTTAGGTTGGTTCAATTTGGTTTATATTGTCTTGAATTTGATTTTGACTAGATATAATTCAATTAGGCTAAGTGAGCCAATTGTCAAATTAAATTCTAATTAGGCTTCAATTAAGTTCAAATGGTGTTTCAAATAATTTGGGTTGATTCAAATTTAAACGATTTGAGTTAAATCAATCTAAGCCCAAATGGGTCAAGTCAGGTCAATTGAGCCAATTAGTCAAATTGGATCTCAATTTGGAGTGATTTAGGTTTGGTTGATATTTTAGATATCATATGGTTGATCGGTTGAAATTAATTTGGGTTTTGTTAAGGTTTGGGTCAATGTGATCTAAATGGGCATAATATATTAATTTTATTAGAATAAAGCATGGTTTATGTTTGGTTTGGATTATGTTTGAGATTAGATTGCTTGAAATCAATTTGAATTTGGTTTGTGATGGTTTGGGTCAATCGAGCCAATGGCCTAACCCTAAGGTTGATTGTTATAAGTCTTTGGGTTTGAGTTTGAGTATCCCCTTAGTCACAAGAAGTGTCCTATCTCTAAGTGAGAAAATCCTAGTCCCAAGAAGGAATCCTATAACTAAAAGGGATGGATGACAATCTTTCTAAAAGTGATGTCAACACATACCATTGTTATAATCCTATTATTTTTTAGGTTGTGGCAACCAAACTATTATCTCTTAGAAGATATTATCATCCAATAACTCCATTGCAACAAAATAACAAACTAGTATTCATAATTACATAACCCCATCTTTGTAGTTAAAGAGAAGAGTGAAACTTTGCAACGTTAAATATGTTGTGAATTATTTTAATTGAGTTAGGCCTCCTGATTATTCTCTTTTTTATTTTCACGTTATCATTTTTAATTGTATGCATATGCTAGATATTTTTATTGAGCCAAATTTTAATTTATATTTATGGTTAAAAATTTTCTAGTACCTAATAAAAATAATAGTTTAATTTTCATACAATATGAAAAAAATATAAGATATTTAATTTAATTTCTAATTATTTTCAATTTAAAAAAAATAATTCTAAGAAATCTTATTACTTAGTGATCATATGTTGGCGAATATATAGTATATATACATAATTTATATTATGTACACATACTATATATTATGTACATATATTGTGTACATCCAAATTTGAATTCCACAAGTAATAATTTCGCCAACATATGATCACTAGGCCATGAGACTCTCACATCATCTAATTCTCCAATATATTTCAATTTAAATTTAATTATAATAATTTTCATCATTATTTACAAATTGAGGCGGCAGGATTATTTTTGACAAATCAAATAGCTTAACAAAATCGTCAAAAAATAAATTGGATATTCATATGAAGCATCGTTATTTTTTATGCAACAACAAAAGCGCATCATTTTAAAAATCCCGCACCTCAATAAAATTTGAATCATGAACTCAAAATAGTTCCTTCATGCAAGTTTAGGCTTTATCTAAATTTGCTGAAATGATGATGTGAGTGCGAAACCTCTTTTATGCTTAATCTCTTTACCATAGTTTTAAATCAAGCTGTCTATCATTAAAATATGAGATTTAATTAAATAACATAGAATTGCATTTATAAAATTAAGAAAATTAATGAATCAAAACTAGTAACCACCTGTATTCTTGCTTCAAATTTTAATAATGGAATTTGAGATTGAAGTTGTCATGTGCATGTGGAGTTCTTCTGAACTCAAACAAGCTTATCTTGCCTTTTTTTTCTTCTTGACTCTTGTGGCTATATATTAGTACTTAGTGTTATAATTGGTTCATAAGATTTCATGCGTGTGATATTAATACTTAGTGTTATACTCAAACAAGTATATTGCCTTTATTATACTGTGCACGGAATACTTGAAGGGATGGATTGCTATGGCTATCAATATTACAAATTTATTTCAACCTGACATGTGTTATTTCAATTTCTTATTTTTTCTCTATACAATGAATATTTGGTCATGCAATTTCTATTGAAATAGTTAATTCATGCAAGAATTAATTGATGTTTCTCAATTTTGAATACAAAGCATTTAATCCTTAGTTTATGTATGTCTAGTTCTACTAATGAAAAAGAAATTTCATGATTATTGTTTTAATGTTTATGATAAGGGTTTGATCACATATAATTTCTTGCAAAATATTTTTCTCTTGAAATTTGAATGGCACATTTATTCACTATTTAATTTTAGTTAACTTCTAGTGATAATCTTGGTTGGTGTTAAGAGTAACTTTATAATTTATCCTTTAAAACATAAATCCTTTTACATTTATATTTTAGAATAAGAAATTTAAGTTTAAATATTTTTAATGTTTTAGCAAAGAGAAAAATAAAGGAAAAATGAACCTTATTATTTTATAAAGTAGCATATAACTCTAATTATTTAACCACAAGCAATAATTGGTAGGTCACATATTATTTCTAACAAAAAACTTTTCATATTCAACTGTAGTTATTTGTTAAATAACATCATCAAAATATTATTCCAACTTATAAAACTAAACCTAATATAATATTTAAAAGAATTTCTTAAAGGTTTTCCACATGTCCTTTAACTCTATGAATGCATTCAACTCACCAATTATTGCTTGTCAGTTGTCAATGGATATGAAACAAATTGCAAAAGATGCCTTGTGAAGCTTTTTATCTGTCCATTGATGTACACATTTATTCAAATCAAATGAAAATAGTGCACTATTATTATTAGCTCTATTGATCTTTACTTTTTTATATGAAACTTTAGTTTTTGCATGTTTAAATTTCTTGCTAATGAAATTATTAGGTAGTCTTGTTATGCATTTTACCTTTAATGGTTCATAAATTGCTTTATCAATGCTCTCGAGTAACATCGTCGGTGAGTCGAATGCATTCATAGAGTTAAAGAACATCTGGAAAACCTTCAAATAAGCTAGATGCAGATCTTTCCACTCTCTAGGCATCTTAGACTTTACAAAATTTGTAGACATCACCAACCAAAGAAGTTCTTTCTTCTTTCTTTCAAAATGTTCCTCACAAAAGCAATGGCATCATCAATCTTGGCCTGATTCTCTTTCAAGTATAACAAAACTGCATTTGGCTTTCCAACTTTGGCTTCTTTCTGCAAATTAAATGCATTTTACTAACATCAAGATTTTCTTCCTTTCAAAAATGTTTGGATAAACATATGGGTTGTGAGTACTTATTAGCAATAGAAATTTTGTGGTTCAAACAAATTCTTTTAAATATTCTATTAGGTTTAATTTTATAAGTTGGAATAATATTTTGATGATGTTATTTGCACACAAATAACTAATGTTGAATGCATGAAAAAGTTTTTTGTCCCTAGAACTAGTAATCATGTGACCTACAATTTAGTCTTTATCCAATCATAATTGTAGCTATATGTTTAACTTATAGCCTCATTTTTTTATGCATTGTACTCAAATGCAACAACCTATAAATGATCTAATTTATCTATTATTTTTATTACATCTCATACTTTAACAAAAAAAAAAAAAAGAATGATTGCCATAACTAATAAAATCTATTTGACAAACCTCATAGCTCTCTAAGTCATTCATTAGGCAACACGAAACCATAAGAGAATTGGTAACATGCTTAAATCCCAATAACACCCTTCAACTGTTAGTTTTGAGTTTGTCAAATAACATGCTGCAAGAATCATCATGTCAACCGCAATCGACGTCTTGGCAATTTCAATATATTGATAAATTGAAGGATAATAAGAACTTTTGCTCCACTCTGCTTCCTTCAGCCATAACTTGAATATTTCTTTCCACTTCATAAAAATATGAATAAAATTACACTTATATTGATTAGCTTCTTAAATGTATATTGTAATCAAATTAATTGTGAACAATTCAAGTGAAACTCATTGCATATTGAAGAGTTTTCTTTACATCATGGTTATGAAGCTTAAAGCTTTTCTCAAAAATATCATGAACTAGGTTGTTGAGAGTAGTCAAAATAACTTTGCTATGGCTTATTAGACATTCTTGTTGGTTTTCTTTTCTCGCTAATGGAATAGAGAAAAGAAATGACACCACAAAGAGTTTAGGAATATTTTATTTAGATGACCAAATACAACATTAAGAATACATATTATCTCAAAGATAAACATGCTCTCCGTAATGGATTCAATCATTTCAATAAAAGACTCTAAGGCTAATGGGTCTTTCGTAAAGTATTTTCGAACTACATGGAAAAGTAGGTCAATTTTATCCTGGGATCTGGTTCCCTATAAAGGCAAGCCTCTATAGTTAATTACATCTTAGAAGGGTCTCTTCTAAGAATACTCGATTAAAGAAAATAAGTGGTTATTCCTAAAGACTACTAAGGTAGCTTTCAAAGGATTTATTTTGAAATTATTTTAAGAGTCAAATGGAAAAGAGTAGAAATGCCTATCGATGCCCAAGAATTTATCATTTCATCTATGATTGTTCAAATTTGGGATTTAATTTAGATTTCAAGTTATCATTTTCTTAGAAATCTAGACTTAGATTCTAGCAAGACAAGACTCAAGAAATGCCTAGGGTTGAAGACTTATTCCTAAAAGGATGCTTCGTAACCTAGTCTAGCTTCTAATACACATGTCGATGCTAACCTAGTTCTATTCTTGGGAATCATTGGTCATTCTCTCACTTGAAGGAACTAACCTATCCGACTCTTCCTGACTTACACCGGAGAAGGTCGCCTAACACCACCTAAATTTTAAAACCATGAGGCTAAGTCATATGAATGCAAGATGGTCACGAATTTTAGAAAGAAATCTATGAACCTAGACTTACTCCCTAACCCCCTAAGATCATGTAGGGTATGAAGATGCATATACTAATGCACATTTTTTTCAGATTTTAATAATTTTGACTCGATTCATTTAGGCCATAAGGATATAATTTATGCCTAATGCATGCAATTAGAAAAGATCATGGGCCAAATCAAAATAGAAGAAGGTGTACTTCCATCATAGGCTCTCAAAGGTCAAGCCTAGGTAAAGATGGAATTCCTTCATTAATCAAGAGTGAAACAATATGATTATGCACATCCAAATAAGGGGTTGCTACATATTTTATCTTATTTAATACCTAGGCTTTTATGATTAATATTATATTTATTTTTATTGATTTAGTTGGGTAGAAAATTTAGTTTATCCTATGAGCCTACGTCAGCATCACACAAGATAAACATAACACATAGAAACCTAAGAAAAGCATGTTGTTTCTATTACGCACCCAAAATAAATCAAGCCAAATTAAATTATATAAAAAAGGCCAATGTACCAAGACACTAAGAGAGAAAAATGGGCAAAGTTCTCCTTATACAACCCGCCTAGAACTACAAGTTTAGATCTATGGGTCTTCTTTCCGTGAAAGTCTCCTTCTTCGACATCCATCTGCTCCAGGGGACCACCGCACCATCTCCGGTTGGGTCACCTGCTAATCCTAGACCCCATAGATCCTAACCTAATTCTAAGCTCAAATTTACATTTTAAAATTTAAAAGAAATCTAAGCCTAAAATAGATGTTAGGAAATACACACATACACAAGTTTTATATTTTATAAACATATGGGCTTAACATTAGTTGCTTGCTAAGCCCACCTATCTTATGGACTATGTTAAGGGATTTTTAGCACAGCAAACAATAATTTTATGATTTATTTATTATGATCCCTTTAACGGTCCCTGAAAATAATGTTAAATCTAGAAAGAATGCCTAACATCCGTCTAATGAACAAACAAGCTAGGCATCTCTAAAGCAATACACCACACACATGTGAAGCATAACATAACATATCACAAGAGATTAAAGAAAATCACGAATGATCTAACCTAGATCTAGTGGCTAAATAATCTAGTGTGTGTGAAGTGTGGGTTTGTGTGGTCTTTGCTAGGCCTTTAAGTTTAAGTTTTGAAGTTTGAAATTTGAATTAGTTTAATTTTACCATTGGTTGGTTTCAATTCAAATGATTTAATGATTTAATTCTTATTTTTTTGTTCATTTTATTTAGTTAAAGTTGTATAGGTTTTCAAGAATGAAGAATGGAATGAATTTCATTTTTATGGAGCTCACTTTATTCAACATCCTAAATCTAATGAAGTTTCCAAAAGTCTAACTAAAATCCTTAAGTATTTTAATTAATCCTTTTGATTTATTTATGTTTGGATTTGATTTATGTTATTTCATTTGTTTGAATTAATTTAATTTGTTTGATTTATTTCATTTTAAATTAAGTTTATATGGATTTCATTTGATTTGGCTTATGTTATTTTAAGGAGTTTAATTTTTTGTTTGATTTCATTCAATTTAACTTAAGATATTAAATTATGAATTTGTAAGCTTAAGTTTTAAGTCCATTAATATGAATTAATATCTTAGGTTTGTTCATAGATTACTCTTAACCTAAAGTACTTTAGTTAATTACTTGATTTGATTTGATTAATCTAGGTTTTAAATTCATTATTTTAATTCATTAAGGATGAATGGTTTTATTAAATTTAACTTAAGTTGTTTAATTATATTTGAATTTCATTAAGTATTGATTTTCTTAAAATTTTGATATTTGATTAAATTCTTTGACTTAGAAGTTTTGATGAATTACCTAGTATTTATATGTTTATTTTAGATTAGTTCAATTTATTTATTGATTTAATGAATTAATGATTTTAATTATTATTTAGTTCATATTGACCTAGAGATTTGGAAAATCAAGAATTCAAAATTTATAGAGCAATTGGGTTTGAGATAATTATGAAAAGTGGGCTTACATGCCAATTTTATGTTCTTAAGTTTCAGCTTAATTAGAGATATAGTAGGGTGTAATTAAGGTTTTAATTATTTTATTAAAACCTAAATTAAGCTTAATTTATTAAGATTCATTAAGGGATTTTATTTTTCAATTATTCTTCACTGAAATACCTTTCCAATGAGGGTTTTCATAATTTTTGGTTAACTGCTTGATTTATTATGATTTAATTAAGTTCGTTATTTAATTGAATTATTTAATTCTTTTAATTATCTAATTGAGTTAATTAAGTTCATATTAGGTTCATATTGGTTTAATTAAGTTAATTATTAGATGTTCATTATGTTGATTTAAGATTATTAAATTAAAATTTTATAATTATTTTTATTAAAGGGTAATTAATTTAATTAATTTAAGGTTAATTCACATAAAATTTTAATTTCATTTGAATTCAATTAAATCCCAAAATTTTACCTAAGGTATGTTTTAAGTCTTAATTTCATTTCCCAAAGTTTCAAATTAATTGGATTATTAATTTAAGAGTAATTAAGGTTTAATGTTTTAATTAAACCTAAATTAAGGAAAATTCAATAAAATTGGGATTTTAATTTCTATGGATTCCTCTCATCAAGACAAATCCATAGAGCTTTTATTTTGTATTTTTTGATTTTTCTTTGATTTATATGATTTTTTTTTTTTTTTTTAAATTAATTAAACCATTTGCTTATTTTTAGCGGTTTTTTTTAAGTGGAGGTCCCACATTTTAACTGTCCGATCAAAGATGGGGGATTCCCTGATCCGCGATTTAGGTTCAGCACGTGTCGCGTGGGTTGATCCGGCGTGAATGATCAGCGGTCCGGTCAATCATTTCCATGATTCTAAAGGGATTTAATCAAATTACCTAGATCAGATCCATTTCTTTTAAAGAAAAGCGGGACGTTGATTTCTCCCTCAAACCTGGTGACCATCAACTTGTTTTTTGTATCATTTGATATATTTAACCAAATTGGATGATTTAAAGTGCTACATGATCGTTGAAAGATCCTCTTTCAATCCATATGCTTGATCTCACTAGAGAACCTTGTATGGGATACCATGGCAGCTTTGAAAGGGGTTCAATAATGGCGTACCTTGATTTAGGGATCAAGGCTGGAATCAATTGAAGTAGCTTGATTCTTCAAGAGAAAGTTGCTAAATTGAAGAATTCCTTGTGGTTTGATCACTAGCCCAAGCTTTGGATTCAAAATTTGGTTTTGATGGTTCCAGCATTGAGAACACTTGGAGGAAGGGGATTTCTTTGGCTTGGTTTTGATGTGGTGGTGATGATGAGCTTTGCTTGAGGAGTGTGTATGTCCTTTTTCCTCATGGCTAAACTTTCTCCTTTTTTTCTCTCTCCTTGGTTGGCTTTTTCTATGCTTGATTGCTCCTTCTGAAGGCGACCATCTTGATTAGAAGGTTATGGGATGAGGATAGAGTGGAAGAAGGAAATTCATTTTTCTTTCTTCCCATTTTCCATTTTTTAATTCTATTTTTATTTATTTTGCTTTTATTATTTCCATGCAATATGACATTATCATCTTTTGAATTAAAGTATGATATGCTCAAATTAATCTCAAAATAGATTTGAGATTAGATTTAATTATATTTGAGTTTTCTTAATTTGAGATTAACTTTTTTTCCTTTTGAATTTGTTTGTTTATTTTTTTTAATACCATAATGTAATTTGATGATCAATTGCATTATGATTTTATTTAATTTGATTTTAAATTTAATTTCATTTTAACTCATTTAGCTTAAAGTGGGTTGGTATGATTTCAAATGAGTTCAAGTGATTTAAATTCAAATGAAATATTTCATTTCTTTATTTTAATTTGATTTATTTGTTAATCCAAATTGAAAATTTGGATTGATTCTACTATATCAAATAGGTTAAACTCAAAATATTTTCTGAGTGTCAACATTGAATTAAGAAAATTCTGAGATTAGGATCTCTCAAATGCCAAATTAACCTCATCCAAAAATGAGGTCAACAAATGGACCCCAATATGTGAGTGGATTAACTAGAATACACATATTGTATTGACGATTGATCAACATACAAATTGATTTTTTGATTTGAATTTTATTTTGATTTTGATTGTGAAAGATAGGTATATGTATACTATCTTTTCTTGGAGTGTGATTCATTCTTAGAAACTTAACTTTTCATTAAGTTCTAGGATGAGAAGAATGCTATTAGGAATACCAAGATTGGTCTAACCTAATGCAATCATTATGCTCAAGGAAAATGCCTTTGGGACTTACTCTTTCTTGAGAATATTGGTGATTCATGTGATTAGCTAATAAGATGGGGTCATTAAGGCATAATCCATCCTAGTTAGCTAAAGAGAGGAGAGGGGTCTTTAAAGACTTGATCCAATCCTCAAAAATTATGCTGGGGAGAAGAGGCTTGAAATGCTTGATCCTACTCCACAACAGTTTGACTACTAAATAGGGGTCACATGGACTTGATCCTATTTAGATAGCTCAAAGAAATGGGGCCTTCAATGGCTTGATTCGATTGATTAGAAGTTTGAATAGGATAGGGACTTATTCTATATGATTAGAAAGAAGTACTAAGGGACTTATATCTTTCCTATTAGAAAGGGTCATAAAGACTTAATCCAATCTAACTTTGTGTAGCATGAAAGGGGCCTTGATGGCTTGATTCCAATCATGTACACTAAGGTAGGATGTGAGGGACTTACTCCTAGATTAGAAGGGAAGACTTATATCTTTTGCTATTAGAAAGGGTCATAAAGACTTAATCCAATCTAACTCACTGTAGCATGAAAGGGGCCTTGATGGCTTGTCCAATCATGTACACAAAGGTAGGATGCCAGGGACTTGATTAGAAAGAAGGCCAACCGGGACTTATATCTTTCTATTAAAGGGGTCATAAAGACTTAATCCAATCTAACTCGCCTGTAGCATGAAAGGGGCCTTGATGGCTTGTTCCAATCACAAGGTAGGATGCCACTGGGACTTACTCGATGATTAGAAAGAAGGCCGATGGGACTTATATCTTTCGCTATTAGAAAGGGGTCAAAGACTTAATCCAATCTAACTCGCTTGTAGCATGAAAGGGGCCTTGATGGCTTGTTCCAATCATGTACACAAGGTAGGATGCCAACGGGACTTACTTGATGAAAGAAGGCCGACTGGGGACTTATATCTTTCTGGCTATTAGAAAGGGGTCATAAAGACTTAATCCAATCTAACTCACTTATGTAGCATGAAAGGGGCCTTGATGGCTTGTTCCAATCATGTACACGAAGGTAGGATGCCGACTAGGGACTTACTCCTGATGATTAGAAAGAAGGTCAAGGGGACTTATATCTCGCTATTAGAAAGGGGTCATAAAGACTTAATCCAATCTAACTCTCCTGTGTAGCAAGAAAGGGGCCTTGATAGCTTGTTCTAATCATGTACAGAAAGGTTGGATGCCGAGTAGGGACTTACTGCTGATGATTAGAAAGAAGGATGACTGGGGACTTATATCTTTCTGGCTATTAGAAAGGGGTCATAAAGACTTAATCCAATCTAACTCGCCTATGTAACATGAAAGGGGCCTTGATGGCTTGTTCCAATCATGTACACAAGGTAGGCCACCGGGACTTACTCATGATTAGAAAGAAGGCGAGGGACTTATATCTTTGGCTAGAAAGGGGTCATAAAGACTTAATCCAATCACCCGTAGCATGAAAGGGGCCTTGATGGCTTTTTCCAATCATGTACACAAGGTAGGATGCGACGGGGACTTACTCTAATGATTAGAAAGAAGGCCGACTGGGGACTTATATCTTTCTGGCTATTAGAAAGGGGTCATAAAGACTTAATCCAATCTAACATGTAGCATGAAAGGGGCCTTGATGGCTTGTTCCAATCATGTACACAAAGGTAGGATGCCAATGGGACTTACTCCTGATGATTAGAAAGAAGGCTAACTGGGGACTTATATCTTCTATTTAGGGGGTCATAAAGACTTAATCCAATCTAACTCTCTGTAGCATGAAAGGGGCCTTGATGGCTTTTTCCAATCATGTACAAAGGTAGATCGAGGGACTTACTCGATGATTAGAAAGAAGGTCGACTGGGACTTATATCTTTCGCTATTAGAAAGGGGTCATAAAGACTTAATCCAATCTAACTGTGTATGAAAGGGGCCTTGATGGCTTGTTCCAATCATGTACGTAGGATGCCATTGGGACTTACTCGATGATTAGAAAGAAGGCCAATTGGGGACTTATATATTTCGCTATTAGTCAGAAAGACTTAATCCAATCTAACTCATGGTAAAGGGGCCTTGATGGCTTGTTCCAATCATGTACAGGTAGGATGCCGACCGGGACTTACTCTGATGATTAGAGAAAGGTGCCGAGGGACTTATATCTGTATAGAAAGGTCTAAGACTTAATACACAAGTACATGGGATGCCAGGGGCTTGAACCAAGAAAGACATGAAAAGGTAGGAGCTTCATCTCAAGTCATGTATTAGAAAGGTGCCATGAAGCTCTTTATATGTATCATGGGAAAGCCTCAGACTTACTCCGGAAGGACATGAAAGGTGCCGAGGCTTGATCTCAAGTCATGTATAGCAAAAGGGCTTGTCTCAAAGTATTTTTCATGGGAATGGTGCCACAAGGCTTCTCAAACCCAGAAGGACATGAGAAAGGTGCCGAGGCTTGCTCCCATCTCAAGTCATGTATAGAAAGAGGGTGCTTCCAAAAGGAAGGACATGAGAAAGGTGCCACATGGATCACAAGTCATGTATAGAAAGTGCCAAAGGCTTGAACCACATGTGATGGAAAAGGGTCAAAGTGACTTATTCCTAATCCTCAAAGTTTTGACTAATAAGCAAGAGTCTCAAGGGACTTAATCCTTACTTGATTAGTCTAACTTGATGAAAGGGTGATGGAAGGTTTGCTTCCATTTCTTGATTTCACTAATACTCCTACACATGAAGAAGTGAAGGAGGTTTCAAAGAGTTGGAATTTATTTTGAAGGAAGACTTGGGTATATTTTGGACCCAATGCTTTATTATGCCATGAGCATAAAAAGTTCATCATTTTCCTTTTATATCTCAAAGTTACAATGAACCATGCTAGATGTCTAATTCATTGAAGCAAGACATCATGGGTAATAACGAGAATTCTACCTCTTTGAGCTTGCTGTGACGTGTAGTTCTTTAAAGAAACCAAAGTCAACCTGCTTCTCAAATTTTTTTTTTTGTTTGGATATGTATGTTATTTTTACTTTGTTGACATGAATCAATAGCTTATAAGGCATTCTCTTGATTCAATGAAGATCAAGAGATTCCTTTAAAGCTTTCTAAAGTGAATGAGAATCAAGATAATCTTTTGGATTCTCATAGAGACACAAAATTCTTATCCCTAATCAATAAGGAATTGAAAGGATTAACTTATTAGAGAAATTTAGATTCTCTGATAAGTTTGAAATTGAATTTCTTCGTTGATTTATTATTATAGGAAATGAAATCTCATAATTGTCTTTGATTAATTTCTTATTTTTGCATTTTGATCCTTACATTTTACTACAAGGTCTTTGAAATTACTTAAAAAGTAAATTTCAAGACTCTATATAGTAATAGATTGTTCTTCAATCATATTGAAGTTTCTTTTATTTTCTTTTTTTGACAAGATTTTCAATATAACCCTCTACCTAATTGAAAGTGGGATTATAAGAAATCTTGATCATGACCCTTTTGTTAAATTGCCCAATATTTTGAGATTGAATGATATGACTCTATAATAGAACATTCTTATAAGGATTTAATGTCATATCATATGCTTTCAATTTTTTTTATAATTGTCTTGATTTGACAATTTTAGATAAGTTATCCTTAAGAAGGATAATCTTATGCATGAAAGTCTTTTTGATTTTAAAATGAAATATGGGTAATATGAACCCATTTTCAAGGTAAAAAATTCTACCCGGTCCCAAGATGTGGGTCATATAATAGCTAACCAAGAAGAATGTTTTCTTCTTATGTAGAACCATCATTTTCTAGCTTTTAATTTAGCAAAATTTTGCTTTTCTTTTGGAATTTGACCAATCATCAAGGGACTTAATTTATTGAAATATCATCAAGCTTAAGTTTATGGACCGCTACATGGAGATCATTTCAATTTATTTCAGATAAAGTAGTCTTTAAACCCAAAAGATAGCTTGATCAAATCTTAAGCTAACTCATTAAAGAGTTAGATCATTGATATCAACTTGTTAATTAGATTTTTTCTTCAAATTCTAAGGCATCCCAAACTTGAAGACTATATAAATCTCCGCACATCTAAACAAAATTGATGCATTTTCTAGAGTGCCTTTTGAAAAGAAAGTTAGACCCAAACTACTTAATTTTTTAACTTAATGGCTCTATAATTCCATAACTTTTCTTATTTATGGTTATAGCCACTTACAATGGAATCAAAGTATACTCAATGAGACCTTTTCTATTCAAAAGATATGGACTCTAAAAGAAGATCCATTATTTTTAACTTAGCTCACCCAATCATGGCAAAGGAAAAATGACAAAGAATGAGATATCTTATTATTTTTTTCTTGTCAATACTAACCCTACCACTTTATTTTGATGAGAAGTTTAAAGTTAAATATCCATTTACATTGTCTTTTGTATTCATTTAAATTAGAATATACTCAATAGAATTTTTTTTCAAAAGATTTGGTTTCTAAAAGAAGATCCACTATCTTTATTTAACTACAGCTCACCCAATCTAAAGGCTAAATGATAAAGCATGAGATATCCATTATCTTAATTTCATTAAGCAATGTAAATTTTATGGTATTTTTCATTTGAAATGGTAGAAGTATACTCAATAGAATCTTTGCCATTCAAAGATATGGACTCTCTGAAAAGAAGATCCACTATCTTTTATTTAACCTACCAAGCAAGCTCACCCAATCATGGAAAAGGCTAAAATAATAAAGCATGAGATATCGATTATTATTTTTTATTTAGCGGGACAATTTTTGACTTCTAACCTTACCACTTTATTTTGATGTGGAGAAGTTTAAGTCAAAATGTCCACATGCTTAGAAATTTTAGACTTCATCCTTTGCTCTTGGATATAGTCCCATCCCTCTTTTCTTTCTTTCTTTCTTTTTAATATTCTGATTTCATTTCTTTATGAAAGGTTACATTTGGTAATTTTCTAGTTACAAGATTCACTAAGAAGATAAATATATTTGACTCATTCTTTATGAAATGACTCCACTAAATGATTTGCTAGGAAATTTGATGTATTTGACTTTTGTCCAAATACAACATTTTATTGATTAGCTTTTTGATATGATTCAAGTTTGTGCTTGATTGATCATATAATATGATCCAACATTTTTATTTCTTTTCATCTTTTCATGGAACAACAAATAGTAAAGCCATTTAAGATTGATAGAAATGACTTTCTAAAGATGTTACACTTGTTGAATTCAAAATTATTTAGTGAGTGAGTCATTTAAGATTGGCATAATGACTTCCTTGAAAACTTTACTTTTGAAATCAAAATTTTCTATTGGAATCAAATATTTAGTGAGGTCATTTAGATGAATGATATTCCTAAAGACTCAACACTTTAGGATGAATATGAACATCCTTCAATAATCAATATGTTTCTTTTTTTTCTTTTCATTTGATTCCTTTTATTCTCTTTTATTTTTCTTTTATTTTTTATTTTTTTAGGACCATCCAAGAGCATTTAATAATGTTTCATGAATTCATAAGTTGCTCTTTTTCATGTTTGAATTTTGGCTTCAACCAACAATGTGATTGAAATCAAGTTTTTGGTCTAGGTTGAGTTCTTAAGATTGAATTTTCATGAAGCTAAAACTTCTTTTCTTTATTTGATTGAATTTATATGGCATCATCTTATCAAAGCTTGATTAGAGCCTATATAAATTCACTCATGTTTATATTTGATGTTGACGATGCACCGGATCAACATATATTTTAGATTTTCTTCTTTTAAATTTTCCACATCGACTAAGATGTTAATAAGTTCTTAATAGTCTATCTTCATCATAGAAGATAACCCTAGAACTTCTTTATAATGCCACATCGAAGTTGTTTATAGTTAAGACAAATTACATGATTATGTAATGCCTTGCTTTACTTTCTTTCTTTTCATCATTTATTATTTCATATTTCATTTTATTTTATAACAGCATTATGATGCTTGATTTTGCAACAACTTCTAAGATAAGAAAACATCACATTTTGAAGATGATTTATTTCCATTTCTTTTCAATGTCATTTGAGGTGGTATGACTCTACCATTTTGAATTTGATTCAAGAATTTCCTTTTATATGAAGGGAAGGTAGGTCTAACTCTATCCTCAATAGATCAATAGACCTCATGATCTATTCATTTAGAGGATCATCATTTAAAAGAGGACCCTCTAGGGTAGATGATGTGCTATTAGAAATTTTGACTTGCATTCTTTATAGCACATATAAGATTAAAGGTAATCTCTTGCAATGGACTCTTTGACCACCATACTTAACATTAAGACAATGTCAAATAGGTCATAAGACAAAGGATTCTCTTAGATTCATTTTGTATTGAAAGCATATAATGCCTTAGTCTTGAAAATTAAGGCATTTTCATTCATTTGGACCGACAAAGTCCTAAGTGATTTATCTATCAACTTTCTGAGATAGAATAAACATAGGACCCAATCCTAAGGTCATGATTTCTTTAGAAGGATTAATTCTTCATTTATTTTCTTTTCTTGATTTAATTAAAATTAATTAAAGCCAATCATGGAATATCATTTCATTCAATGGGAGAAAACTCCATTAAGAAAGTTGATTTAAATTTCATTCATTTCAACTTTATCAAGAGAATCATAATTCTCTTTGCTACCCTCTTTTCTTCTATTGATTAGAAGCAAAAGTGAATCTTGTCACTTTATTTTTTTTATTTATGTCATGTCATCTTCCTCTTTTGACTCTCTTAAACTCTTAAGAATTTAAGATTCTGGAAAGGTCTAAAAGAAGGTTACCTCCAAGTCACTCCTTAGAATTGGCCAATCAACTTAAGTAGTTGGTTTTCCAATATTCTAGTGGACTTGTGGAAATTAAGATTATTTGCATTCATGTATAATTTTCTTCTATAAGAATAGAAGATTTTCATTGAGTTCCTTAATCAACCTCTAAGGTCAATAAGGCATTCTCTTTTGGGATGATTTTTTTTTATTCTTCTTTCTAAATGCAATTCAAACTTAATCATGGTGGGAAAAGGGCAATAGTACAACTATGCCTCCTTTGATTTAAGTTTTCTGGTTTGAAGGAACTCCTTTATCTCAATTTTATATCTTAGGTGTTTTGACCTTTTGAATGTAGAACAAAGGGTGTTCATTCAAGGACCCTGATTCTCTTTAGCTCTAGTACAAAGCCAAAGTAAGATCAAGGATAAGTTTAATTTTGAGACTTTATTTTTTTTGAGATTTGTTTTTCAAATCTTGAAGTACTTTTCATACTTTTTAAATTTAATATCTTTTCCATATTGGAATGGTTTCAAATCCATCTTGACTAGATTTAGGTCATAACAGATGACTTGATTTTTATTTATTTTCTCTCACCTCTCATTTTATTTTGGGATTTGGTTCTAGGACCCAATCATTTAACTATGACAAACAAAGAGTTCTAGAACCTCTATTCAAGATGTTGGATAGGCTCAACCAAGAATGAAATGGAGAGGTATCCAATGGAAAGAAAGGCAATGTGAGTGGCACTAGTACAAGATATATAGAAATAACCACCTATTTCTAAAGATGGAGAGAGAACCTCCCATGGAGCCAGAAAATATGTTTTTTTTCTCTCTAATGGAGAAAAGAAATGACACCATAGAGTTTAGAATATTTTATTTAGATGATCAAATATACATTAAGGAATACATATTATCTCAAAGATAAACATGCTCTAATGGATTCAATCATTTCAATAAAACTCCTAAGGCTAATGGGTCTTTGTGTACTAGTATTTTTCCTAACTACATGGAAAAGTAACATGGTCAATTTTATCCTCAGGATCATGGTTCCCTATAAAGGCAAGCCTATAGTTAATTACATCTTAAGGGTCTCTTCCTAAGAATACTCGATTAAAGAAATAAGTGGTTATTCCTAAAGACTACTAAGGTAGCTTTCAAAGGATTGATTTTTGGAAATTCAATTGGGAGAGGTCCAAATTGGAGAGAGTTATTTTAAGAGTCAAATGGAAAAGAGTAGAAATGTATTGATATTGGGATGCCTAGACATTTCATCTATCCTATGATTGGGTTTCAAATTTGGGATTTAATTTTAGATTTCAAGTTATCATTTTCTTAGAAATTTAGACTCTAAAAGAAGAGCTAAAATGCCTCTTGAAGACTTATTCCTAAAAGGATGCTTCAAACCTAGTCTAGTGCTTTTACACGATGCTCGACCTAGTTCTATCTTGGGAATCATTGGTCATTCTCCTCACTTGAGGAACTAACCTATCTGACTCTTCGGACTTACAACCTACTTGGAGGCTACTAACACACCACCTAAGCATTTTAAAACCATGAGGCTAAGTCATATGAATGCAAGATGGAATTGCAATTTTAGAAAGAAATCTATGAACTTAGACTTACTCTAACCCCCTAAGATCATGGGTAGTAAGATGATATAACTAATGCACATTTTTAGATTTTAATAATTTTAACTCAAGATTCATTTAGGTCATAGGATACAATTTATGCCTAATGCATGCAATTAGAAAAGATTATGGGCCAAATCAAAATAGAAGAAGGTGTACTTCCATCATAGGCTCTCAAAGGTCAAGCCTAGTTAAAGATGGAATTCCTTCATTAATCAAGAGTGAAACAATATGATTATGCATGAAAACATCTAGCTAAGGGGTTGCTACATATTTTATCTTATTTAATACCTAGACTTTTATATGAAGATTATGAGTTGTATTTACTTTTTATATTTCAATTGATTTAATTGGGAAGAAATTTTAGTTTATCCTATGAGCCTATGTCCAAGCATACATCACAGAATAAACATAACACAGAAAGAAACCTAAGAAAAGAATGCTTTTCTATTGCACACCCAAAATAAATCAAGCCAAATTAAATTATATAAGAAAAGCCAATGTATGCATATACACCCTAAGAAAGAAAAATGGGCGAGTTCTACCTTATACAACCCTAGAACTACAAGTTTAGATCTATGGGTCTTCTTTCCAGAAAGTCTCCTTCTTGGGACATCCATCTGCTCCACGGGGACCACCACACCATCTCTGGTTGGGTCACTAATCCTAGACCCCATAGATCCTAACCTAATTCTAAGCTCAAATTTACATTTAAAATTTAAAAGAAATCTAAGCCCTCAAAATAGAAAATACACACAATACAAAGCAGTTTATAATTCACAAACATATGGGCTTAGCATTAGTTGCTTGCCAAGCCCACCTATCTTATGAACTATGTTAAGGAATTTTCAGCACCTACAAGTAAACAAAAATTTTATGATTTATTTATTACAATGATCCCTTTAACACCCCATAAAAAATGTTAAATCTAGAAAGAATGCTAACATCGTCTAACTAACAAACAAGCCTAGCATCCATAAAACAATACACCACATGATGAAGCATAACATAACATATCACGGAGATTAAAAGAAAATCAAGATCTAACCTAGATCAGATCCTGGCCTAAATAATCTAGTGTGTATGGGGTTTGTGGTAAGTTCCTTTAATTTAAGTTTTAAGTTTGAAATTTGAATTAGTTTTTTTTACCATTGGTTGGTTTCAATTCAAATGATTTAATGATTTAATTTCTTATTTTTTATGTTCATTTTATTTGGTTAAAGTTGTATAGGTTTTCAAGAATGAATGGAATGATTCCATTTTTGGATGAAACTCTTTATTCAACATCCTAAATCTAATGAAGTTTCAAAAGTCTAACTGATCCTTAAGTATTTTAATTAATCCTTTTGATTTATTTATGTTTGGATTTGATTTATGTTATTTCATTTGTTTAAATTAATTTAATTTGTTTGATTTATTTCATTTTAAATTAATATATGGATTTCATTTGATTTGGCTTATGTTAATTTAAGAGTTTAATTGTTTGATTATTCAATTTAACTTAAGATATTAAATTATAAAATTTGTAAGCTTAAGTTTAAGTCCATTAATATGAATTAATGTCTTAGGTTTGTTCATGATTATGCTTAACCTAAAGTACTTAGGTTAATTACTTGATCTGATTTGATTAATCTAGGTTTTAAGTTCATTATTTAAATTCATTAAGAATGAATGGTTTTGTTAAATTTAACTTAAGTTGTTTAATTATGTTTGAATTTCATTAAGTATTGAATTTCTTACAATTTTGATATTTGATTAAATTCTTTGACTTCGAAAGTTTTGAATAATTAACCTAAGTTTTTCTGATGTTTATTTCGGATTAGTTCAATTTATTTATTGATTTAGTGAATTAATGATTACTCTTAATTATTATTTAGTTCATATTGACCTAGAGATTTGGAAAATTAAGAATTCCAAATTTATAAACCAATTGGGTTTTGATAATATAAAGTGGTTACATGCCAATTTTATGTTCTAAAGTTTTAGCAATTAGATGTAATTAGTAATTAAGGTTTTAATTATTTTTTTTTAAAACCCTAAATCTTAATTTATTAAGATTCATTAAGAGATTTTATTTTTTTCAATTTTTTTCACTGAAATACCTTTCCAATGAGGGTTTATTCATAATTTTTGGTTAACTGATTGACTTATTATGATTTAATTAAGTTCAAGTTATTTAATTGAATTATTTAATTCTTTTAATTATCTAATTGAGTTAATTAAGTTAATATTAGGTTCATATAGGTTTAAAGTTTAATTATTTGATGTTCATTATGTTGATTTAAGATTATTAAATTAAAATTTTATGATTATTTTATTAAAGGGTAATTAATTTAATTAATTTAAGGGTTAATTCACATAAAATTTCAATTTCACTTAAAGAATTAAATTCCCAAAATTTTACCTAAGGTGTGTTTTAAGCTTAAATTCCCCAAAGTTTCAAATTAATTGGATTATTAATTTAGTAATAGGTTTAATGTTTTTAATTAAACCTAAATTAAAAAAATACCCAATAAATTGGGATTTTAATTTCTATGGATTCCTCATCAAGACAAATCCATAGAGCTTTATTTATTTTTCTAATTTTTTAATTTAATATGATTTTTCATGTTTTTGAATTTTTTAAATTATTAAACCGCTTATCTATTTTTAGTTTTAAGTGAGGCCCCATGGATTAGCTCGACCGTATCAAAGATTGATGATGTGATATCCAGTGAGATCAAGAAGTGTCGCGATAAGCTGAGTATCCGAGATTCATCAGACGGACGGGGATCATTTCGTGATTCAAAGAAATTTAATCAATGCCCAGATCGATCGTCCTTTTAAAAGAAACGAGGGTCTAGATCTCCCTCAAACCTGAGAGTCATGGGACCATCCAACTTGTTTGTTAATATCATTTGATATACTTAACAAATTGGATGATTTAAAGTGCTACATGATGTTGAAAGATCCTATTTCAATCCATAGCTTGATCAATGAACATGTCTTGACAACCATGGACAAAAGCTGAAAAAGGGGGGGTTCAATGGCGCATTTGATAGAGATCTAAAAGGATGGAATCAATTGAAGTATTTTGATTCTTCAAGAGAAAGTTTGCTTCAAAGGAATTGGGAGAATTTGTGGTTTGATCACTAGGCTTTGGATTCAAAATTTATTTTGATGGTTCCACTGAGAGAACACTTGAGAAGGGAGGATTTTTTGGCTTGCTGATGGATGGTCTAGAAAACTTGCGGGAGTGTGTATGTCCTTGTTCTCACTCAAACTTTATGTTCTCTCCTTTTTTTTCTTGGTTGGCTTTTCTATGCTTGATTTTTGCCTTCACTTGAAGGCACCATCTTTTAGAAGGTAGTAGATGAGGATAGGAAAAGTGAAGAAGAAATTGACATTTTTCTTTCTTCATTTTCCAATTTTTAATTCCTTTTTTATTTATTTTGCTTTTATTATTTTCATGCAATATGACATTATCATCTTAATTTGAATTAAGTATGATATTAAATTAATCTCAAAATGGATTTGAGATTAGATTTAATTGTATTTGAGTTTTCTTAGGATTTGAGATTAACTTTTCCTTTTGAATTTGTTTAGTTTATTTTTTAATACCATAATGTAATTTGATGATCAATTGCATTATGATTTAATAAACCATTTAATTTGATTTTAAATTTAATTTTTTTAACTCATTTTGCTTAAAGTGGAGTATGATTTCAAATGAGTTCATTAAATTCAAATGAAATGGGTTTTATTTTCTTCATTTTAATTTGATTTATTTGAGTTAATCCAAATTGAAAATTTGGATTGATTCTACCTATATCAAATAGTTAGAACAAACTCAAAAGATTTTCTAGACACTAGAGGTGTCCTAAACATTGAATTAAGAAAATCCTATTTGAGATTAGATCTCAAATGCCAAATTAACCTCATCCAAAATGAGGTCAACATATCTATGATTGAAGTAAAATATGATCAAAATTTTTAATAAATATTTCTACTAAGATTGTGTGATGTTCAAAAAAATATTGGTAACTTAAAAATATTTACCTTTCTTATGTGCTATATTACCAAATTGTGGTTTTGCTTTTTTTAATAAATTCATTCAAAATTTCCATTTTGTTATATATATAAGTTTATTTTCTTGAATTTCATATGAAATAAAGTCTGATGAAATAAAATAAGTGTGGTTAGAATTTGAGATATATCTAAATGATTATAAAATTATTAAAATAATAAATGATATCCTAAGATATATATATATATATATATATATATATATATATATATATATATATATATATATATATATATTAATGACAATTAAATGAAATATTAATTTTATAAAACAAAAACTTTTATTAGATTCTTTATTTTGCAAACTTTGTTATTTTGTGAATCTTAGATATTCAATTTAAAGATCAAATATAATATCATTAATCTAAGTGATTGGTGGTTTATTAAAAAAGTACTTGAAAAAACTAAGAAATGATGCAAATATAAATTAATTACATGAACTAACAAGTAACATTGAGAAATCTTAAAATATTAGAAATGATGGTAACAATTTAAATTGAAGATTATATAATAATTTAAGTCACTTTTCATAAATATATATAATATTGTTGTACTAAAAAGTGACATTTAATTATTCATGAGAGAGCATTAATAAATAAACCATCAATGATCAATCCTAATGATATATATATAATGTTTGTTTTGCCTTTGTATTGCATGTTAAGATGGACAATGTATTGAGACTTTCTATCAAAGAAATCATCTATATGATTAAGAATATTTTAGTTGCTTCCTTGATCTGTTAAGAGGGAGACAAGTTGAAGAAGCCATAGTATAAGAAATATGACGTTTTTAAATCCTATGGTAGATAGATCATGACCACCTTTATATACAAATTGAAGATATTTAAAGATAGGAAATTTATTTTTAAGATATATTTATGTTAATTAATAATGTATAAATTCATTAAGCTCTTTTATACCAATGTAATTTTATCAAGTTGAGTAGTATCATTTTGTAAGATCATTTTATTCAATCATTAAAATTAATTGAGTCAACAAAATTAAATATCTTATATTCTATACTATTTCATGAGCATTTTTTCCAATCCAAAAGAAATAGATCCCACCTCTTTCAATGTATAATCTATGCTAAATGATCCATTCGCTAGCCATCTAAGCTCTAACATGCTCAAACATAGCTTGGTTTCAAAAAAAAAAAATAGTGTAAAATATACAATATATAAATTGATTCATTTGTTCAAATTTTTGTTGAAATGTTGATTTCATTTGAGATTTGATTTAAAAGCCCCATTTGCAAAATCTTGAGTGAATACTCTGCTTTCATGATCCTAGAATGTAATATGTGATGCTTGTAAATAATAAGCATAGGGCATAAAAAAAGAATTAATCATGTTTCATATGTGATAGCATGTCTCATTAATAAACCAACCCTCCCATACAAGGCAACAATATTGTTTTCCAACACACTCTAAAAATATATTATATTTGTTAGAGAGATTAATTAAATTATTTCTTAATATAAATATTTAGATAAATTATAATGCATAAAGGAGAGATTAACTTTATGGAGAAACTTGATAGCATATTTTAAAAGTCTAAATTAAGTCTTTGTAGATAATGAATATCTTTTTTGAGAATTTTGTTTGACATCATTTTCTATGAATAAATATAAATATTTAAATTACCACATAGATGTTACAAACATCTAAATAGATGAGACTTTAGGATATAAATTATGCATTGAATTTAACAAATTTTTAATAAAGTAATTTAATTTTATTAAAGAAGAAACAGATTTGTTTTTTCCAAAAAAAAAAAAAAAAACAAAGGATAGATAAGCAAGGGCATGTAAAAATTATCATAAATGTATCCTCCTCTTATTGTCATATTTTATGAAGATTTAAATGTTTGTATATATATATATATATATATATATATATATATATATATATATATAAGTAACTTATGATAATTAAATAGCAAGTGTTAATGAAGGATTAATTGCATATTTAAAGTTTAAAAATTAATAAACTTTGGTATTATAATGAACATTCAAATCAAATTTCTATTAAAACATTTAAAAAAGTAAAAATCTACTCATATTGATGATCCATCACATTTCTAATCTCAGGAATGCCTGCAACCAAATCTTGGTGATCAACCATGCAAATTTATGACATCTTTGTCCACTAAGTATATTAGGAACTATAAAAATTATACAAGTATAATAAGTTTTAGATATAATTAAAATTAATGTAAATTTTGTTATATTTTTTATTCACAAGAAATAAAATGAACCATTCAAAGAAAAAAAAAATAGTAAGGTTAAACTTATATTATTAAATATAAGGATAAAATTTGGAGTCATTATGAGTTTCAAAATCATTTAATTTATTTTGAGATAATAAAATGTTTTTTATATAAACAATCATCCTAAATTAGTAAAACTTTTCCATTAAAAAAATATTTTAATCAACTAAGGGCTTTATACATAGAACCAAGAAATTAGTAATGCTAATGGATTATCAACTAATATGATAAAGGAGAACAGTAATTCATTCAACTTATAAATAGTTAAAACATATTTAATAAATAATTTTTAAGCATGATGATATGATTAAAGACTACAAACATAAAAGTATTTTGATATATTTTATATTGGGTTAGAATAACTTTATGTTATGTGTTATCATTTTATTTGTTAAATATTATTACTAGATTATTATAAAATATTATTGAACTATTCATTAAATATAGCTAAATCATTAGATAATAAAACTAAATTATTTTTATTCATAAATTTTTATAATTTTAAATTTGAACACTAATATTTTAACTATATATATCTCAAATAAATTAGTTATATTATTTCATAATTTACTTATATTGAAAAATAATATGAGTTATGAACAAATGTCACACAAAAATGACCCATTCTAATAAAAAATATATTATAATTTTCTTTCACATTTTTCTAGTACAAATGAACCAACATAAAGCTACCAGCTCATCTTTGTTAATTGATTTCATGCTCATTTGAACCAATCAAGACAACACTTTTAAAATATTTATGATAACAAGCCCAATAAATATTATTCATCATTTAAACTCGTGAATAAGCTCATTGAGGATTCAATTAAAGCTTGTTTGAACAAGATATTCAAATTATAATTTTTTTTAGCAATAAGCTTTAATTGTTACAATTCATATATTTTCTATGCTGCTCGTGAAACACTCGATAGGTTTGATTAAAGCTCATTTATTTTATTAAACCTTGTTAACAAGCTCATAATTCAATTTGAAGAGGTGAATAACCTAACCCAGCTCGAGCTCATAATGGTAAACGCTCACCTGATGCCTTAAAACTAATCTTTCAAACTCAATAACATTAAACAAGCTCAACTTTGAACACATATATGCTCAGCTCGACTTGGTTCATTTTGCAACCCTATTTTTTTCCCTGGAGCTTAGACCACATATAGGGACCTACCTCCATCCTGGCAATTGGCAGCCAAGTGTTGAAGATATGTTTAATAGGCTTCGTCTCGTGTAATTATGAAAGCACATGCAGTCGCCGAAGATGATCGAAAATGTTCTGAATTGTTGCAGTTTTCAAATGCGATCTCTCTTAATAAACAGAAATAAGTGTACAGCCACGGGACCATCCAGCAAGGAAATAGTTGTCGGTACTCCGGGTATGATACTTTAAAAATAAATAATCAATAAAAAGTTTATATATATATATATATATATATATATATATATATATATATATATATATATATATATATATATATAAACAAATGAAGTGTAACATTATTAAAAACACTCCATTTCAATATTATTTTATGTTTAGTTTTATAAATTGAAATAATTTTTTAATGGCATTATTTCCATGGTACTATGTAAAGTTGAATGCAAGAATAAGGTTTTTTTTATTTATTTGCTGTCTATAATCTGTAATCATGTAATCAATAGTTTTAGTGTTACAATCTTTTTATTGCATGTCTTTAACAAAAGATGAGAAGAATGTTAGTTTTAAAGAAAAAGTCTATTTGACAAACCTTGTAGCTCTCAAAGTCATTCAACAAATGACAAAAAATCATACAAGATTTTATAATTATACTGTAGCTTAAGTCTCAATAACATGTTGCAAGAATCATCACGTCCACCGCAACAACATCATGGCAATTTCAATATATTGATCAATTGAAGGATAATGAAAAGTTTTGCTCCACTCTTTTCCTATAGCCATGATTTGAATATTTCATTCCACTTCATAATAAATAAAGTTATAAAGGTATTGATTAGCTTCTTAAATGTATATTATAAAATTAACATTGTGAATATTTCATTTTGATAAAATTACCACCCACCTCGATTAAGAGAAAGATTAAATATTGGTCAAACTTTATAGATAATAAATAGATAAGACATTAGATATTCCTCATTTTGTAAGGATTTTAGTTCGGTTCTATCCTACAAGCAAGCACTCATATTTGTACCCCTCTCAATCCGAGAGAACTTTTGATTAAGTAATAGATTTAATGGCATATATAGTAAGAAGATGTGAATTTTGAAATTTAAATTTTTAAAATTCATCATTATTTAACTTAAAATGGATGGTTGGGGGAAGGATGACGCTATCAAGATCCAAAGTTCATTATCCAGTGATCCCTGCTTACTTAGTGAGGATGTAATGACATTGACTAAAATATCCTGTCGAATCATGGGTTTGTACCAAGAGAACCTTGTAGACATAGGGTGGTGTTTGTTTAAGAAGATAAGTTTATGTCCATTTTAGCTGACAAATAGCTTTTTGCCCTATCAAGTGCACCCTATTGTTCACAACTCAAAGCCATTGAGTAATATAGCTATACATGACATAATATAATGATTATTTGGCGAACCCAATCGAGGACTCTACCATAACCAGCATAAGTGAAGTATGCCAAACCATGTGGATAGAAGACAAGCCACGCCCCACAAGCAGATTGATTGAGAATGAACATAGTGAAATACTTGATTTGACTTTGGCTCCTTTGTGAGCTATAGTTTTCTTAATTTGCCACCTACAATAAATAATTGTGGAAAGTCGATGAATTGGATTTTAGCTTTAAGTATTTAAAGATTAAATTTCATTTAAGCATTTAACACTTAGTAATTTATTCGATTTTATATTTGTATTTATACTTGATTTTGATTAATTCAATTTGAGCTTGCAAGTACATTTTGATGGTAAGTATCCCTTGTGGTTGAAATCTCTATTCAACACAGTCATCATCGAGGTAGACCTTGTCAACTTTGATCATTTGGTAGTACAAGATCGGGTCTATGATTAGAACTTATGATTGCATTTACCATCTTAAAATAGAGTCTATAATTTTAAACATGAAATTTCTCTATTAAAATTATTGATGGTCGTATATAAATGTATAAATCAAATTCTCTTATTGGTGATTGAGCATTTGATTTAGAATCAATCATGTCAACTCTTATTTTGCAAGGAGGATTTGATTGATTAAGTGAGACTTACGACTTCACCATATAGATAAAGTGGCCTAAGGAACCTCTGCAATTGAAATCTATAATTAACACAATCATCATTAGAGTAGACCTTGTCAACTTTACTCGCTTAGTAGCAAAGGATCAAGTCAATAGTTAAAACTCGTGATTATCTTTTTCATATCAAGCTATAGAGCTTAGGATTTTAAATAAGAAATTTCACTATTAAGAACTTTGATGGTTATATGCAAATGTTAAATAAAATTACTCTCATTGGTGATTGAGCATTTGATTTAGAATCAATCCTCTCAACTCATATTTTATAAGAAGGGTTTGATTGATTAAGTGAGACTTACGACTTCACCATATATAAAGTGGCCTATGGAACCCCTCCAATTGAAATCTACAATTAGCATAATTATCAATGGGGTAGACCTTGTTAACTCTGTGCTTTTATTAGTAGAGGATCAGGTCTACAACCTGCATTTAAAAATTTAAACTTGAGATACAATATTTTAAAATCCGAACAATAGTAATCCCCTCCGATTGAAATCTATGCTTGCACAGCCATCACCGGGGAAGACCCTATCAATTCTACTTATTTGCCAGTATAGGATCGGGTCCATGACTAAAATTTGCAATCATATTTTTCATACCAAATTAGAGAATTTAGGATTTTAAATAAGAAATTCTTCTATTAAGACCTTTGATAGTCATATGCAAATGCAAAATGAAATTACTCTCTTGATGATTGAACACTCAACTTATAATCAATGCTGTCAACTCCAATCTCTACTAAGAGGATTGGATTGAGTATGTGAGACTTATGACTTCACCGTATAGATAAAGCGACCCAACCAAGTCCAATTTCTATTTCATTGAATTTTGTGCAGTCTGTAAAATTTGCATGCTTTATGAGGTAATTAAGGCTATGCTTATTACACTCCTCATGAAATGTGTAAGTCAATTGAGAGTACTTGCATATTTTTTTAAAGCATTTAAATTTATGTCCTCTCATTATATACACAAATCTTGAAGAAGTAGAAGTTTGACTGCCTCATAATGCGTGTAAGGCTTATCTCTTTAGATTATTTGTGTGTATTTAAATGCCACAAGTTAGGAAATGCATTGATCTTATGATTGTGCAATATTCATTTCACTCACATATTTTGACTATCAGCGCACATTTCAATACAATGAGTTTTAGCATATACTCACCTCGAGATATGCACACAATGCAATTTTTTAAGCCATTGGTATGCATTATAATAGATAGTTTTAAGTATAGGACTACCTTCAAATGCATGCATAATTCATTTTATTTTGAGCATTTGCATGAATTTTAAAGCGAATATGTGATATAACAATCCGACTATTCATTGAAAATCACATTTATGAAACCCTTAGTCATCTACAAATCAAATATGAATTCTTGATTTTGCTGCCTTGCACATCGAATTCTTTTGATCATTTCAGTGCTTGATAGAGAATAACCCAAATATTCATTGAAGTGCATCAATTACGATCATTGGTGGGAAATTTATTCAAATATTTCTTTCTTTCAAATCAACTTTATCTTAAATCCTGTGATTTAATATTAATTTCATCTTCAATTTTGATTTTAAGTGTCTTTTTATTGTCCCTTGTTGGTCTAGATTTTTACAAAATTTCGGCAGCACCTCCCCTAGCTGGGGAGATTTCTACCAAAGCTAAGCCTGCCCACCCATCTAAAAAGATGTGCATGGGTGATATTTTGCAACATCGCAACCGTAAATTCTCCAACCTGTCCATCTAAAAGGATGCACATACCTCTTTGAGTACTTGCATTAAAATCAAACACAATATTTTTCACACATCCACATAATTTGTTATACATTTGTGAGTGATGCGGAGATTTTTGCTGCGGGAGCTCGCCGGAGAGGGACAAATGGGAGAGAGAGATGCGGCTGGCTTGGTTGGCCTACGATCAAGAGAGATGTCAAGCTGGAGAAGGGCTTGTGGCTCGATTTGCACACGGAAAGAGGGAGGTTTTGGTTTCTGCTCTGGAAGGAGAATGGACAGGAGGGACCTTCGGTTCAGAGAGATAGACAAAAGGAAATTGCTCGAGAACAAGAGTGAGGATGCTTTTGTTCATCTATAAGGGACAGAACAAGCAGAGTGGAGTTTCATGAGCTCAATTTGGACATACGAACTCGGCTTGGAGGGATGAGTTCGTACGGTTGGAGAACAGGAAGGGATACACATTGTTCGGCTGGGAGTTCAATCGAACGAACAAGAGTGGCCGAGAGAGGGAGGTCGACTCTTCATTCGATTTATAGCCATGACGGATAGGAGAGAGAGAATGCTTGGCTTGGTGTTCAAACCGAGAGGAGTGAGTGTACGACACTCAAAATGGAGTTAGGGCTATGAATAGGATTTCCTTGGGTTAGTATTAAGAGGGGTATATATAGGTAGATTTTCCTTTCTTATTTGAGATAAAATAAACTCTAATTTTGAGTTTTCATAATTGCATCACACATAAACAAATTGGATATTAATTTTAGATTATTCTAATGTTTTGGACCCAACGACAGTCCGTTTTACCATCGATTTGTGGTTCAAGTACATCAATTTGTTCAGTATGTCATCATGACGCCGACATTCATGCAGTAATTAATGAGCAATGACAATATTTGATAGATTTTGATATTTTGATACTAACGACATTATCAATTTCATGAGCGTCGCATCATCATACTCTTGATCTCGACATGCGAAGATCGATGGATTTTTTCGACGGCCGATCATCGAATTGTGCAATATGTATATTCTGATCAATTTTGATATTCTGAACATAATGACAAAGCATGTTCATCGATTGGAGGTTATTTTGACTATGTTCATCGATTGGAGGTTATTTTGACTAATTTTGGTAATACCTAGTGCACTTTAGGTTCGATTTGCGTGCGTTGTACTCAAAGTTTGTCGAATTTGGCTCGTGAGCTCGACTTGACTGATGGAGCTTGTATGGAGTGTTGACCTTAGTTTTCCTTCCAAAAAAACTTCTCCTGCTCTTCAATCGACACTTCCTCAACCACAAACCATTCCCTCTTCTCTCATTGGTTTTGTTTTTCCTAAAAACTAAAACTTTCCCCGCTCACGACTTCTCCCTCTTGGCTTCATCTCCCTCACGGTTTCCCATCCGAGAACCCTTTGCAGATTCTCGTTGTATGTTCCTTCAAGATGCATTTCCCACTTGCATCGGCCTAGCAATTGGTGGGAAAGATTTGGTACTAACACTGTCACGATGGGAGAAGCCTCAACACAACTCCGTCTATTTCTCTTCTCTTCGCACCACTGTAGTAATTCTCTCTCTCTCTCTCTCTCTCTCTCTCTTTTTTGGGTTCACAGGAATAAAAAAAAGAAAAAAAGGAAAAAATATAAAAAAGTGAACAAAATAGAAAACACTAAAATATATTGCATGACTGCATTGCTGATAAAAAGATTTAAATATTTGAATGTGTGAAAATTATATGCATATATATATGTGCTTCATTTTGCAAGTTTGAAGGCCTGTAAGATCATCGTAAGAGATAAAATCACGAGGTGTTTTAAAACACCAATCACATCATCGTATGGTGCCTAAAATCTATTAAATGTGGCACTCATGTCGAAATCAATATTTTGACTAAATTTTGACTTAAAAAAAAAAAGAGTTAGAGAGTTTGAATGTGTAGTAATGCATATATATTTACTTTTATCGTGATTGAAGCCTCTCTATGCTCATCAAAGCATACGATTGAAATTGAGGTGCTTCAAAACACCAAGACATGCTCATCGTATGAGAGAGGTAGGCCAAAATAGTTCCCATGTACTATGGAAGATCAATCTAAAATTTTACAAATTTTACATTGACAAAAACTCAAATAAATTAGTTTAAAATAAAAAATTCTAAGCTAATTTTAAAATTTAATTTGAGTTTGCTAAATTTGCAAACAAATTATCAAAATTTGAATCCAAAATGAAATCAAGAATTAATAAGCTCTCAATTGAATAAACATCTCTTACTCAATATTTGAATTATCTTGGATTTCACATTGAGATAATCAAAAAAAAATTTCAATAATTTTAAGATTGAAACATGTAATGTAGAAATATATTGATATTGATCATGAAATAATTGAATGAGTTGGATATTTTGGTGATAAACATAAGCTTAGCACTTCAATACCTAACTTCAATTGATGTGAAAGATGGTTTGATTGAATATCTAATCAAAGCACAAGAGATTCCTTTGGAATTAAGATGAAATTATTTAAGCTATAACACATTATGTGCTCGCATATAGAAATTTATATAAATTTTAATGTAAAAAAGGTTGCACGCCACGTTGAAATTAATCAAAATATGAAATTAATTAACTAAATAAAATTATCTAATTATTAAATATATGATATGCCCCAACACTAATCAATGCTTGAACTTGGTTTTAAGTATAAAATATGTAGCAGCTTCCCATTTGGTCTTGGGGATCTATTTCTTAACAAAATCTAAAATCAATTATTAGAATTTTAACTTATTAAAATTCGAGAAAAGCTAATTGTTTCATGTGATATAGTAGATCATGCTCTATTATTAAATTAATGAGTCAATTCAAACAATAAATTAAATGATCAAACAATACATCTAAATTGATGATGTGTTGAATGGTGATTATAAGGATATCATCAAAATGTGATTCTAATTTCAAATCAAATTAACTCCAATTAAATATTAATCTAAAAATGCTTAAATGAAATTCAATCTCTAAAAACTTAAAGTTAAAATTTAACCCACCTTTTGCAATTATTTGTTAAAGGTGACAAATTAAGAAAACTCTAGTTCACAAAGGAGCCAATGTCAAATCAAGTATTTTACTATGTCCACTCTCAATCAAACTCACGCCACTAAGGATGTGGCCCATCCTAACTAGTTTGGGGCTCCACATATGATCTAAGACCAAAGTTATCCTGGTTGAAATGAAACTATTATATTACATCATTGTAGCATTGAGATTGGTATTAACTAAAGGTGCTGCATTAGAAACCTAGAACCAGATCTAAATTCCTCACCAAAAAGAGAAATCTCTGGGTAGTGTCTTATCTACTATTCCATCTGCCTTCTGAAAATTATACCGACACATAAATCATACTCTCTTTAATGTGAGAGGTTAGTGGAAAATTTTTGAAGCCTACATATTTTTGACAACTCCGCTGGGGATAAGTTTCTCTTTCCATCTTTGGCTAGTCATATACTTGCTATAGTAGCAATAAAATATTTAAAAATTCAAAAAAATTAGTGATTTAGATGTGTAATAAAATTAAATTACTAATGTATAAGACTCTATGTCAAACAAATTATTCTATAGAGTATATTTTTATTAAACTATTATTCTATTCTGTAGTACCTCTGCATTTTGAAAGTATGGGGTGAAATAGCAATTAATGATTACCAATCCCCATCTTTCACATACGCAGAATAGATCTATAGAGCACTCATTTCTCTGTTTAGCTAGGGTGTGGTGCAAACATCTACTTATCTAATGACATCATTAACATAGGAGATGTTGGAGCTACCATTCAATTTGATAACTTGGATTTCCCAGCTATTATAGCTACAACTTTAAGTACCAGTGGTGCACTCATCAGGTCATGCAAGGCCTTGAAAGCTCCTACTAGTCATGTCACCAATCAACTTAGTAACTAATCACTATTAAGGAATTCTCCCGATAGAGAACTTCAATTTTTGATGCCTCATGGTACAATTTTCACTAATAAACATTTATACCGAAGGCATGATTTGAGCCTCATCAAGAAACAAATTAACTAAAAGGCAAAGAAGAAGAAGAAATGGGAGGCTCATCATACCAATGAAAAATAATATATTATTGTCCGAAGTGAGTATTCATACAAATAAAAAACTTGGTAATCTAAAATGGGTAAAAAAGAAAAGCTCTACTAGTGAGGTGAAGCAGTCTTTTTGGACTCGACAACATCAAGCTCCACCACTACAGAGGAGACAACCTGAAACATTGTCTATTAGAATACACAATGTCCATAAAGTAGTCAAGGAAAGAGGCTTAGTGAAAATAAAATTTTAGAGGCCTGTGATGATTGAAGATAATGAGATTCTACCAAGAATGCTGTCATCTCTTATGGTAAGTAGTCATCAAGCCAAGTATGCTTCATGTGGTGAGCAATGAACACTAGACCGCTGTCAAGAATCCATGACAAAAGGTCCCAATGAAAGGGTAGGGTATGGAGGCCAAGGTGATAAAAAGAAAAGAAAGAAAGTGTGACATCGACACATATTCAGAAATTCACCTCAAAAATAGCTCATCATAAGTGGATACCTAGAAGAAGGGATACCACTGATAAAAGATATGATGCGATACCCTAAAGAATTTTGGGATCCTCATTATCAATCGATTCACTGTGGAGAAAGTTGATTATGATCACAATCCCCCAATGGAAGAAATTTATTCCTCATAATGAAATAAAGATCCATTGGAAGCACTGAACAGAAGTTCATGTGAAAAATGAAGACGATGAAGAGGATACTATGGAAGTGAAGTCGCCTATAATCGAGATATAGGTGAACTTATGCTCACATATGAACAACATGGATCCAGAATTGAATAATTGATGTTTATGAAGGAGAGTCTTCACAGAAGCAAGTAGAAGATGGATCTTCAAGCTTATTGAAGAGGAAGAAGAAGAAGATTAAAATGAAAAGGAGGTCATGGGAGTTGAAGCTATTTATATAGTTGAACTAAGAAATGATCAACTTGGTACACGATTTTACAATTAGCATCATCGTTTAGCTCCCTAGCAACAACGATCCCTGGAAACACACAAGGAGAAGGACTGTCGAGTTCTTCCCCTAAAGATGAGCAGGGAGCAGAATAACAACGAGAAGTAGAGGAGGAAGAAGAACTTATACTTATTGATGCCATGGTGCTAGCTAGAGAACAAAGACAAATGCAGCATCAAATAGAAATAAAAAATAAAGGAATTACATAGCTTGGTACCAAGATGAATGACATGATGGTACAAATGAATATCATGATGGATATATTGCAGAAGAATATCACATAAAATGTAGCACCTATTTTATTTTGTAATCAACATGTAGCTAATAATACAACTTCTATACCACCAGTCGCTCTAATACCCTAAGCTCCCACAGTACATGCTATGCCTGATGGGAGGAGTGAAGTTAATCAACTAGCCCTTCAACTTATAATTCAGAATGTGGCTAATGCACCAGGAACTGTAATAATTGCTCAATTGGAAACAATAATTAATGAAAGATTAGAGCAGTTATAGCTTCAAAATAGGCTGAAAAGTTGGTGAGTAAGGGTTGCCCTTACCCAGTTGAATTTGATCAAGTGCTATACCCGAAAGGTTACTTAGTACCAAAATTTAATATTTTTAGTGGGCATGATAATCCAAAGCAACATCTAGCCCAATTCAAGGCTACATGTGATAACACATGAGAAAATGATGCACTTCTTTTCTACCAGTTCGTTAGCAGCCTGGCCTCAACTATTTTCGAGTGGTACGCAGAACTACCAAATGATTTTGTCAAAATCTTCGTTGAGCTAGAGACAATGTTGGTGAAAATGTTCGCCAGTGCAATCGAGAAGATAACGATCACTGACCTTGCCTAGTTAAAATAGAGAAAAGATGAGTCAGTGATAAAATTCATAACTCGTGGTGTAACCTAAGCATGAAATGTGAACAATAATTAGAGGAAGAACATGCAATCCAACTATTAATGGGCAATATAGATGATAAAATAGAACCATTTTTTATGTATGGCATCAATTACAACATTCCAGGACTTGCTCGATAGAGTGGCCAAATTTGAAAAGCTAAATCGCCCTAAGTCTGAAATCTACACAGATAAATCAAAGAAAAATAATCCTTCAGACTAAAGAAGAAATTGTTGATTTTACTTTTGGAGTGAGCTCTTAACATTATCTTCTTAGACTTAGGACTCTTCGAGACACTAAGAACTCCTTAGTCATAAGACACTTTCAGTGATTAGGTGAACTCTTGAATCAATCATTCATTCAATTATCTACACAAATATAAATGAAACTTATAATCATCAAGTCAAATCGAAGCCAACCCAAGTCAAACCCAACCTAGCCCTTTTGACTTGAAAATTTCAAATGAGCCAAAATCCCTTAGACTCCAAATTGATTACTGTTGAATTTATATTTCAATCCAGGGCTTATATATAAGTTTAACTAAATTTGAATCAAACCAAAACCAAACCAATTAATCCACTTAGGTCCATTTGACCCAAAGTGACCTAAAGGACCCATTTGAGCTAACTTCCAATCCAACCTAAATTGGATTGAACCAAGCTCACCAAAACCTTCCACGATGATTATTGATCACCCCAGGATGATCAATTACAATCAATTGTGTCAAACCAAGTCAACCCTTAGTTCAAATGAACCAAAACTAGCCAAAACTCATCCTACACCAAATTGATTGAAACTAATGATTTGAATCAACCTAAAGTCAATATTTAAATATGACTTGACTTTCAATTGAGCCAAAGCAAGCTCAATTAGCCATTCGATCCAAGTTGACCCAAATTGGCCTAAAGGACCAAATTGGGTCAAATCTTGATCTAACCAAAATTAATTGCAACTAATGGCTCAAGTTCATTCCAAATTGATTATTGAACTTGACTAAAGCCATAATTGAGTATAATTTGACCAATTGGTCAACTTGACCAAACTTAGCCCAAATTGACCTAAAGGGTCAAATTAGCCAAATTCAAATTAAATCCAAATTGATTCAAACCAAAGATAACATTCATATTCAATTAGTCAATTGAACATGAATCAATCCATAACCCAAGCCAATTTGGCCAATTTTGGTCAAATTTGTCAACTTGACCCATTTGACCCATTTGATTCTAAATGAGCCAAAATCAATTCTAAGCCGAATTAAATCAAATCAATAATACCAAAACTCTTCAAATTATTATTTGAACCTAACCTAAGCCTTTGTTTGACACAATTTGACTAATTGGTCAACCTAACTCGATATGACCCAAATTGAGCCAAATCCCTTTAAATCAAGCCATGACCCATTGGGGGCTGATCAAACCAAATGCAAACCCATTTGGGATCAACCAAAAATCAACCCAACCTAATTAAATCCCCATGGATCATCTCCCACATAGGATTCCACCCAACCTCATTTAATTCTCCCCATCACATGCATTTAAGTCCTCCCCAACATTTGCATTCAATGGAGCTGATCATATGGCAGCAAGAGAAGACTTTGGAGCAAAAACCAAAGTCCTCAATCAATCCATAATCCATCCCAAGAACCCCAAGCAAGATGATAATACTTTGGAGCCAAAAAATTCAAAAAAAGTGGATTTTCGACCACTATTAAAGGAGAGGGAAATGAGGCTTCATTCCTCTTTCTCCTACCACCATTCAGCCCTCAAGAGCTCCCAAAAGTAAAAAGGAACCCATCTCCAACCTCTTTGAGCTAGTTTTGAGTTCAAAATACAAATAGAAGCTTTTTTGGCGAGACGACAGTGAACATTGGAGAAGAAGACGTTCCAAAGGGAGACAAAGATTAAAAATCATTCCAAAGCTTTCTCACATAACTAGGAGTTTTATCGAATCTTTATCGCCGCCGAAAAACATCCCCGGTGAGGCAATTTTTGCCAAACATTAGCCGGCCTTAGAATTTCTTTCTTTTGAGTTAATTATCTTGCGATTTTAAAAATTTCTCTTAAATAAACCCCGCATTTTTATTTTATTAGATCACAATATGAAGCAGAATTTTTTCAGAGAAAATCGACGAGAAAATGAGCTCAATCAAACTTCATTTCGCATTATTTTGCATTTTTTTATCGGTTTAGCATGTCGGTGAGAAGCAACCTCCGATCCCATGTTCAGTGGATCGGACGGCTCCAAGTGCGTCAGACCCCGCGTCCTTCTGACCCTCAGAACACATGATATGCTCTCTGATCCCGCGGATCGAATCTGGACCATCCTATCCGTGATTGGACGGTCCGGATCGAACCGCGCATCATTTTCCCGCTCACGCGTTGCGTCAGTGCCACGCGGCCCAATCGCATGGTGCCACGTGCATGTGCATCGCCACATGGCACCGTGTTGCCCCGTTAGCACCCGCGTGGCACTGATTGGGTTAAGTGGGAAAATTCCTATTTTCTGATTTTAAAATTTATGTAAGTTTTCTAAAATTTTGAAAATTCCTAAAAAATAAAATACTTAGCGAAAAATTATAAATAAGAGCTCGTTGGATTCATATTTCCAAGAGGAATCCAAAAAAACCAAAAATTTCTAAATTCCACTAAATGGTATGAGCTTAATTTAGGTTTTAGTGAAAATAAAGTTTTATTAATTACTCTAAAAATATAAGTCAGATTGAGTTGAAATTTTCAGCAATTAAAATAAGAGTTAAGACACACCTACCATAAAAATCTCAAGTGAAAAGGACTTCTAGATTGGGAGAAATTAAATTTTGAACTTTAGATTGTCCATTTTAATAAAATAAATCAAATAAAAATCCAAAAATTTACTAAAATCTTCAAAATGGTTTAAAGCACTTCATTGACATCTAAGACTCTTAAGAAAATTATGTGATTTTTTGAATCCTAATGAATCCCAAACAAACACTTAAGATTAGGGTTTAATCAATTAAGGAATTAATTAAAAGATAATCTAAAAATAATTTAAATATCAAATCAAAATCCGAAATGATGTAATACCCAAATGATTGGTAATCAAACCTTACGTCAGAAAAGCATCATGTATCCCTCAAATGAAATTGAATTTAAACATAATTGAACCTAATTGAGTTAATGAAATTCGATTAAATGATTATATATTTTTTAAATTAAACTCATAATTAAATAAATCAATGAAACTTTAATGTAAAAGCAAACTAATATTGTTAAACCAACAGCAAGTATTAAATCTTAATTATATGAAACTACTTAACAAATTAAAGAAAATTAAATATTAATTAATCATTAAATAAACTGAAAATCAAATTGATTAATAAACCAATTCAATATAATCATTTGATATTAATCAAATTAAACAAATAAAGTTAAAAGTAAACTTAATTAACATATGATTAAATCACATCCATTTGGAGTAAGATGATTAATCAACCATTAGATATTTCAACTTAATAACTAAATCAAACATGTTAATGAAATTAAACAAACATAATAAATGAATCAAATCAAATAAAACTCAAATCATAAATAATCAAACTTAATTAAAATGAAATAAATAGTTAATTCACTTAATAATAATTATAGTAATAACAATAATCCTTTAATCAAATCAAACTTACGTAAAACACTTAACTAAATCAAATCAGCCACATGTAGGTAATTAAGTCATTAATCTCTAATTAAACAAACCTTTAACTAATCAAATGATATTTAAGTCTATTTATCCTTAATCAAACTTAATTAATTAAACATTTAATAAAGGTAATCTTAATGAATTAATCCATCATCTTAATTAACTTTATAAATCATATTAAAATTAATTCAAATCAAACACTTAATTAATCTACTAATTAATTTAATCACACCTTTTAAATAAACTAATTAAGTTAATCAAATTAATCATATTAAACATAAGCTTAATCGAACATAAAATGCAATTAAATGCTAATCAAATCCTAATTTAAATTTAAATCATTAAGTCATTAATTACATCATTAACCTAAATAGAAATCAAATTAAAAATTAAACAAATATTTAATTTAATAATTGATCATACCCAAGTAAACTAATTAAATCAAATTAATCATATTAAACTTAAGCTTAATCAAACATGAATGCAATTAAATACCAATCAAATCCTAAATTAAACATAAATCATTAAGTCATTAATTACATCATTAATCTAAATAAAAATAAAACAAAATTAAAAAATTAAATAATTTAATAACTTAAACACACTTTTTAATTAAACTAATTACCCTTAAGCTAATCCAATTGAATAAACACCTAAATAATGCAAACTTAATGAATTAATCCATCATCTTAATAAACCAAATTAACTTTTAAAATCAAATGCAAATCAAACACTTAATTAATGTACTAATTAATTTGATCACACATCTTAAACAAGTTAATTAAGTCAATCAAATTAATCATATTAAACTTAAATTTAATCAAACATAAATGCAATTAAATATTAATCAAAACCTAAATTTAACTTAAATTATTAAGTCATTAATCACATCATCAATCAAAACAAATGTGAAATCAAATTAAAAAATTAAACAAATCTTTATAGTTAACATAAATACACTTCTTAATTAAACTAATTACATAATCACATTGAACCTAACCAAACCCATAGACTAATAAAGATAATCAAATCAAATTAAATCAAATTAAATTAAATTAAGAAAGACTCTCATCAATTTAATATGTAATCAAATCAAATCTCATTCAACCTACTTAAATGATATAAACTAATTAATTATCCAATGTATGAAATCAAAATACAAACTAAACTTTGATAAACATGACAAATGGATGAGATTAAAAATAAAATCTTAATTACAATGAATCAAACTCAATTAAAATCAAAATAAAATCTCAATTAATCTAATCTAATCAAACTACAAAAAAATGAACCTTAATCAAATCAAATAAACATAAAGTTAAGTCACATAACCATAATCAAAGAAAAGAATGAAATATTAATTTAAAAGGATATTGAATTATCAAGATTTAATTAAACTAAAACATCTAATCTAAAATTAAGCAGTCAAAAACACATAAATTTAAACAAACATAAACTTCATTAGAGATCAAGGATATTGAATTATCAAGATTTAATTAAATTAAAACATCTAATCTAAATTTAATTAATCAAAAACACATAAATTTAAATAAACTTAAACCTCATTAGATATTAAGGATATTGAATTATCAAGATGTAATTAAACCAAAACATATAATCCAAAATCAATCAATCAAATACTTAAACAAACTCAAATTCTAAATTCTAAATCAAATCAAATGAATTACACAAATTCAAATGGGCTAATTAAGATACTTAAGGACTTCAGTTAGACTCTTCAGGAGTTAGGATGTAGAATAGGATGAGTTTCATCAATAAATGGAATTCATTCTACTGTTCATTCTTGAAAACCTAAACATCATTTTAACCAAATAAAAGTAAAATAAAGAAATAAAAAATAAATCATTAAATCATTTAAATTGAAATCACCCAAAGATAAAATTAAAACAAATTCAAACTCCAAATTGAAACTTAAACTAAAGAAGCCTAGTAAAGTCTTGCTACACAAGCCTTGAGCACACACATTAGAATACTAAGTCACTACTTCTAGTGCTAAGTTGGGGTGCTGTATGTATGATATTATATTTTGTTTTGTGATGTAATATTTTAGACTGGATGTTAGGGTGTATGCCTCATAGACTGGATGGTAGGCCATGATTAGCCTAATCATATTTTTTAGGTGGTTGTGCTTAAAGGGCCGCTATCATAAAAATATAAATTCGTTTACTGTGTGCTTAGCCCCTAAGCATAACTCACGTTAGGACAGGTGAGCTTGGTTACCTATGTGTGGGGTGCTAAGTTTAAATTATTCATATAATTGTTTGGGTGTATGGTGTGTTTAGCTAATATTTGTTTTGCAGGTGTAGCTAGATTTACTTTCTATTTTTAACATAATTTTGCATTAGAAATTAGGATTAGTGTTATGGGGATTAGGATGAGTAGTGGCCTGAAGGCTTAATCCCTGGGATGCCCTATGATGCCTTTGGAGAAAATCAAATCAAAAAAGAAGAGAAGGAAGAAATGAAGAAAAGAAGACCCCCATAGTATATATTATTTTTATAATCCGGGTTGTATAAGGGTAGAGCCTGGATACCCATCTTTTTTTCTCTTTTCGGGGTGTACGACGGAACCCGATTGCACTAACCTTTTATTATTTCATGGTATTCTATAAAATTGTTTGATGTTGTATTTAAATTGCGTACTAGAATTGCATGCTTTTCTTAGTTTCTTCATGTTTGATGTTTGAATGTATGGCCTGGATGCGGTAGGCTCTCAAGATAAAATTAAATTTTTTATCCCACTAATAACTCATAACTAAAATTTGAAAATAACTCATAACCTCACATAAAAGCCTAGGAATTAAATCAAGTTACTAAAATTTTTAGCAACCCCTCAGCTGGATGAAAGAATGTATAACATCATGCATGTCATATTCTTCCACTCTTGTTAAGAGGGAGCTTCCATTTGTGCTAGAGAAAAAAAGGCTTAACTTATGAGAGCCTTTGATGGAAGAACACCCTTTTCTCTCTTGATTTGGCCCATAATCAAGTTCTCATGCATTTAGGCATACAAATTCCTATAGCCTATGACAAAATAAAGAGTCCAAAATAATGAAATAAATTTGATAAATTTTGCATTAGATTAAGTCATGATTTCATACCACTCATGCTCTAGTCTCTTAGGGCGTGAGTTTAAGAACTTAAGTTTCCTCTCTAAATAAATAACATCCTAGCCATCTTGCAAAGCATAAGACTTGCCTACATGAATTTAAAGCGTAGGAGGAGTTAGCTGGCTGTCACTCCGGGCGGTAATAAGTCCAGCTGTTGGATGGTTTATTCTCTCTTGTGGAGGTAAACCATATACCCATTTTCTCCTTAGATTTAGGTCATGCTTTGGCCCTCGCTAAAGCTCCCTAGATTTAGGATCTGAGGTTACTTTTTTCCTTTGAGCTATAAGCATAAATCCTTACATCTTAGGCATTTCCACAATCTTATGTTGTGGGATTATAAGTCTTAGTATTCTTATAAAATGTCAACTCAAATAGTTAACTCTCTTTAATTTCAAAAAAATAAAAAGCCCAATTATAGGATAGATTGGAATGCTCACTAGGCTTCCTAGTATAATGAGCATTTCCTACTTTCTCCCTTTGGATTCTGAAAATAAGTCTTCTCCTTGATCTACCCCATTTGATTTTCTAAAATAGCCAATCCTTTGATAGTCTTAACTTTGAAATCTTTGGAGACCCTAATTTTCTATTTTAATCGAGAGTATTCTTAAGAAATTCTCATTCCTTAGGATGTAATTAACTATGAGCACTTGCCTCCATAGGGAACTTAATGAACCCGACTTAAAATAAATCCTACTTTAATTTTCCATGTAAAGTAGGAGAAAGATCTCTGGTATATTCGAAGACCCATCATGCCTTAAGAGTCCTTATTAGGTGATTAGGTCCATTATAGGGTGGTAATTTCTATCTTTTGAGATAATACATCATTCCTTAATGTCGAACCTGATCACTTCAATAAGTAGCCCCTAAGATCTATGTGGTGTCTCACATCCTCAAAAATAAATATCACAGAAATGAAACTCATGCCGCTTCCTATTGCTCAAGTAGTGGAAAATGAGTAATCTATAGAGAAAAGTAGCCAATAGATAATGATGATAAGGGAAAGAAGTTATTCATTCTAATCCACAGCTAAAATTGGTATTTGGAGATAATGATAAATCTTAGACTTTTCTAGGTGGTAGAGAGCGTCCAAAATAAGCGACAAGAAATGATGAGTGAATGCAACCATCTCATAAGAAAAATATAAACAAAGAATATTCCTTTAGAAAGGACAGTGTGGCATAATTATTTTGACAAGCAGTTAAAGCTCGTCTATAATTATCAGAAATCAGAAGGCCTGAAGAAGCTGATCAACTCAATAATCCAAATTACTATTCCTATCATCGGATGATCAGCCATCCTATTGAAGATTATTATATTTTCAAAGATTAGCTAGAAAGGAAGTATCGATGAGGTGAATTTACATTATCTGATAGTGTTCTAGGAAACCCAAAAAATAGTCTACAAGGATGATTACGTCCTCTTTCATATCATCCATTAAAGATAAACAAGAAAAAAATCAATTCAGATTGAAGAATGGGAAACAGTAGTCTCTAAGAAGACCGTGAAAATGTTGAAGTAGCTAAAAGGTGTCCCTAGTTTTAAGTAGAAATCACCACTTGAACCTATATGGACATAAAAGAAATGTCTAAACAAAGAATTTTGGCTTCTCAATGGAATTTTGATAAGGCTACTTCCTCACAGCACAAAGAGAAATTTACTAAATGTAAGCCTCATAAGTCAAAGAAATCGGCTAAGAAAAGAAAGATCAAGAAGAAGACTATAACTCAAAAGATTATTAACAAATTAGAGGAGTATCACCAGCCGACAAGACAACCATTTAGGATTGCAAACTTTATGCATAAACTTCATGTTGTTGAATTGGATGAAATACATAATGGTGAATTTTGTCTAGTAGAGAAATGCCAAATTATTTATGTGATATCAGATGTTCTTCAGTATCAGTTACTCCAAAATGACCAGGGTAGTCAGACAAACTTGACCAACCCATCAAAATTCTTATGAAGAAAATAAGAAGAGCTTGAGGAGTTAACATCTGAATGTTGTCTAATGACCCAACAAAAAAATAATAGTTCAGACGAAGATTTATGTTTTCCCAATGGAGAAGAGTCATACTCATCGATATCACCACATATAAAATGTATGAAGTTGAAAAGTGAGTTGAGCCTTTTTGGTCAATCCTTTGGAATAAGAAGTAAATTTGATGAAACTACCTCTTTAGAGGAATCGAGCAAGATAAAGTGATTCAAGTTTAGTTGAGAAGTGGTAAAGTCTTACCACCATCATCAAAGAAGGGAAATTCAAATAAAGACAAAGGTGAATAAATTGAAGTCAACGAAGATATCATTCTTAAAAATCCTAGAATAATGCCTAAATCAGGCGAAAAGATAGATTATAATATTATATCACATCTAAGAAAGATCCCTGCACAATTAAGTGTGTATGAGGCTCTCTTAATGTCAAAAGATCTCTAAGAAACTTTATTACAGGTGTTGGTGTTCCTCTAGAATAGAGAAAAGAAATAACACCACATAGAGTTTAGAAATATTTTATTTAGATGACCAAATATGACATTAAGGAATAAACATATTATCTCAAAAGATGAACATGCTCTCTAGTAATGGATTTGATCATTTCAATAAAAGACTCCTAAAGCTAATGAATCTTTTATGTACTAGAGTATTTTTCCCTGAACTACATGAAAAAGTAGAACATTGTTTATTTTATCCTGGAATCATGGTTCCCTATGAAGGTAAGCCTTTACAGTTAATTACATCTTAGAAAGGGTCTCTTCCTAAGAATACTCTTGATTAAAGAAATAAGTGGTTATTCCTAAAGACTGCTAAGGTAGCTTTCAAAGGATTGATTTTTGGGAAATTCAATTGGGAGAGGTCCAAATTGGAGATAGTTATTTTCAATAGTCAAATAGGAAAGAGTAGGAAATGTCTATTGATATTGGGATATCTAGTAGACATTTTAACTATCCTATGATTGGGCTTCAAATTTGGGATTTCATTTTAGATTTTGAGTTGTCATTTTCTTAGAAATTTAGGGCTTAGATTCTAGCAGCACAAGACTGCAAAAATGCCTAGGGTTGAAGACTTATTCCTAAAAAGATGCTTCAGAACCTAGTATATAGGCGCTTCTGACACATGTCAAATGTTTGACCTAGTTCTATCCTTGGGAATCATTGGCCATTCTCCTCACTTGAGGGAACTAGTCTATCCCTGACTCTTCTAAACTTATAACCTACTTAGAGAAGGCTACCAGCTAACACCATTTTAAATTCATAAAGTCAAGTCATCTGAATGCAAGATGGCTGGGCTGTTGCATTTTTAGGAAAAAAATCTATGAACCTAAACTCTCTCCCTAATCCCTAAGATCATGTAGGGTATGAAGATGCATCTAATTAATGCACTTTTTTTAGATTTTAGTCAATTTTGACTCAAGATTTATTTTAGGCCATAGGTATGCATTTTATGCCTAATGCCATGCAATTAAAAATGGTTATGTGCCAAATCTAAAGGGAAAGAGGCGTTCTTCCATCCTAGGCTCTCAAAGGTAAAGCCCATTTTCTCTGGCAAAGATGGAAGCTATCCCTTAACAAGAGTGAAATAAGATGATTATGCATGATGTTAAACATCGAGCTAAGGGGTTGCTAAATATTTTATTATCTTGATTTAATGCCTTGGCTTTTATATGAAGTTATGAGTTATTTTTATTTTTATGTTTCGATTGATTTACTTGGACAGAAAATTTTGTTTATCCTATGAGCCTACATCCAGGCATATATTCACAACATAAACATAACATAGAAAGTAACCTAAGAAAAGCATGCTATTTCTATTGCACATCCAAAATAAATCAAGCCAAATTAAATTAATAAAAAATAGGCCAATGCGGCCGGGTACCGCTGTACACCCCAAAAGAAAGAAAAATGGGCACCGAGTTCTACCCTTATACAACACGGCTTAGAACTACAAGTTTAGATCTATGGTCATCTTTCCAGGAAAGTATCCTTCTTCAGGGACATCCATCGAGTTCCACAGGGGACCACTGCACCATCTCCTGGTTGGGTCAGCTCCTGCTAATCCTAGACCCCATAGATCTTAACCTAATTCTAAGCTCAAATTTATATTTTAAAATTCAAAAAGAAATCTAAGTCCTGCAAAATAGATGTTAATAAATACAAATAGCACACATAAATTATATTTTCAAACATACGGGCTTAGCATTAGTTGCTTGCTAAGACAACCTGTCTTATGGACTATGTTAAGGGATATTTCACCACTTGCAAGCAAACAACAATTTTATGATTTTGATTTATGACAATGATCCCTTTAACACAGTCCCCCGTAAAAAAATGTTAAATCTAGAAAGATCACCCTACCATCTAGTCTAATGAACAAACAAGCCTAGGCATCTAGTCTAAAGCAATACACCAAACAGACATAAGAAGCACAACACAACATAACACAAATAAAGAAAGTCACAGAATGATCTAACTTAGATCTAGAATCCGTGACCTAGATGATCTAGTGTGTGTAAAAGAGGGGTTTGTGTGACAAGGCTTTTACTAGGCTCCTTTATGTTCAAGTTTCAATTTGAAGTTTGAATTTGTTTAATTTTTACCTTTAGGTGGTTTCAATTCAAATAATTTAGTGAGTTAACTCTCATTTTTATTCCATTTTATTTGGTTAATGTAATGCTTAGGTTGTCAAGAATGAGGAATAGAATGAATTTCATTTTTAGGTGAAACTCACTTTATTCCGCATCTTAAATCCTAATGAAGTTTCCAAAATGTCTAACTAAGATCCTTAAGTATCTTAATTAATCCTTTTTGTGTTGCTTATGTTTTGATTGGTTTTGCTTTTTTTATTTAATTAAGTTGAATTTGATTCATTTAGTTTGTTCTTTCAATATGATTCAATTTATTTCATTTGATTTGATTTATTTCAGTTTAGGTTTATGTAAACTTTGTTTTATTTTAATTGATTTGATTCCAATGAGTTTACAAAGTTAAGGTTGATTTATTCTTAATGTTTCATTAACCTTTAAGTTCTTTAACTTAAGGTATTTAACATTTTCTTTTCATTAATGATATTTTATCTCATTTATTTATAATTTTATTAGCTTGGAGTTTAATTAAAGTTTTAGTTCAAATTATTTCATTTCATTTCTTTAAGTTGGTTCACTTTGGTTTACTTTGATTAGTTGAATTTGTTTTATGTTGGTTTCATTTCATTTAGGTTGGTTCATTTTTATTTTGATTGGTTCAATTTGATTTATGTTAGTTTTATTTTATTTAGCTTGGTTCATTTCTTTTATTTGACTTATGTCTTAACTTTACATTAAGTTTGATTCTGAGTTTATTTATCCTAAGGTTTGATTAAATTTTCATTTGATTTAGCTTAAGCTTAAGCTGTTTATTAATTAATTTTGTTTGGAACCCAATCATATGTTTATTAATTTCAAATCTAAAGATAATGCTGATTTGGTTTGATTCTTAACAAAATATTATGTTAATTATATTTAGTTTCATTTGGATTAATTTACTTAAATTAATTTGGTTTATTTTAATTGGTTTATGTTAAAGGTTTATGTTATCCTTCTAGATCAATTTATTTCATTGATTTAATTCACTTTATGTTAATATTTTAGATTAGGTTATGTTTATTTAGGTTATGTTAATTTAGGGTGGGTTATATTAACCTAATGTATTTAAGTTAAGGTTTGTATTTCATTTTAGTTTGATTCAAGTTATTTAATTATGGATTCATAAACTTAAGGTTTAATTTCATTAATGTGATTTTTTAACTTTATTAATCCTTGTGTATGTAATTGGTTAAGTTCTTTAATTTAGAATTATTTGATGTTTTATTAAGATTGACTTAAGTTATTACATGACTTAATGGATTAATGAATTTCCTTAATTCATTATTTGATTAATATTGTCAAAGGAGTTTGGAAATTTAATAATTCCCAATCAAAAGATCAAATGGAATTGAAATATTTTTGGCAAGTGGGGTTACATGCCAATTTTAAGTTTCCAAAGTTTCATTTTGATTAGATACATAATTAGGGTGTAATTAAAGTTTTAATTATTTCATTAAAACACAAATTAAGCCTAATTTAATGAAATTCATTTCCAGGTTTTATTTTTCATAGATTCCTTACTGAAATACCTTTCCAATGAGGGTTCATTCATAATTTTTGGTTAATTGGTTGATTTATTATGATTTAAGTAAGTTCTAGTTAATTATTTGATTTAATTAATTCAATTAATTATTTAATTAAGTCAATTAGTGATTTATTAAGTTCAAATGAGTTTAATTAGTGTTCTGATGTTCATTATGGTTCATTAGGTTGGTTTGAGATTATTTGATTCAATTTCATTAATTATTTCATTAAAAATTAATTTACTTTATTAATTTGAGATTTAGGTATTTAAATTTTCTATTTCCATTAAATACATTTAATTAAATCATGAAAAGTTTACCTAAGGTGTATTTAATGTTTAATTTCATTTTCCCAAAGTTTCAAGACAGTTGAAGTTGTGGTTAGAGAGTAATTAAGTTTAATATTATTCAATTAAACCCAAATTAAGGCTAAAATACTTGATAAAAATTGGGGATTTTAATTTTTATTGGTTCCTCTCATTAAGACAAATACATAGAGTCTTTATTTACATTTTATTTATTTTTTTATGAATTTTTGAAGTTTCTGTTAAAATTTAAATAATTTTAAATCGTTGTTTAACGGTATTTAAGTGACGGGGTCCACGTGGTAAGGCGTGCATGTCACGGACGCTGGCTCACTTCATGGCATTCCTCCTGGTCAACGGGATCCCACGTGGAGCCGCGTCAAAATTGCACCATGGGATCCTTTGTAGGTCATCCGATCAAACATCGGATGACCTGGATTACTCCCGTGGTTCCTTAAGGGTTTTAATCAAATGTGCGCCAAGATTCAAGCCGTCATTCCTAATAGAAGGATCTGACGGTCAAGAACTCATCTTCTTCCCTAAGCAACGAGAACCAATCATTATTGGTGGTTTTCCCTTAACCGACGGCTATTGATGGTGAATCAAGTGCCGATTTTGATCCAAAAATGATCAATAATCGAATTGAGATCGATCTATACAGTTGGATCAACTTGGGGATCCAATTTCTTTCAAAAAGCTCCAAACCAAAAAATATTTGAAGGAAAAGCTATGTACGTTAATGGAGAACCTCAATTTTGACGATCTCCGACGGCGAGGTCGACTCTATTTGCTTCGGATCAATGCCACGAGCATGTGGATGGAGTTTGGTGGCTTGTATCCCCATGGATCTCTCCCTAGACCACCCTAGGTTTTTTTTTGAGGATGGTAGTCATTCTCCAGCTTCCCGACACCGAATGACACAAGTGAGGACTTGATTTGGATTGAATCATGCACTATAACATGTAGGTGACCTCAATTTGGGGTGAAATCCACTCCCTTAGATTTCACCATTAAAGGGTGCTTGGGTTTTTTACTATTCATCACCTTCTAGGTGACGAATTAGTCGAGGAGAGGTGTTGAGCATCTTCTCTAGCTCTAAGGAATGTTTTGGAGTGAATTACGAAAGGAGTCAGGCTTCCCTTGCTTGGTTTCACTCTTAACTTATCCTGTTCTTCTCAATTTTTTCTTCTCTTCTTCTCTTCTTCTCTTCCCTTGGAGAAGCCAAATCCTTCTTGTTTTACCCCTTGATTGCCTGCCTTCACCTTGAGAGGTGGCTCTTGACTTTTTTTTGCACGGGAAGAGATGGAGTGGCTGAGGTGTGGTGCTTGAGAGAGGAGAGTTTTGTTTGGTTTCTCCTTTCTTTTCTTTTAATTTTTTATAATATATATATATATATATATATATATATATATATATATATATATATATATATATATATATATATATATATATATATATATATATATATATATATATATATATGTTCATTTTCATGATTAATGGTTGAATACATTTGATTTGGATTAGGGCTTAAGTCCAAATCATATGTATTACTTCAAACCTAATCCAATCTAAAATCAATTCAAGAGAGTTTGAAATTAAATTTAATTTGGATTAATGATTAATTGATTTAGAGTTTAATTAATTGATTTTGAATTTTGTTTTAATTAAATTTTAATTTGAATTAATTGGATTTGATTTGAGTTAATCCAAATTGAAAATTTAAATTGATTCCCTAGGACACTAAGTGTAGTATCCTAAGTACTAAATTAGAAAGTTTCTAATTAAAATTAGAACCTCCTAATTATTGATTTTAAGTCAATATTAACCTCATTCAAAAATGAAGTCAATAACAGGCTCTCGAAGATCCGGAAAGTTATGAAGCTTACTTTGATGAAGAATATATGACTGAATCATTGCAAACTCAAGATCTCCTAGTAATCACATTTTCAGAAGAAGATCTTACGTTGGGAACAGCGGATTACAACTGTCCTCTATATGTTACCGTAGAGAGTGATGTCATCTTGTTTAATTGAATATTGATTGATCCAAGTTCTTCTATCAATCTTATGAGTCTAAAAGGATTAAGAGGATTATCACTTGATATCGAACATCTTAGGAGGGATAAGTTAATGGTTCATGGTTTCAATGAGAAAGGATAGAAAACCCTCGGTTCTTTTATTCTCCCACTCAAATTTTAGGATTTGTATAGAAAAGCCAAGTTTCATGTAATCGACACTAATTCATCACTTAGAGCTCTCTTGGGTTAGTTGTGGCTGCATGAGTATGGCATGGTCCTATCAACTATGCATTAGTGTATGAAGTACCTAAAAGATGAAGAAGAGTTCAGAATTTCTAGCAATCTACAATCATTCTCTGTACATTAAGCAAAGATTTATGAAGATGCAAAATATTTTATCCCTAAAGAGCCTAAGCCAACATAGCCTCTTGAGGCAGTAGCACTCACTTCAGGAATTGAAAAGCAACTTCAGAAGGTGAAAGAGCAGAAGTAAAGAGGAAGAAAGAAGGCTATGCCAACTTTTCCTAAAGCACTTGGCTCTACACCTAAATCAAGAAGATCAGTTCCTCATTTGGGAAGTGACACACAAGAAGAAGAAAATATTACTGTTAAACCAAAGGGAACTTATAAGCTTTCAAGAAAGGCAAAGTATAAAATAAGTGATTCTGATTCAGACTATGACTTTGAATCTACTTATAGAAATAGGGTTCAGAAGGTCGCATCAAAAAGGATAGCTCACTTGGTAGAGTTAGATGACTCACTCAAAATTATACCCATCCCTTAGCAGTACTTTAAAGAAATCACTCCACTGGAGGTTCATAACATTGAAGAATTGATAACATTCTATATGCCACCGTTAAGTGAGAGTGACAGAACATGAACTCTATTTTACAAATCTGAAGAGTCTCAACCTCACAATTTTGATCAGCCAACTCAACATAAAAATTCTGATGAGATAGTGCCAACAAGAATACCAATATACTATCCACAGAAATTACAAAGAATGATATATAAGTTTGGAATTCATATTGGAACTACTAAGCATAGAACTCAAAACATTAACAGGCTGTGGAGCCAAAGAGGTCCTCAAGCATCACGAAGAAGTGATAAGTTTATCACCAAAGGTCTTGGGTTCATCCATAAATCTCATCAAAATAAAGTATGTCATAATATAATAAAAGTTGAGATTGAAACTAATAGTGATGAAGAATATGATCTCCATGAAATTCTTCTTACAAATGATGAAGAAGTAGGAGCGAAGCCTGCACCTAAAGAACTCAAAGATGGTGGACAAACATCTACTATGGATGAACTAAAAGAAATCAACCTAGGAGCTTAGGAAGATCCCCATCCAACTTTTGTCACTTCTACCTGATGAGTAAGTCAAAGAGCTAAAAATGCTACTTTATGAATTTAGGGATTGATTTGCCTAGACATATTCTGAAATGCCAGGCTTATCCCCTGATATTGCAGATCATAAACTTGCCATTAAACTAGATGTGACACCTATTAAGTAAGCTTCTAGGTGAATGAGATTGGAGATTAAAGAATAGGTAATTATAGAAACTAAGAAGCTAATCGAAGCAGGCTTCATCCAGGTGGAAGAGTATGCAGATTAGATAGCCAACATTATCCTAGTTAGTAAGAAGAATAGCCAATTTCATGTTTGCATTGACTTATAGGACCTAAATAAGGCATGCCCAAAAGATGATTTTTTGCTTATAATAAAAAAACTACTAATGGACAATACTCAAACTATGACATGTTCTCATTCATGGACAGATCATCGGGATACAATAAAATCAAGATGGCTCCTAAAGATGAGAATCACACATTATTTAGGATGCCATTGGTATATACTGCTACACAATCATGCCTTTCAGATTGAAGAATGATGGAGCTACATACTGAAGAGCCATGATGCGTATTTTTTATGAGTTGATTCACTAGAAGGTGGAATGTTATGTTGATGTTGTGGTGAAGAGCTTAAATCATGAAAATCACTTTGAAGACTTGAGAATTATATTGGAGAGAATCATAAAATATTACCTCAAGATGAATCCTCTAAAATGTGCATTCGAGGTGTCATCTGAAAAATTTCTCGGGTACATTGTACGTCATAGAGGCAATTATGGAGATACCTCCGTCGAAGAGTTTGCGTCAGCTTCGTTCTTTAAGGACAACTTGCATTCATATGATGACTTATATCAAAACTAAAGATTTGAATGTGTGAAAATTATATGCATATATATGTGCTTCTTTTTACAGGTTTGAAGGTCTCGTCATGCTCATCAGGGCGTGATGAGATGAAAATCGATCGAGGTGTTTCAAAACACTGATCGTTACACTCATCAGGGCATGATGGGTAGGCCTAAAATCTATTAGATGAGGCACCCCTATGCGAAAATGTTGCCAAAATTTTGACTAAATTTTGGACTTAGAAAAAAGTGGGGTGGCAAGAGATTTGAATGTGTAGAAATTACATATATATTTATTTTTTATGGTGATTGAACCTTGTTATGCTCATGAGCATATGGTTGAGTACTTCAAAACACCAACTTTCACGCTCATCAGAGAGTTACGGGTTGGCCAAAATAGTTTCGATGTAGGGCTTGAGAGAAATTACAAATTTTACATTGACAAAAACTCAAATAAATTAGTTTAAATTAAAAAAAATTATAAGCTAATATTAAATTAAATTTGAGTTTGCTAAATTTTAAAGTAAACAAAATTATCAAAATTTGAATCCAATTGAAATCAAGAATTAGTCAACTGCTCTCAAATGAATAAATATATCTCACTCAATATTTGAATTATCTTGGATTTGACATTGAGATAATCAAAAGAAAATTTTAATCATTTTTAAGATTGAAACATGCAATGTCTGGAAATATATTCAGATATTGGATCATGAAATAATTGAAATGAGTTGGATATTTTGGTGATAAACATAAGCTTAGCACTTCAATACCTCATTTCAATTGATGTGAAAAATGATCTGATTGAATATTTAAGAAAAGCATAGAGATCCCTTTGGAATTAAGATATAATCTTCAAATATAATTCACTTCAAGTAAATTAAAGAAAATTATAGGATCCATAAGATATTCTTAATCAAATTGAAGGATTATTAATAAGCATAATCAAGGAATTCCTAGAAAATAGTTGAAACATATTATTTATCTTATTAAATGCTCAAATTGGATCAAAGAGAAATTGAATAGAGATAGTAATCAGTTTGAAGATCGTCAATAGATATAAGTGAGAGTCTATTGAAAATCCAAAGACTAGACAACTCTAAATAAAAGAAAGCAATTAAATATTATTTTCAAGGGATCTAGTAGGCTATTAGACTAATTTAAAATACATTCGATGCCACCAGATCTACAATTCTTCATACAAGCAGACAGAAGGTGATGCTAAATTAAATTCTCCATGAATTATGGAGCTTCTTTTAATTCAAAAATTAAGGAATTTCATTCTAATTATGATTTTTAAAATCAATAATTTCATTATTTAGATGAAATTATCTAAACTATAAATACCTACATGTGCTCAAACATAGAAATTTAGAGTATAAATTTTAATATCTAAAAAGGCTGTGTAGGCTAAGTTGTAATTAACTGAAAAGATGAAATTAATCTCATGATTTAGAAATAAAATTATCTAAATTATTAAACACTCATTACACGATATCTTTGAATGCTTGAACTTAGTGTGAGGATGCTACGGGTTGCTTCGATTTGGTTTTGACGTCGTTAAGAAAGCCTAAAAATCTAATTATTATAAGAATTTTAACTTATTAAAATATCTGAGAAGCTAATTTTATCATATGGTAGTAGATCTGATCCTCTATTATTAAACTAATAGAGTTGACATAATTTGAAAAAATAAATTAAATGATCAAATAATACATCCACCCCGATGATGGCTGTGTTGAATGGTGATTTCAACCGAAGAGGATATTCTATCAAAATGTGATTCTAATTTTAAATCAAATTAAGTCAAATTAAGTATCAATCTAAAAATGCTTAAATGAAATTTAATCTCTAAAAACTTAAAGTTAAAATCCAACCCACCTTTTGCAATTATTTGTTAAAGGTGATAAATTAAGAAAACTCTAGCTCACAAAGGAGCCATGTCAAATCAAGTGTTCTACCATGTTCACTCTCAATCAATCTAATGCTAGTAAGGACGTGGCTCGTGTCCTTTGTGCTTGGATACATATGACGATGACCCGGACTCTCGTGGTGGTTCAAATGAAACCATTATATTACGATTACGACTGCAGCCCGTATGCTCCCCAATGGCTCTACCCATTGAGTTGTGAATCATAGGGTATGCTTGATAGGAAAAAAAGCTCTATATAAACTAAAGTAGACTTAAGCCTATCTCCTTAGATAAAAACCACCCTAGGTCTATAAGGATTTCTTGGACGATGTAACCCATGTGTTGCTGACAATGATACTTCTATCAGGTTGGGTCAACTACTTCCTCTGACTAAGTAGACTAGGGACTACGATAGCTCAGGATGATCAAACCATGGGATCTAGATCAGGCACATCATCATTCCCCCAACCATCCTCTTTAAGTTAATATAATGAATTTCATAAGATTAAAATTTAAATTCCACATGCTGCCACTATATGTTATATATTCAACAATCTAACGACTAACCTTAATCGAAAGTTCTTTCTTAGCATTGAGAGGGGTAATTAACTATAGGTGCTTGTGACTATAGGAAACATGGAATCAGATCTAAAGTCCTCACCAAAATGAGGGTGAAATCTCTGGGTAGTGTCTTATCTACTATTCCATCTGCCTTCTGAAAATTACATTGACACATAAATCATACTCTCTTTAATGTGATAGGTCGATGGTGAATTTTTGAAGCCCACAGATCTCTGAATGACTTCATTGGGGATTTGTTTCTCTTTCCATCTTTGGCTAGTCATATACATGTTATAGTAGCAACAAAATATTTGAAAAATTCAAAACAAAAAATAGTGATTTAGATGTGTAATAAATTTAAATTACTAATGTATGAGACTCTATATCGAATGAATTATTTTGTAGAGTATATTTTTATTACACTATTGTTATGTTCTGTAGTACCTCTGTATTTTGAAAGTATGGAATGAAATAATAATTAATGATTACTAATCCTCATCTTTAACTTGTGCAAAATGGATTTACAGAGCAATCCTTTCATTGTTCAGCTAGGGCATGGTGCAAACAATTACTTAGCTAATGTCATCATTAACACAAGAGATGTTGGAGCTACCATTCAATTTGGTAGCGTGGATTTCCCAGCTATTATAACTGCAATTCCTGATGTACCCACCCGTGGTGCACTCGTCTGAGGTCATGACCTCGGTTCTGAAGCTCACTAGTCCTACAATCAACTCAAACAACCGCATTAATGAGTTCTCCAGGAGAACTTCTTTTGAAAGACTAGGTCAATCTGAAGCCCCTATAATGAAGAGAATCGTCACTAAGCATACTGTATCTTTAATGCCTCATGGTACAATTGCTTCACCAACTGAAACATTTGTACCTTAAAGACATGCTTTTGAGGCTTCCTCATTACAGAGTAAATTAACTAGAAGGCAAAGAAGAAGAAGAAAAACTGAGCTAAGGGCTCAACAGATCCTACCTGAACGACCTAGTGAATAAGCAATATTGCCGCCAGAAGTGAGTATTCCTACCCATAACAACTTTGATAATCTAAAATGAGTAAAAAGGAAAAGCTCTACTGGTGAGGTGAAGCAGTCTTTCTGGACTCAACAATGTCAAGCTCCACTACTGCAGAGGAGACAACTTGAAACATTATATGCTAGAATACACAATGTCCTTAAAGTAGTCAAGAAAAGAGGTTTAATGAAAAGAAAATTTTAGAGGCTTGTGATGATTGAAGATACTGAGATTCCACCAAGAAGGTTACCATCTCTTATGGTAAGTAGTCATCAAGCCAAGTATGCTTCGTGCGGTGAGCATCAGAGTGTGATACTTGGACCGTGTGTCCAAGAATCCACCACCAAAAGGTCTTAGTAAAAGGGTAAGCAGGTATGGAGGCCAAGGCCCCGTGATTAAATTCTGAAGAAAGAAAGACGTGTGACATCTAATACTCATATTCAAAAATCCACCTTAAAATAACTCATCGAAAGTGGATACCTAGAAGAAGGGATATCACTGATAAAAGATATGATAGTCGACACCCAGGAGAATCCTCTAGGGGATCCCGTCATCAATCAGATTACCCTCGCGAGAGAAAGATGATTATGATTGTAGTCCCCCAATGGAAGAAATTTCTGTTCCTCATAATGAACTAGAGATCCATTGGAAGCATCGATTAGAAGTTCATGTGCAAAAAGTAGATGATGAAGAGGACACTATGGAAGTGGAAGTCATCGATATGGTTAGAGATATAGATGAACTTTTAGCTCAGCACCATTAGCAACAACATGGATCCAGGAAACTTGAACCTGAATTCAATGTTTATGAAGGAGAGTCTTCACAAAAGCAAGTAGAAGATGGATCTTCAATCTCTACCGAAGAGGAAAAAGAAGAAGATCAAAATGAAAAGGAGGTCATGGGAGTTGAAATTGTTTATATGGTTGAACCAGGAATGATCAACCTTGTACACAATTTTATAATGATCCTCGTTGTTCTCCCCTGCACAAGGAGAAAGACAGTCAAGTTCTTCCTCTGAAGATAACTAGGGAGCAGAACAATAATGAGAAGCATAGAAAGAAGAAGAGCCTGTACTTGTTGATGCCATGGTTCTAGCTAGAGAACAAAGACAAATGCAGCATCAAATGGAAGTCAAAGATAAGAAAATTGCACAGCTTGGTACCAAGATGAATGCATGATGGTACAAATGAATATCATGATGGATATAATGCAGAAGAGTATCACATCAAATGTAGCACAAGTTTCATATGCTAATCAATAGATAGCTAATAATATAACTTTTATACCCCTATTCGCTCTGATATCATAAGCTCCCATAGTGCATGCTATGCCTGAAGGGAGGAGTGAAGTTAATCAACTAGCTCTTCAACCTATAATTCAGAATGTGGATAGTGCACTAGGGACAGTAATAACTGCTCAACTGGAAATAATAATTAATTAAAGATTAGAGCAGCTATAGCTTTAGAATAGGCTGAAAAGATGGTGAGTAAGGGTCGCCATTACCCAGCTAATTTTGATCAAGTGCTATACTCGAAAGGTTACTTAGTACCAAAATTTAATATTTTTAACAGGCATGGTAATCCAAAGCAACATCTAGTCTAATTCAAGGCTACTTGTGGTAACACATGAGAAATGATGCACTACTTTTTGCCAGTTCGTCAGTAGCCTGAACTCAATTGCTTTTGTGTGGTATGCAGAACTATCGAATGATTTGGTCAAAATCTATGTTGAGCTAGAGATAAGGTTCATGAATAGGTTCACTAGTGCAACCGAGAAGATAACGATCGGTGACCTTGTCTAGTTAAAAAAGAGAAAAGATGAGTCAGTGATAAAATTCATAACTCATTGGCATAACCTAAGCATGAAATGTGAACAATAATTAGAGGAAGAACATGCGATCCAACTATTAATGGGCAATATGGATGATAAAATGGCACCATTTTTATGTATGGCATCAATTACAATATTCCAGGACTTGCTTGATAGGGTGACCAAATTTAAAAAGCTAAATTTCCCTAAGTCTGAAATCTATACAGATAAATCAAAGAAAAATAAACTTTCAGACTCAAGAAGAACTGAAACTCATGCCGCTTCCTATAGCTCAAGTAGTGAAAAATGAGTAATCTATAATGTGGATAGAGGAAAATAGTCAATGTACAATGATGATAAGGGAAAGAAGCTTATTCATCCTAATCCACAACAAAAATTAGTATTGGGAGATAATGACAAACCTCAGACTTTTCCAGGTGGTCGAGAGCATCCAAAACAAGCAACAAGAGATGATGAGTGAATCTAGCCATCTCTTAAGAAAAAGATGAACAAAGAATATTCTTTTAGATATGACAGTGTGGCTAAATTATTTTGACATGCAGTCAAAGCTGGTCTACAATTACTAGAAATTAAAAGTCCTGAAGAAGCTAATCAAGTCAAAAATCTAAATTACTATCCCTATCATGAGATGATCAGCCATCCTATTGAAGATTATTATGTCTTCAAAGATTGGCTAGAAAGGAAGTATCGATGAGGTGAATTTACATTATTTGATAGTATTCTAGTCAACCTGAAAAGAGAGTCAAGGATGATTACGTCTTCTTCTGTATCATCTATTGAAGATAAAAAGAAAGAAAAATTAATTTAGATTGAAGAATGGGAAACAATAGTCTCTAAGAAGACCATGAAAGTATTAAAGTAGCTAAAGGGTGTCTCTAATGTTAAGTGGAAATCACCACTTGAACCTATATTGGACTTAAAAGAAATGCCTAAACCAAGCATTTTGGCTTCTTAGTGGAATTTTTATAAGGCTGCTTCATCACAACACGAAGAGCAATTTACTAAACGTATGCCTCATAAGTCAAAGAAGTCAGCTAAGAAAAAAAAGATAAAAAAAAGACTATAACTCAAAAGATTATTAATAATTTAGAGGAGTATCACCAGCCGATAAGACAACTATTTAGGATTGCAAACTTTATGCATAAACTTCATGTTGTTGAATTGGATGAAGAAGATAATGGTGAATATTGTCCAGTAGAGAAATGCCAAATTATTTATGTGATATCAGATGTTCTTCAACATCAGTTACTCCAAAATGACTAGGTTAGTCAGATAGACTCGAGCAATCCATCAAAATTCTTATTAGAAAAATAAGAAGAGCCTGAGGAGTTAACATCTGAATGTTGTCTAATGACTCAACAAAAAGATAACAGTTCAGACGAAGATTTATGTTTTTCAGATGAAGAAGAGTCAGACTCATCGATATCATCACATATGAAATGTATGAAGTTGAAAAGTGAGTCAAGCTCTTTTGGTCAATCCTCTAGAATAAAAAGTGAATTTGAAGAAACTATTTCTTCAGAGGAATCTGAGCAAGATAAAGTGATTCAAGTTCAGTTAAGAAGTGGTAAAGTCTTACCACCATCATCAAAGAGGGGAAATTCAAATAAAGACAAAGGCAAAAAATTGAAGTCAATGAAGATATCATTCCCAAAAATCTTAGAATAAAGCCTAAATCAAGCGAAAAGATAGATTATAATATTTTATCACATCTAAGAAAGATCTCCGTAAAATTAAGTGTGTATGAGGCTCTCTTAATATCAAAAGATCTCCAAGAAACTTTGATACAGGCTCTCAAAGATTTAGAGAGTTATGAAGCTTACTTTGCTAAAAAAATGTATCATTGAATCATTACAAACTCAAGATCTCCTAGTGATCACATTTTCTGAAGAAGAACTTATATTGGGAACAACAGATTACAACCATCCTGTATATGTTATCGCAGAGAGTGATGACATCTTGATCAACTAAATATTGATTGATCTAGGTTCTTCTATCAATCTTATGAGTCTAAAAGCATTAAGAGGATTATCACTTGATATCCAATATCTTAGGAGGGATAATTTAATGGTTCATGGTTTAAATGAGAAAGGACAAAAAACTAATTTTGAGATTTGTATACAGAAGCCAATTTTCATGTAATCGATGTTGATTCATCGTTTAGAGCTCTCTTGGGTTGGTTGTAGCTTCATGAGTATGACATTGTCCCATCAACTATGCATCAGTGTATAAAGTACCAAAAAGATGGAGAAGAGTTCAAAATTTCTAGCAATCTACAACCATTCTCCATCCATGAATCAAAGATTTATGAAGATGCAAAATATTTTATCCCTAAAGAGCCTAAGCCAATAGAGCCTATTGAGGCGGTAGCATCCACTTCAGGAATTAAAAAGCAACTTCAGAATGTGAAAGAGCAAAAGTAAAGAGGAAGAAAGAAGACCATGCTGACTTTTCCAAAAGCACTTGACTTTACACCTAAATCATGAAAATTAGTTCCTCATTTGGGAAGTGACACACAAGAAGAAGAAAATATTCCTGTCAAACCTAAGGGAACTTATAAGCTTTCAAGAAAGACAAAGTATAAAATAAGCGATTATGATTCAGACTATGACTTTGAATCTACTTATAAAAATAGGGTTCAGAAGGTCACATCAAGAAGGATAGCTCACTTGATAGAGTCAGATGACTCACTCAAAATTATACCCATCCCTCAGCAGTACTTCAAAGAAATCACTCCACTGGAGGTTCATAATATTGAAGAATTGATAACATTCTATGTGCCACCGTTAAGTGAGAGTGGCGGAACACGAACTCTATTTTACAAATCTGAAGTGTCTAAGCCTCACAATTTTGATCGGCCTACTCAACATAAAAATTCTAATGAGAAAGTGCCAACAAGAATACTAATATACTATCCACAGAAATTGTGAAGAATGATGTACAAGCTTGGAATTCATATTGGAATTACTAAGCATAGAACTTAAAACTTTAAGCGGATGTGGAGCCAAAGAAGTCCTCAAACATCATGAAGAAGTGATAAGTTCACTAAAGGTCTTGGGTTCATCCACAAATCTCATCAAATTAAAATTTGTTATAATATAATAAAAGCTGAGATCAAAACTAATAGTGACGAAGAAGATGATCTCCATGAAATTCTCTTACAAATGATGACGAAGTAGAAGCCAAGCCTGCACTTAAAGAACTTGAAGATGGTGGACAAACTGCTACTGTGGATGAACTGAAAGAAATCAACCTAGGAGCTAAGGAAGATCCCCGTCCAACTTTCATCAGTGCCATTCTACCTGATGAGAAAGTTGAAGAGCTAAAAATGCTACTTTATGAATTTAGGGATTGCTTTGCCTAGACATATTCTGAAATGCCAGGCTTATCCCCTGATGTAGAAGTTCATAAACTAGCCATTAAACTAGATGCGATGTCTGTTAAGCAAGCTCTTAAGTGAATGAGATTGGAGATTGAAGAATAGATAATTACAAAAATTAAGAAGCTGATCAAAGAAGGCTTCATTCGGGAGGAGAAGTAAGCATATTGGATAGCCAACATTATCCAAGTTAGTAAGAAGAATGACCAAATCCTTGTCTACATTGACTTCCGAGACCTAAACAAGGCATGCCCAAAAGATGATTTTCTACTTTCAATATCAAAACAACTAGTGGACAATACTTCCAACTATGACATGTTCTCATTCAGGGATAGATCATCGGGATACAATCAAATCAAGATGGCTCCTAAAGATGAGAAGCACACATCATTTAGGATGCCAATTAGAATATACTGCTACACAGTCATGCCCTTCTGATTGAGAATGGTGGAGCTACATACCAAAGAGCCATGACACATATTTTTGATGAGTTGATTCCCGAGAAGGTTGAATGTTATGTTGATGATTTTGTGGTGAAGAGCTTAAATCATGAAAATCACTTTAAAGACTTGAGAATTTTATTGAAGAGAGTCATAAAAAATGACCTCAAGATGAATCCTCTAAATTATGTATTCAAGGTGTCCTTTGGAAAATTTCTCGTGTACATTATATGTCACAGAGGAATTGAGATTGATCTGCTAAAATCAACGCAATTATGGAGATGCCTCTGCCGATGAGTTTGCATTAGCTTCATTCTTTACAAGGATAGCTTGCATTCATCTGGCGAATTATATCAAACCTATCAGGATGCTGTCAACCATTTGCATAGTTGATGAAGAAGAATGCTCTATTCAAATGGTACAATGAGTGCTAAGAAGCCTGCGATAGTATTAAAAGCTACCTGTTAAATCCATCAATCCTTGCCACGCCTATTGATGGGAAGCCTCTCATTCTACACACAGCTGCATTAGAAGAGTTTTGTGAAGCATTATTGGCACAACACAATGAAGAAAAAAAAGATAATGCTCTTTATTACATCGGTCACAAATGAGTTAATGGAGCATAAATGAGATACTCAAAAGCAGCATTATATGTTATCTCACAAGATTACCCTCATCTTAAGGATCAATCTGTTGAAGTACTTTATGACAAGACCAGCGTTGACAGGTCGCTTAGCAAAATGGACAGTATTGCTTTTGCAATTTGATATCACATATATTCCGTAGAAAGCAGTAAAGGGGCAAATCTTAGCAAAATTTTTTGCTGCACATCCCATCCCTATAGACTCTTCTCTTAACGATGATTTATCTAATGAGTAAATTATGCTCATTCATGAAAGAGAAAATCAAAAATTTGGGAAATGTACTTTGATGAAGCCTCCTCAATCAAAAAAGTTCAACGCCTTAATTTTCCAAGGGCATGAGCAGGAATCGACATCGTCTTCATAACACCAGAATGAGAGATAATGAGACGATCATTTGGGTTAACCGAGCCACGAACTAATAATGAAGCTGAGTATGAAGCATTGGTAGCAGGTCTTGAAGAAGCTATTTCATAGGCATTAAAAATTTGCATATTTTTGGTGATTCTGAGCTTATTATAAATCACTTGGTGTCTATAAAATCAACAAGCTTGAGTTATCTTTTTATCACAAATGAGTACTTGAGCTTATGAAGCAAATATCAAATGTCACACTAACTTGAGTCTCTCGATCTGAAAATAGTAAAGCAGATTGCTTAGCAAAATTAGCTAAGGAGATGACAAGTATGAATGGTGATTATGTCATGATCAGGATATTTACTTGACGAGTTCTAAAACCAGCAAAGTATCAATCCCCACAGGTATAGGGGTTATCAAATTGACACAGCAGAATGCAACACAGGTTGCTCCTCATTCTCCCAAAATCAACATGGAGTTATACCAAGAAAAGCTAAGCATGACATTGCTTCAGAAAAGTAGTGGGAAGCCTTTATTATAGAAGAGCCACATGATTGGAGGCAGCCCTTCATCGACTACTTTAAAGAAAGAAAATTACCAAACAATAAATTACTAGAAACTCAAATCAAAAGAGAATATTGCGTTATGCTTTCGTCAATAATACTTTATATCATAGATCATTTGAACAAATGTGGCTATGATGCCTGAATGCAGATGAAGCTAGCAAAGTGATGGTTGAAGTTCATGAAGGACTTTGTGGTGCACATCAGTTAGGTCCCAAGATGACAGTAAAGATTAAAAGGATGGGTCATCTATGGTGAGAGATAGTATTAATCATGCCAAGCGGTGCCATGAATGTCAAGTACTTGGAAATATAATCCACCAACCTCTAAATCCATTACACCCAACAATAGCATCCTGACCATTTGAATGTTGAGGCACAGATGTAATTGGACTGATTGATCCACCGCCATCAGCTGGACACTGTTTCATATTAGCAGCGACTGATTATTTCTCTAAATGGACTGAAGCTACCCCATTTAAAGATGTTACTGTTGATCGAGTGATTAACTTTTTGTGCATAATGTAGTCTATAGATTTGGAGTGTGGCGTCGAATAATTTTTAATAATGACATAGCTTTTAAAAATACAAAGATTTATAGATTCGTTGACCGACACAAAATTGATTGGCGATATTCTTCAATAAATAATTTAAGGGCAAATGGTTTGGCAGAAGCCTTCAACAAAATATTGGTCAAACTGCTCAAGAAGATCATCACTAAAAATAAGAGGGAATGACTTACCAAACTGATAGAGGCATTATGGGCATATCAAACTATCTATAAAACTACCAAACTGATGGAGGAATTTCAATTTTATTATATATATACTTTATTTTCTTGAATTGCATAGGAAATGTAATAAACAAGTCATAATGAAATAAAATAAGGGTGGTTACATGAATTTGAAATGATTATCAAATTAAAATAATAAATGATATCCTAAGATATATATATATATATATATATATATATATATATATATATATATATATTTAATTAATATTAAATGTAGGCAATATTAATTTTATTTAAAACAGAAAACTTTTATTAGTGAATTCTATATTTTGCAAACTTTGTTATGCAAGGTTGTGAATCTTAGACATTCACTTTAAAGATCAAATATAATATCACTAATCTAAGAGATTGATGGCTTTATTCAAAAATACTATTTGAAAAAACCAAGAAATTATGCAAATATAAATTAATTACATGAATTATTAAGTAACTTTCGATAGAAATCTTTAAAATATTAGAAATGATGGTAATAATAGCAATTTGTATATCATAGTTATTATATAAAAATTTAAGCAAATTTTAATAATTATATGTAATATTTATTGTATTAAAAAAGTAATATTTAATTTTTTATTGAGAGAGCATGACTAATAAAATAAGTCATTAATGATCAATCCATATGATGGTGTGTGTATATATATATATATATATATATATATATATATATATATATATATATATATATATATATATATATATATATATATATATATATATATATATATATATATATATATGTAAGGTTTGCTAGCCTTTGTACTCCATCTGTTAAGATGGACAATTCATGTATTGAGGCTTTCTCATCAAAGAAATAATCTGTGATTGTGATTAAGATTGCACATTTAGTTGCTTCCTTCCTTGTATTTGTGTTAAGAGGGAGAAAAATTGAAGAAGCCATAGCATAATAGCATTATGATGTCTTCTCCCTCCCAAATCCTATCGTGGATAGAGTATCATTGGACCACCTTTAGATACAAATTGAGAGATATTTAAAAAAAATAGAGAGGGAAATTTATTTAAGAAAAAAAGGCACATTTATATTTCCTTTGAATTATAATAAAGTACATCTATAATTCATTAAGCTCTTTTCTATATACCAATTGTCTCGTTATAAAATAATCAATGGGAAGTTGGAGTAATACATCATTTTGTAAAATTTTGCATTTTATTCAATCATTAAAAATTAATAATGAGTCAATAAAATTAAATATCTTATATTCCTATAATATTTACCTGTAAGGAGCATTCTTTCCAATCCAAAAGAAATAGATCCCTCCTCTTTCAATGTATACTATATGCCCGAAATGATCCATTCGAGCTAGCCATCTAAGCTCTAACTCATGCTCAATCTAATAAAACATAGCTTGCTTTCAAACAAAATAGTGTAAAATATACACATATATAAATTGATTAACCTCTTATTCAAATTTTGTTGTAGCTGAAATATTGATTTCATTTTGAGATTTGATGCCCAAAAGCCCCATTTGGAAATCTGTTGGGTGAATACTCCTGCCTTGTCAAGTTCATGATCAGCTAGAAATGCAATATGTGATGCTTTGTAAATACTAAGCATAGAGCCTAAAAAGAAGGCATAATCATGTTTCATATGTGATAGCATGTCTTCCTCATTAATGAACCAAAAAAACCTCCTTGTAGTTAGAGATTAATTAAGATTCTTTTCTTAATGTTTTATAAATATTTAGATAATTTACTAGTTAACTACTTACGCGGACAAACTTGATAGCCGTGCATTCTTAAAAGTCTAAAGGGTAAGGAGTCTTTATTGATTTCGAATGCACAACATCTTTTTTTGAGAATTCAGATTCCTCTAACATCCATTTTCTATGAATAAATATAAATAATTAAATTAATCACATAGATGTTATCAATGAAAGTGCATCTAAATATGATGAGACTTGTAGGATATAAAAATTATTTATGCATTGAATTTTAACAATTTTCTAATAAATTAATTTAATTTTATTAAAGAAGAAATAGATTTGCTTTTCCAAAAAAAAAAAACAAAGGATAGATAAGCAAGGGCATGTAAAAATTATCATAAATGTGTATCCTTCCTCCTTATTGTCCATATTTTATGAAGATTTAAATGTTTTGAGCAATATATATATATATATATATATATATATATATATATATATATATATATATATATATATATACTATATATATATATATATATATAATGAACATTCAGATCAAATTTCTATTAAAATATTTTAAAAAAAATGAAAACATGACCCATATTGATGATCCATCACATTTCTATTCTCTTCAGTGAAATGCTCTGCACAACCAAACCTCTCCAAGTGATCAACCATATAAAGCTTTATGACATCTTTGTCCACTAAATATATTGGAGGAACTATACAAAAATTTTACATGTATAATTAAATTAGTTTTTAGATATAATTAAAATTTAATGTTAATTTTTAATTATATTTATATTTACAAGAAATAAAATGAACCATTCAAAAAAAAGTATGGTTAAACCTATATTATTCAATAGAAGGATAAAATTTGGAGTCATTATGAGTTTCAAAATCATTTAATTTATTTTGAGATGATTGTAATAAAAGTTTTTTATATAATAAAATCATCCCAAATTAATAAAACTTTTCCATTAAAACTATTTTAATCAACTAAGGGCTTTTATACATAGAACTAAGAAATTAGTAATGCTAATGTAAAGATTATCAACTAATATGATAAAGGGAGGACAATAATTCATTCAACTTCTTATAAATAGTTAAAATGCATTTAATAATAATTGTTTTTTAAATAATGATGATGGTGATTACAGACTACGAACATAAAAGTATTTGGATATATTATATCGGGATAGAATAACTTTACGTTATGTGTTATCATTTTATTTGTTATATTTTATAACTAGATTATTATATAATCTTATTGGACTATTCATTAAATATAGCTAAATCATTAGATAATAAAACTAAATTATTTTTTATTCATAAATTTTTATAATTATAAATTTGAACATCTAATATTTTAACTCTATATATATATATATACATATATATATATATATATATATATATATATATATATATATATATATATATATATATATATATATATATCAAATAAATTAGTTATATTATTTCATAATTTACTTATATTGAAAAATAATATGAGTTATGAACAAATGTCACACAAAAATGACCATTCTAATAAAAAATATATTATAATTTTCTTTCACAATTTTTTCTAGGGCTGCAAATGAACCAAGCGTTCGACAAGCTACTCGTGGCTCGGCTTGATTAGTGCTTGTTAATGTTCGTTTGATTAACTAACCAAACGAGCTTGAACACTTTTAAAAATACTCGATTGCTAAATGAACAAGCTTGAACAGCTTGTCATTCGGCTCATTTAAAGTTCGTGAATAAGTTCGCTAAGGCGCTCGATTATGGTTCGATTAAAACTTGTTTGTGAACAATATTATTCAAATTATTATTATTTTAGGCTTAATAAGCTTTAATTGATACAACTCATATATATTTCTCAATAAGCTGCTCGTGAAAAGCTCGATTAAGGCTTAATTAAAGCTCATTTATTTTATTAAACGAGCAGCTTGTTAACAAGCTCGATAATCCAATTTGAACCGAACTCGTGAATAAACTCGAATCAAGCTCAAGTTTGATAATGGTAAACAAGCTCAAGCTTGAACACTATTCTTAAAAGCTCGAATCAAGCTCGAACTCGATAACATTAAACAAGCTCAACTTTTAACACATTTATGCTTAGCTCGACTCAATTCATTTGCAGCCCTATTTTTTTCCCTGGAGCATAGACCACATATGGGGACCAACCTCCATCCTGGCAATTGGTAGCCAAGTGTTGAAGATAAGTTTTATAGGCTTCGTCTCTTGTAATTATGAAAGCACCTGCAGTCACCGAAGATGATCGAAAATGTTCTGAAATGTTGCAGTTTTCAAAGGCGATCTCTCTTAATAAAGAGAAATAAGCGTACATCCACGGGACCATCCAGCAAGGAAATAGTTGTCGGTACTCCGGCTATGATACTTTAAAAATAAATAAAAAATAAAAAAGATTATTTTACTTGGAGAATTTCCGAAAAAAATTACTTGGAGAAAATTCGGGAAAGTATATTTTGATTTATATTTAATTATAATAAATTTAAATAATTATTTACAATTTGATAAAGCACTATTATTTATCTAAACAAATGAAGTGTAACATTATTAAAAACACTCCATTTCAATATTCTTTCATGTTTAGTTTTATAAATTGAATAAATTTTGAATGGCATTATTTGCAACTACTATCTAAAGTTGAATGCAGGAATAAGTTTTCTTTTTCTCTCTCTAACCTGTAATCATGTGATCAATAGTTTTGTCATCGTTCAATTGGAATTGTAGTTATATGTTTAACTTATAGCCTTTTTTTGTTTGCATTGTACTGAAATGCAACTTGCTAATACTGATTTAATTTATCACTAATATTTTTATTACATGTCTTACTTTAACAAAAGTTGAGAAGAATGTTGCTTTAAAAATAAAGTCTATTTGACCAACATTGTAGCTCTCTAACTCATTCAACAAATGACAAGATACTATAAGAGATTTGGTAATTATACTGTAGGTTAAGTCTCAATAATGTGCTGCAAGAATCATCACATGCACCTCAACAACATCATGGAACTTTCAATATATTGATCAATTGAAGAATAATGAAAAGTTTTGCTCCACCCTTTTTTCCTATAGCCACAATTTGAATATTTCATTCAACTTTATAACCAACAAATAACGTTACAAAGGTATCGATTAGCTTTTTAAATGTATATTATAGTCAAATTAACATTGTGAACATTTTATGAGAAACACACGACATAATAAAAAATTTTCTTCACATCATAGTCATGCAGCTTGAAGGATTTCAAAGAGTAATCATTAAGTTAATGAGGGCGGTGAAAATAAGAAATTTTGCTATGGCTTATTAGACATTCTCCTTCCCACATATGACTGAAGTAGTTAGTAGAAAAAGATGATCAAAATTATATTAATAAAGAATACTAGTAAGGCTACATGTTCATAAAAAAAATCATTTGTAAATAAACATTTTAATTTTTATTTCATTTTGATGTCATGTCATACAGCTACATGTTAGAAAGTTTAATTTTTTTCATCATATTTTAAGGAGAAAAGAGAGCCGGTCATTCAAAGACAAACCTCACTCAGTGATGGGAGGACTAAAGAAGCCATTTCTAGCCGCATATGAGTCGTTCCCATTCACACTTCCAAAGACCTAGAAACCAATTGCTGCACAATTTTTTGTGGAGTAGAAAGAAATATCCAGCAAAGAAATATGACATCTTGGTTGCTTTATGAAAGCTCTTTAATAAGTGACGAGGAAACTTTGAACTACCTACGTACCTTTTATAAAACTACCTCAAAAAGATAATTTGGATGATTAGGTCACCTAACTGACTCTGCTCGCGAAGAAAAACTATAATTTCTGTAAATAAAAGTCAGTGCTCCGATGTTCCCCACATATGACTAAGAAAGAGGATTCAGGAAGGAGCTTCTGGAGTTTTGGACACAAATTTGTTGGTAATATTATTATTCTCTCCAAATTCTTTCTTCATTATGTGGTGGCCAATGACCTGAACCTCAATGTTTGATCTCTACTTGTTGCCTAGATGAAATAATGATTCTTTTCAAATTTCTTATGATAGCTCTTTTGATCTTTAGTTTTAGATTGATGAATCAAAACTTGAGATCATCTGTATCTCTTCCTCATATTTTAATAAAAGGATTGAGATAGATGATGTTAACTATACAAGTCGATTTCAGCTAAGCTCGAACCACATTGTAATGCACTATTCTTCTCCACGATTATTATGTTATATATTGATATTCATTATTAAAATTGATTTATAGGCATTCTTTTCTATGTTATCTTTGTTTATTGTTATACCATGCAATGAGTAAAATGAAGGAACATAATGTTGTGTTATTATTATTATTATTGTTGTGTGTGTATAGTTTAATTTAGTATATTTAAGGTGTGGCCTTTAGATAATATGTCCAATCACATAATTTTACTCATCTAAATTTGAATATATAGCGAGTTTGTTGTTTGGGTTCTAGCTAAGTTAAAGTGTGGGCAAGTGACTAACAAGTTTTTCTGTAGAAATCACATGTTTTGTAAGTTGGGTGTATCGATTTAGCCAACTCGGCATGTTACTTAAATAGCGGCAATTATTGAATCATTAATCTAAAACTAAAGATCAAAAGAGCTACCACGAGAAATTTAAAAAGAACGGTAATATGAACTGCTTGGTTTCCATGTCTTCGGGACTGTGAAAGGATGGGACGACTAATGTGGCCTGAAATGACTTCTCAACTCTTCCCATCCATGATTGAGGTTCTTCTTTGAATGACTGGGCTCCCTTTTTTTCCTCAATACATTGGAAAAAAATGATTTAATCGCATGCATCAGAATGAAATAAAATTATAATTTTCCTACATGTTGTTACATAACATAACATCAAAATGAAATAGAGATTATAATTTTTTATTTACAAATGATTTAGTCTCTAGCATAGTGTAATTAAACAATCTCTATCAATGGCCTTAAGGAAGTTTTACTTGTGCGTAGGGCTAATAAATAACAAATCATTCATTTTGCAATCATATTCAAGCTTAGTAAGAGCATTGGTTGTTGACCAAACTAAAGATCCAATGTTTTGACTATCGTGACATAGAAAATTTTTCTTCAAATTCTTCCACAAATATCGAAGACAGATTCTATGCTCCGCATCTTGAAAAACAATTTTAATAGCCTCAGCCCAACCTTTCTCCATGTTAGAAATGAAAGTCAAATACTACAAATTTAAACCAAAACTATCTGCCAAATTTTTTAAAAGAAATCTACATGTCTTCTTTGACTCACTTTCAGCTACTGCAAATGCTAAGGTGAAGAGACCATTATTGCCATCCAATGTGTTCACCGATAATAAGACACCTAAATACTTCGACTTGATATGACATGAATCAAGGCCAATGAGATGCCTGCAATTGATGATGAAACCATCAATGCAAACCTTGAAACTCAAATAAAATCTCTCGAAAGAACCATCATGATTACTGCATGAATATGTCAAGGTCTACTCTAATGATGATTGCGCTAATTGTAGATTTCAATTGGAGGGATTCCATGGGCCACTTTATCTATATGATGAATTCGTAAGTCCCATTTAATCAATCAAATCCTCCCTGTAAAATAGGAGTTGACAGGATTGATTCTAAATCAAATGCTTAATCACCAAGAAGAGAATTTGATTTATACATTTGTATATGACCTTTAGTAATTTTAATAGAGGAATTTCATATTTAAAATTATAGACTCTATTTTAAGATGGTAAATGTAATCACAAGTTCTAATCATAGACTTGATCCTCTTCTACCAAACGAGCAAAGCTGACAAGCTCTACCCTGATGATGGCTGTGTGAATGGAGATTTCAATCGGAGGAGATACTTACCATCAAAATGTGTTTGCAAGCTCAAATCGAATTAATCAAAATAAAGTATCAATACAAATAGAAAATCGTATAAATTACTAAGTGTTAAATTCTTAAATGAAATTCAATATTTAAATACTTAAAGCTAAAATCCAATTCATCCACCTTCCACAATTATTTATCGTAGGTGGAAAATTAAGAAAACTCTAGCTTACAAAGGAGCCAAAGTCAAATCATGCATTCCACTATGTTCATTCTCATCAATCTCATGCCAGTAAGGACGTGGCCCGTGTCCTCTGTTCGCTTGGTTTGGCCAGTATATAAAGCGATTACGACTAGAGTCCTCTGATCGGATGGCTGCCGCCAAATGATACCATTATATTATGGTCACGACTGTAGCCCGTATGTTCCCCAATGGCTCTGTCCTCTTGAGTTGTGAACTATATGGTGCACTTGCTAGGGCAAAAGCCATATGTAAGCTAAGGTGGACTTAAACATGTCTCCTTAGATAAACACCACCCCAGGTCTACAAGGTTCTCTTGGACGACGCAACCCATGACTGCTGACAATGATCCTTTGGTCAGGTTGGGTCAACAACCTCCTCTGACTAAGTAGACTAGGGACCACGACAGTCGGGATGACGGAACCATGGGATCTTGATAGGGCGCGTTATCGTTCCCCCAACCATCCGTTTTAAGTTAAATAATGATGAATTTTATAAATTTAAATTTCAAAACTCCACATACTGATACTATATGCTATGCATTAAGTGATCTAATGATTAGCCTTAATCGAAAGTTCTCTCTCAAAATTGAGAGGGGTAATTAACTATGGGTGCTTATGCCTATAGAAAACCTGGAACCAGATCTAAAGTCCTCACAAAATGAGGGCAAAATCTCTTGGTAGTGTCTTATCTACTATTCCATTTGCCTTCTCAAAGTTTGACCGACATTAAATCTATTCTCTTAATCGAGAGGTCAGTGGCGAGTTTTCGGAGACCACAACATGAATGTTCACAATGTTAATTCGACTATAATATACATTTAAGAAGCTAATCAATACCTCTATAACTTTATTTGTATGTTGTGAAGTGGAATAAAATATTCAATTCATGGCTATAGTAAAAAGAGTGGAGCAAAACTTTTCATTATCCTTCAATTGATCAATATATTGAATTGCCATGATGTTGTTGCGGCGGACGTGATGATTCTTGCAGTGTGTTATTGAGACTTAAGCTACAATATAATTATCAAATCTCTTATGATTTTTTGTCATTTGTTGAATGACTTTGAGAGCTACAAAGTTTGTTAAATAGACTTTATTCTTTAAAGCAATATTTTTCTCATCTTTAATTAAAGACATGTAATAAAAAGATTGTAACACTAAAACTATTGATCACATGATTACAGGTTATAGAGAGAAAAAAAAGGATTCCTGCATTCAACTTTAGATAGTACCGTGCAAATAATGCCATTAAAAAATTATTTCAATCTATAAAACTGAACATAAAATAATATTGAAATGGAGTGTTTTTAATAATGTTACACTTCATTTGCTTAGAGATATATATATATATATATATGCATGCATGCATGTGAAAATTGTAATTGCCCGAATTTTCTCTAAGTATTTTTTTTTTCATAAATTCTCCTAGTAAAAGAAGCTTAGATATTATGAGTGTTCCATCACCAGTCTTTTTTATTTTTGAAGTATCATACCCGGAGTACCGACAATTATTTCCTTGTTAGATGATCCCATGGATGTATGTTTATTTCTGCTTATTGGTTGCATATCTTGCTTTCTAAAAATTGATTGATAATGTATATGTTTTTCTTTCTTTCAAGTGCGTTGATTTTTTTAATAGCTGAGTTTTCTACATTATTTATTTATTTTCTCGTTAATATGGTTACTTTATTGATAGTTAGAGCAGCATGTAAGAAACTAATCATGCGATTATATTTTTTTTTATAATTAGAAGAGATTATTGCTAGAAATTGATTTTCATATTATTATCAATGAGTTCTAATTTCAAGTGCCAACATATTATATATCATCAGCGTATGCTGTAATGGAAACAGTTTAGAATTGACTTTCTGAATGCTCTTTTCTATTCATCTCTGTTGAATATGATATTATTATTGATTTGTGCTATTCTTAGAAAAAGAAGAAGAAGAAAACAAAGAAGAAGAAGAAATGATTATATATATTGGGCTTAAATTAGATGATTCAGTTAATATCAAATATTTCTTACATTTTGTGGTTGTAATTGGTCATGATAGTTTATATCAAGTAATAAATCCAGAGACCCGTAATTGGTCATGATTTAGACTAATTTTTTTACGCTACTAATTAGCTTAATTATTATTTAATTAAATTTATTTTAAAATTTTAGCCTAAAAGCACTGAGGATCCTAGGCAAAAAAACTTTTAAGTTAGCCAAATCTCCTTGGGAGAAAGTCCCTACCCAGCACAATCCTCCTAACATATGAGCAACTATCTTAAGTAACATGCCAAGTTGGAGAGAAGGGCAAAAAGGTCGGCCGTTGGAGAGAAGAGCACCTTTTTCATTATCTCCACAGCCTCGGTAAACCATAGTGACTACTCCATTAGTATGTATGTAATTATCCGATGGCTTCACTACCACTGAATAAATTATTTTCAAAGAAGAATGTATCCCTTTGTAATTATAGAAGCATTTCAAGATTATTGAAATGCTTGAGAGGTGAGAATTTATGCTTGTAGCTCCAAAGGGAAACAACAACCTCAGATCCTAAATCTAAGGAGCTTTGGTGAGGGCCAAAGCACGATCTAAATCTATAGCGAAAGTGGGTATATGATTTACCTTCACAAGAAAGAATAAGCCACTCAATTGTTGGACTTATAATCGCCTAGAGTGGGAGCCAGCTAACTCCTCCTACGCTTTAAATCCATGTAGGCAAGTCATATGCTTTTGCAAGATGGCTTGGTTGTTATTATTTAGAAAAAAACTAAGTCTTTAAACCCACTCTCTAAGAGACTAGAGCATGAGGGGTATGAATAATGACTTAAATCTAATACAAATTTTATCAAATTTCATTCAATCTAGGACTTTCATTTTGACATAGGCTATGGGATTTTGTATGCCTAAATGCATGAGAAGTTGGTTATGGGCCAATTCAAGAAGGAAAGTGGTGTTCTTCCATCATAAGTTTTCAAAGGTTAAGCCTATTCTATCTAGCACAGATGAAATCCCTCTCTAATCACGAGTGAAACAAGATGATATGCGTGCTATTAAATATACAACATCCAACTAGGGGGTTGTTAAATATTTTATTATCTTAATTTAATACCTAAGCTTTAAGTGAGGCTATGAGTTATTTTAAAAGTTTAGTTATGAGTTTTTTAGTGGGATAGAAAATTTATTTTTATCCTATGAGCCTAATTGTATCCATGCCGTACAATAACCACCAATCATAAAAAACTATGAAAAAGCATGCTTTTTCTATACATGAGCTAAACAAAATATCAAAAAATTTTATAAAGTTATCGAAAAAGAATAAAAGGCCATTACAGTCAGGTACAGCCGTACAACCGAAAAAGAAATGTGGGTTGTCGAGCCCTACCCTTATACAACTCGAATTACAAAAGAATAATTTCAAATGATGAATGTTATGGGGATCTTCATTCTTCATTCTTCATTATTCATTCTTCATTTGATTTGCTCCATTTCTTTTTTCCTTTTAGCTTGATTTGAATATGGTTGCTCCAAAGGCATCACTTGGTACATAAGACTTGGTCTTATAGTCAATGCTCATCCTAATCCCCCATAACATTCATCATAATTTTAATCCAAAATTATATTAAAATAAGAAAATTAAATCTAGCTACATCTGCAAAATAAATGTTAGCTAAACACACCATATAATGTAGGCAGCTATGTGAATAATTTGGACTTAGCACCCCACATATGGGAAACCAAATCCACTTGTCTTAACTTATATTATGCTTAGGGGCTAAGCAATCTGCACAATAAAAAATATTTATATTTTAATTACAGCGACCCATTAAGCACAACCCCTTGCAGAAAGCATGATTAAAATATCGACATTTATCGATACACCTAACATCCAATCTACAATAATACATCACGAAATAAGCATATATCAAACCATGCATCACCCTAACATAATGATAGAAATGGTGAATTAGTCTAATGTGTGTGCATTAAAGTTTGTGTAGTATGTCTATGGTGTTTTTTTTGGTTTGAGTGTTGTGTGTGTATATGTGAGGGGACACCACGCAGATCCAAGGATGTACTTGTTGAGGTGATTGTGTACAAAATTAATGAATAGTATACTATCTCGATAGATAGAAGTCACTATCCTATAATAGACCTAATCACCTGATAAGGATCCCTTAGGCATGACGGGTCTTCGAATATACCCAAACATTTTCCCTTACTTTACATGGATATGTAAACCAGGGTTTATTTAAATCAGGTTCTTTAAGTTCCCTATAGAGGCAAGCCTCCATAGTTAATTACATCTTAAATAAGGTGAGCTCCTTAAGAATACTCTCGATTAAAGTAGGCGATTGTTGTCTTCAAAGAAAAGATAGGACTATCAATATTGGTTGTATTTTTGAAAATCAAGTGGGAGAGATGGAAATGGAAGAGTTATTATTAAAATTAAAGGAGATGAGTAAGGAGTGCTCGTGATACTAGTAAGCCTAGTGAGCACTCCAATCTATCTTATGATTGGGATTTAACATTTGAAATTGAGGAGATTTATTTGTTTGAGTTGAAATTTTATTAGAAATCTAAGACTTATAATTTCACAATACAAGGTTATGAAAATGCCTAAGAGGTGAGGATTTATGCTTATAGCCCGTAAAGAGAAATAGCAACATTAGATTCTAAATCTAGGGAGCTTTGGCGAGAGCCAAAGCACAACCTAAATCGAAGGCGAAAGTTGGTATGTGGTTTACCTCCACAAGCCACCCGACTGTTGGACTTATTATGGCCTGGAGTGGTAGCCAACTAACTCCTCCTACACTTTAAATCTATGTAGGCAAATCATATGCTTTGCAAGATGGTTAAACTGTCATTTATTTAGAAGAGAAACTAAGTTCTTAAATTCACTCCCTAAGAGACTAGATCATGAAGGGCATGAGCAATGACTTAATCTAATGCAAATTTTATCAAGTTTTATTTGATTTTTAGACTTTTTGTTTTGACACAAGATATAGGATTTTGTATGCCTAAATGCATGAGAAATTGATTATAGGCCAAATCAAAAGAGAAAGAAGTGTCTTTCCATCAAAGGCTCTTATAGGTTAAGCCTTTATTCTCTGTCATAGATGGAAGCCCTCTCTTAACAGGAGTGGAAGAATATGACATGCATGATGTTATACATACAATCATCCAGCTAAGGGGTCACTAAATATTTTATTATCTTGATTTAATTCCTCAGCTTTTATGTGAGATCATGTGTTATTTTAAAATTTTAGTTATGAGTTATTAGTGGGATAGAAAATTTATTTTCATCCTAGGAGCCTAAACGGATCCGGGCCACATAGCAATCACAAATCATAAAGATACTATGAAAAGACATTCTATTTCTAATGCACAAGCTAAACAGAACATTAAACAATTTTATAAAACTATCGTAAAAGAATAAGAGGCTAGTGCGATCGGGTACCACCGTACAATCTGAGAGAAAATGTAGGTAGTCGAGCTCTACCCTTATACATCTTAGTATAAAGAAACAATAATTATAATTTTAAAATGATAAGTGTTATGGGGTGTTCATTCTTCACTCTTTATCCTTCATTCCTTCATCTTGATTTGCTCTATTTCTTTCTTTCTTTTAGCTTGATTAAGATGTAGTTTGCTCCAAGGAATCACATGGTATAAAATACATGGTCTTATAACCAATGCTCACTCTTAATCCCCATAAAACTTATCCTAATCTTAATATAAAATTACATTAAAAGGAAGGAAAGTAAATCTAGCTACATCTGCAAATTAAATATTAGCTAAACACACCACACAACCCAAGCAGTTATATGAATAATTTGGACTTAGCACCCCACACAAGGGTAACCAAGCCCATCTATCCTAACTTAGGCTATGCTTAGGGGTATAAGTAACCTACACCACAAAAATATTTGTATTTTTATTACAACACCTCTTAAGAACAACCCCTGAAAGCATGATTAGGCTAATATCGACCTAACATCCAAACTATGCACATACACTCTAACATCTAGTCTAAAATAATACATCATAAAATTAAACATTCATCAATCCATGCACCGCCCTAACATGAAGCTAGTAATGGTGACTTAATCTAATGTGTATGTGTTAAAGCTTGTGTGGTATGTCCTAACTAAGCATTAAGGTTATAGTTTGCTAAGTGTGAGGGATTTAATTTATAAAGGGTTTATTTCTCTTTAAGTGGTTTTAATTGATTTGAAGATTTTACTTAGTATTTTCTTTTATTTCATATAGCCTACACTTAGCAACTAAGTATTATAAAGAGAAGAAAGAGAGGGAATATCTCTTTTATTCTTGCTTTAAGTCATTTCTAAGGTAAGTTAATTAATGAATTTCCTTTAGTGAATGGTTTACTATGTGTTTTAATTAACCTCAAGTTTAGATTCACTCTAAATAACCCTATTCAATAAGAAATGCACATTAAGATTAACTGAAATGGATTACTATCACATAACAAACATTCATTCATTTCTTTCCATCATGTGTATCATGCATATGAAAAATCCTAGGCATACCTATACATGCAATGTAAATCTTAGCACACTTAGATGATGAATGCAAAGAAGTGTATTTGGATTTTAAATATTTCATTTTTGATTAGATTATGAATGCATGTCACATTCACATATATAAAAGTTTTAAGTGAGTACGGTGCCACTATTTTTTACACAAGGGGAGTAAGGTATAAAACCTACTTTGGGCTACTTAAAGCCTCATATCCTCGAGATGTCTAGACTAATATACCACTTTTCTTAGATACATATAGATGTATGAATGACTATAAGGATAGAAAAATCCATGCAAAAGGTTATATTTAATTTATTTGATTTATGATTCTATATTCATTTGCCACATTACACATGCATATGTATAAGAGTTTTAAGTGAGTACGGTGCCATTATTTTCTACACCAGGGGCATAAGATATAAGGCGTACTTAGGGCTACTTAAAACCTCGCAGCCTCAGGATGTCCAAACTAATATACCATTTTTCTCAAATACATATGAATGTATAAAAAGAACCACATGAATAGGGAATCATGCAAAAAAAAAAGGGTGTGTTTGATTTGATTATGTGATATGAAATTCTTCCTAAGTCTTAACATGAGATGCATAAAAGTAGATTTAGGCAAGTGTTATGTTCTTTTCAAATGAACTATACACTTGCAAATCCTATGTAAATCCATATAGGGCACAGAAAGAGAACTTCATATTGCATATCTTATATTATTACAACATGCAAGCTTATAGATATTTATAGTTAGCATTACTTCATTTATAATAATTGATTTATAGGCTTTTGAAAATAGTTTTTGATTTAATAGTGATAATAACCACACATATTTTTAATTTAAGTCAACACATGCAATTTGACTTAGAATAAAATATTTCATTTAATTAATTTTAAAAGAAATGAATGCATGATTTCATATGACAAGCAATATTTAGCATGATTGAAAAGAAATGAAAGAATGTAAGCACATGATTTCCTTCATCCCAATTAATTCTTAAGGATAATCAAATTAAATAAAACTATTTAAAATAAGCCAAAATCTTTAAAGTCATTTTTAACTTTGAGTTTGATTTGATTTAGGAAATATGAGAGAGGTTTGCTAATCCTAGCCCAATTCACCATGTGTGAATTTATTTGGTTTAATGAAAAATATTTAAGTTGATTGTATGTTTTAATTAGGTTAAGGTATGAATTAAATGAATTGTCTCCAAATAACCCGAGCTCAGATTGTCTCCAAATTCTTCCCACACCTTAGAGGAAGGGAGACACACACATCTAATGGTCAATTTCACATAAAATTCAAAATTACATTACAAATGACCAACCCACTTTTGCATATAAGGACGGAGGTAATTCCCGGCAGTGTAAAGATGATGGTAGCTTCTCTTAGTTGAGGCGAGGCCCTATTGAGGAGCTTTGAGTTTGATTTGGTGTGGGATGCTCAGTTGACCAATCCATGCACGCAATGGGCTCAGCTCCGATCAAACTCACTCCTCTAGTGACTTGAAAGCTTGGTAATTGGTTTGGTTGGCTTCGATAGGGTATAGTGATGGTGTGGCTAAGAGGAATTGAAGTTTGATTTCAAAATGAGGGAGTATTGCTCGAGATTGCCCTCCCCTATTTTGACTTCACATAGGAGTGGGAAATCCTGATTTTGGAGTGCTTAGGAAGGCTTGGAATCACTCCTTAAGATTTTGGAATTCACTTAGGAGAGCTCACGATAAAAGTATGTGAAAAATCATGCTCGAATTGAGGGGGTATACCCCTCAATTTTCCATCATGGATGGCACAGACTGGCTCACCAAGGACTTGTATCCATCAAGTCGTGGTAAAGGATGGGAGGAATGATGGGAGGTTGCCATGGACCCATTGTGCAAGGATGCAAAGGTTTGGATCCAATGGGTGCTCGTTGGGTTGGAGGTGAGTCAACTCACCTCCCAAAGGTTCTTAATCTAGGTGGGTTAGGCTAGCTAGTGGGGAGAAGGTCCCATGGAGTGCTAATGAGCCGCCATGGGATGGGAAGGTTGACTTTAGCTTGGATCAAATGGTTTTAAATTTTAAATCCTATGGTTTGATGGCTAATCCCTTTGATGGGGCCCACTTGACTTTTGGGGAGGTCTTGGGCTAACTTAAGGTTAGTTTAAGCTGAGCTAGTTTAGCCCATAAGATCCCATAAGTTGGATTTGAGTGGTTTGGTTTGGATAGCTCAAATGGGTTTCATTTGGGCTAGGTTAGGTTGGGTTGACCAATTGGTCAAATTGGGTCATACCAAGGCTTGGGTTAGGTTCATATGATGATTTGGGATGCTTTGGTTTAATTAGTTTAGATTAGTTTGGCCTTGGTTAGGATTTGACGCATTTAGATTCAAAAGGGTCAAATTGATCATGTTTACCAATTTGACCAATTTGACCAAATTGGGTTGGGTTAGGTGTTGAGTCAAGTTCAATTGGTTGATTGAAAATGATTGTAGGCTTTGGTTTGGTTTAATTTGGAATCAATTTGGATTTTTCAATTTGATCTTTTAGGTCAATTTAAGAAGTTGTTGACCAATTGGTCAACTGGGCTCAATCATGGCTTTGGGAAAGTTCAATAAGTGATTTGGAATGAACTTGAGCCATTGGTTGCAATCAATTTGGATTAAATCATGATTAGACTCATTTTGGCTTTTTAGACTAATTTGGGTCAACTTAGGTCAAATCATAAATTAGGCTTGGTTTGGCTCAATTGATGGTTTGGTCATGTTCAATCATTGATTGTGAATGGGTTTGAGTCAATGGTTTCAATCAATTAGGCATATGATGGATTTTGGCTAGTTTGGGTTTCATTTGGGCTAAATGTTGACTTAGTCATAGTTTGACTTGGTTTGACCTAATTCAAGGTGGTTAATCACCCCATCATGATTGTTGATCATGATTGAGATTTAAATAGACTTAGTTCAATCCAATTTGGGTTGGATTAGAACTTGGCTCAAAAAGCTCCTTTAGGTCACTTTGGGTCAAGTGAGCCTAAATGGGTCAATTGGTTTGATAAAGGTTTGATTCAAGTTTAGTTGAACCCACATATGAGCTTACGATTGAAATATAAATCCAATTGCAATTGGTTTAGAGCCAAATGGGTTTTAGTTCATATGATAATTTCAAGTCAAAAGGGTCAACTTGGGTTTGATTTGGGTTAACTTGGATTTGATTTGATAATGGTGGTTTATGTTTATATTTGGATCAATGATTGTAAAAATTATTGAATCATGAAGAAATTCATGGGTTTTGAGTTGATTTAGATGTCATTTAACCAAATTCAAAAGTTTGGCTAAAAGGGCTAAAATTAAGAATTTGATTTGATTTGGATTTGTTTGGACCACTTGAATTTATATTTCATTTATATTTGTGAATATAAATAATGATACAAATGGGTTACGAGAAAATCACTTGAGTTTGGAGTGATTTGGAAGCAAATTTGATCAAATTAAGGGATATAGGTCAAAAGAGGCTAACTTGAATTTTGAATTGGTTTGATTTATTTTTGGTCATTGGAGGGTGGGTTTCATCTATATTCTTGAATATAAATGAAGGAATGATTTATTTATAAAGAAATAATCAATTTTGAGTTGGTTTGAAGGAGTTTTGGCTAAGCATATGAAGGTGGTTTATATGGCTTAGGAAGAGATTTTGGAATTTGGATTTAATCATGGGTTTCAATCATTTGGAATTTGGAATTTGGAATTCTTTTTTGATTTGGAATTTGATTTGATATTATTGATTTTTGATAGTTGAGAAAATCATTTGGATTGGGGTTGATTTGGATTTGGTTAAGGCTAAGTCCATAAGATAAAATCAAAGGGCTTAGGAAGGGATTTAGAGTTTGAATTTAGTGATGGATTTTAATCATTGGATAGTTGGATTTGATTTTAGAATTTGAATTTGAATTTCGGGTCGAATTGAAAGAAGGAATCAAGGATTGGGTTTGGGCAAAGTAAGTCCTCCTAAATCCCTAAGGCACAACATATTCCTATGGCTAACCTCTAAGTCTGGGTTAGATTAAGTGTTTACATAATCACTAGTAGTGTCATAAGACTAAGAACTCTTAGTGTCTATATGAGCTAGATCTATGATGAAAGCTTAGAGCTCACTCCAAAAGCGAGGTCAATAAAGGCTCAATAGGTGTGGTGTGATTGACAAGGCACAAAAGTGTTGAATGAGATGATCAACAATGTTTGAAGGATAAACACTAACATAAATGATCTACCCTAAACTGAGATGTAAGGAATCAAGATCTTAGTGCAATGCAATTCAACTCATGCCAAGGTTAAGGGAAGAAGAAGGGATCCACTAAGGGATCAAGCATCTGAACCTACCACTAAGGAAGTAGGTTCAAGTTTTCCACCAGGGATAAGAGGTTTGGATTTGAATGCAAGGTCAAGTTTGGGTAGAGTATTCACTGGGGATTAGGATGTATAACCTGTTAGGGATAGATGCATGAACCTTCCACTAGGGAAGTATGTTCAGGTTATCTACTTGGGATAAAAATTTGATGAGATTTATTTTGAGGGTGCACTCACTAAGGAATGCAAGTTTGAATTGGGTTTAATTGACTCCACTGGAAAGGTCAGGATGATTAATATCCACTGGGGAGAAGTTGGTTAATTGATTGTTTAAGTTTTAGATTTCAAGATGGACCCTATCGATTTGCAATGGACATCACTAAGATGGCCATGTCGGTCTAGGCCTATCTCAAATTTAATAATCCAAATGGGTAGTCCACCAGCCACATGGTAGAACTATCCGACCTAAGGGGTTGCCTTTCGGTGTGTAATGGTTAAGTTAGGAAGAAAGCATGGAGACTCACATCCTCCTAAACAAGAAACCATTGGGGTGATCAATCGCTTGCGCAACAAATCAGACCATACCAAGGGCAACTACTGAATGAATGCCTCTAGGGGACTGATATCAACTCTAAAGTAGTTAAGATAATGTCATTTGATTTAATTACATTTATTTTAATTTGATGGATCCCATCGATTTGTGATGGATCAAAGAAGGGGCTAATATCATCTAGACTAGTCTTAGATTTACAAATCCAAAGAGATAGTCTATTGGCCATGGGGTAGAACCAACCAACAAAGGGGTGTCTGATGTGCAATTGTTATGTTAGGAAGAAAGCATGAGGACTCGCATCCTTCTAAATAAGGAACCACTTGGTTGATCGGTCGCTCTCGCTACAAATCAGACCCGACCTAAGGCTACCCATCGAATTGCAATGGTCGTGCTGAAAAGAATGTGTAATAGACTTATATCTTTCAAAGCAAAGGCAACTATCAGGGTGACTCGTTGGTGGCACAACAAGTTGAACTTGACCTAAGAGCGACTACTGAGAGAGTGTCGATCCGGGGACTTATCTCAACTCAAAGTAGTCAGATAATTCTTATAGGAAGTTTTGCTAATATTGCCCTAAAGATAGGATGTCTGCTCAAGAAAGGGGCCACTGGGGGCTTGAATTCTTAATCTACAAGTGAAGATATATTTTATTTGTTTTATGTTTGCGTGGACCCTGTTGGTTTGTGAGAGACCATACTAAGAAGGAGCTTATATTAGCCTAGTCCTATCTCAGACTTACTAGACAAAGGAGGTAATCCAAATTCTCCAACCAGAGGGGTGGCTACAAGGAAAGGGGGACTATCCAATCCAAGAGTAACTAAGATAGTGTCTAAATGGGGCTGCTGAGGATGTGATCCAAATAGAGTGTCCACAGAGGAGGTACCATTTTATCCAAAGCCCTAAAAGAAAGCTCAGAGGTATTGATGGCCAACTCAAGGAGAAAGTGTCGACTCACATCTCCAAGAGTGGTGTATCCACCGAGTGGGTTCTAGCATGGCGATAACTAACCAACGAAGGTGCCCATCTTCAATCGCCTAGAAAGAAGTCATGTAGACTTAAATCTCTAAAGCAATAATGTGATAGTTATTGGATAGGGGCTATCCCACTAGGGCAATTACTAAGTAATGAGTCCCGTAGGGACTAAACCAAAGCAAGTAGTCAAGAGGAAAGGAGCCATTAGGGGACTTATCCTAAAATCTTGAATTTACTCAGGTTAGTGCATGATGGCTAGTCCAAGAAGAACACATGTAGCTTACATCCTCTTAAATAAAATCAACACAGGGTAACTTTTTGGCTGCGTAGTAAGGCCTACCAAACTAACAAGGTGCTCATTAGTTTGCAATGGTCAAGTCAGGAAGAAAGCGTGAGGACTCACATCCGCTAGACAAGTGACCACTGGGTGACATACTAACAAGGTAGCATATCAGCCCAACCTAGAGCAGCTAATGAGTGAGTGCCACAAGGGGCTTTCTCCCACATCAAAATAGCTCGATACAGAATATATGTCTTTGTTTGTAATGTGAAAGAAGGAATAGGATGCTGCTTGGGTTCTCTTACACCTATCCTAAATATGTAAAAATTTTACTCCACCAAGAAAGGATGATGCTTGGGTTCTCTCACACCTAACTTAGTTGTACTAGTCAAAATAGGATGCCTCTTGGGTTCTCTTACACCTAACTTTAATTGTACTAGTCAAAATAGGATGCCTCTTGGGTTCTCTTACACCTATCCTAGTAGCACCAGAGAATTGAATGTAGTTTGTGTTTGTGTTATGGAGGGATAGGATGCCGCTTGAGTTCTCTTACACCAACCCTAAACACATCATGGCGAATTGGCAAGAAAAAGATATTTCTAACACATAAGAGATGGAATTTGATGTGAGAAGAAGTTTACTGATGATTATTTTCAAATAAGATTTTATAGATAAAATTTCTTTAGGTAGAGTCCATTGATTGGAAGCATAGGGTGCTCTCCCTTATAGTTTATGAGTTGATAAGATCCTTTGTGGTAGGCCTTTTCTATGGCGAAAGGGCCTTCCCAAGTGGGTTCAAACTTGCCTCGCATCTTTTAACAGGAAATAATTAGTCTCCTTAGAACTAAAATAAGCTCTCCCACTTGAAAAGATCTAGGGTTGACCAACTTGTTATGAGCTTGAATCATTTTGGCTTTGTACAATTTAAGATTTTGGCATGCCCGGAGGTATCTCTCCTTCAAACCTTCGAGCTCTTCTAATCGCAACTTGGCATTCTGCTCTATAGTAATCTTGCTATCCACAGCTATCCTTAGTCATGGGAGTTGGACTTTAATAATAGAATGACTTTGGACCCATACACTAAGGAGAATGGGGTAGATTATGTTGGAGTTCTGTATGTGGTGTGGTAGGCCCACAAGGCTTCAACCAACTGCTCATGCCACTATCGCTTATTGTTGATGAGTGTCTTCTTCAATATTTGGATGAGAGTTTTATTGAATGCATCTGCTAGACCGTTTTTCCTTGGATAGTAGATGGTGGAATATTTCCAATCTATGCTATGTCTCCGGGCAAAGCTGTTGATCTTGGGGCTCTTTAATGCAATACCATTATCGGATATAATTCATCGAGGCACCCTGAATCTATATATGATATGGTTCTTGAAAAATAGAAGCACATGCTGAGCTGTGACCTCTCTAAGTGGGATTGCTTCTGCTCACTTGGAAAAGTAGTCGATTGCAGCTAGAATGAACTGATGACCCTTGGAAGAAGGAGGATCAATCGGACTCATTATCTTAGTGCCCAAACACTCAAATGGCTATGAGGCCAATGTAGGGTGTAAAATATTAGGTGGTTGATGCAGGACCACACAGTGCACTTGACATTGGTGGCATCTCCTAGCTACATCCTTGTAGTTTATAATCATCAAAGGCTAGTAGTATCCTAATCTCTTGATCTTGGCTTTCATCTTCAGACTAGGCTGGTGAGCTCCACATAAACCTGAATGTACCTCAATCATGATCTTATGAGCTTCATGTTTAGCTAAACAACATAACCATATATGATCGAAAGACCGCCGGTATAGGGTGCCATCCATGAGAGCATAGGAGAGAGCTATCTGTTTCATTTGATGGGATAATGACTTCTTTGGAGGAAGTTTTCCAATGTTTAGGTAATCCATGAATGGTTGCCTCCAATCAGACTGGTCATCCTTTTTGGCAATGGCAACCTCCCCTCCAAGAGAGAGTCTCTCGATAAATTCAGCATCAACAAGGGATAAGACTTGTCTATTTTAGACCCTTATTAGAATAAACTCATCTTTTGGACATGCCAACTCTTTTGCGAGGTTGGCTAATGCATCTACTACAACATTATCTCCTCAAGGAATCTTATAGATAGTGACTCTAGGATTTGAGCCAACAACTCCATGGTATGCTTATGGTAATGGTGGAGCTTAGGCTTTAGAGCCTTGTAGGACCCAGTGATTTGGTTGATGATGAGTTGAGAATCCCCAAACACATAGTGTAATGATTAACTCTAGATCAACAATCATAGCTTCATATTCAACTTCGTTGTTGGTGCATGGATTGGACAGATGATATGAAAATCTCATCACATTGTGGTTTAGAGTTAGGAGAACTATTCCTACCCCTGCCTTTCTTGGAAGAGTAGATCGTGGTTCTTCTCCTTTTTAAGAGGAAGCTGCACCATCAAAATACATCTCCCAATGGTGAATGCTAGTGTTTCCTAAGTTAATGATTTATTCATCAGGGAGGTCATCACTAAGTGGAGAATCAATAAGAAGTGGGTGTGCTACTAAGAAATCCGCTAGTGCCCGTCCTTTCACAACACGGAGGAGTACGAATATAATGTCAAACTGTGACTAAATCATAGGCCATCTTGCCAACTGTCCAGATAATGTTGGTTGTGTCATGATATATTGTAGTAGATTGATTCTAAATATTTGATTCACTTTGTGAGAAAGCATGTAATATCGTAGCTTTTGGTATGCAAAGATTAAAGCTAGCCAAAGGCTTAGGTGGGTAGTTTGCCTCTAGGGATGGATGACGACTTAGATAGTAGAGAGTATTTTCTTTCCCTTCTTCATTAGTTTGAGCCAACAAAGCACCAAGGGAGTCATCTAATATAGCGGTGTAAGGATCAATGGCTTGCCCGAATAGGGGTTGCTAGAACTGGCGGCATCATCAGGTAGTGCTTGATGTCTTCAAAGGCATGCTGACACTTATCATCCCACTTGAACTTGGCATCCTTTTTGACAAATACTGAGAATGGCTGGCATCTTCTTGATAAGTTGGATATGAAGTGTCTTAGATATGCCAACCACCCTTGAAATGATCTAAGTTGAGTTAGACTTTTAGGGTGTGGGATTTCTAAGAAAGCCTCGATCTTCTCTAGGGCGGTCTCTGTTCCTCAGTGTTGGATAAAAACCCAAGGAATTTCCCTGAAGCTACTCTAAATGCACACTTATGGGGATTCATTTTGAGGTTAAATTGTCTTAACCGTTCAAAAACTACTCTCAAGTCAAAGATATGGTCTTCCTTTTCTTTGATTTTGACTACTATATCATCAACATAGCATTCAACTTGATGATGAATGAGTTCATTGAAGATCTAAGTCATGGATCACCAATATGTAGCACCAGCATTTTTAAGATCAAAAGGCATTGCTGACCTCATTTTTGGATGAGGTTAACTTGGAAATTAATAGATCCTAATCTCAAATAGGATTTTCTTAATTCAATGTTTAGGACACCTCACCTAGTGTCCTAGAATATGTTTTTGAGTATATTATTACCTATTTGATATAGGTAGAATCAATCCAAATTTTTAATTTGGATTAACTCAAATAAATCAAATTAAAACTAAATTAAAATGAATGAAAGAACCCATTTCATTTGAATTTAAATTGATCATTTGAACTCATTTGAAATCATACCTAACCCATTTAAGCTAAATGAGTTAAAATGAAATCAAATTTAAAATCAATTCAAATTAAATGGTTTAAATCAAACCATAATGTAATTGATCATCAATTGCATTATGGTTTAAAAAAATAAACTAAATCCAAAGTGTAAAATTAAATCCAAATACTTTTCATCAAAGCATTTGATTGGATTCAAATTCCCTATGAAAATTCAAATACAATTAAATCTAATCTCAAATCTATTTTGAGATTAATTTGGGCATATCATACTTTAATCCAAACTAAGATGATAATGCCATATTGCATGGAAATAATAAAAGCAAAATAAAAGAAAGTGGGAAATAAAAAAAAAAGAGAAATGCTAATTTTCTTCTTCCATCTCTCCCCATGCAAAATCTCTTCTTCCCACCTCATCAACTCCAAGACAAAAGCCACCTCTTAAGAGGTGGCTGCCTTCAAGTGAAGGCAATGGCTACCTTCAAGGCAGTCAAGGAAGACCTCCAAAAGTTTTCCAAAAAAAAAAAGGGTTAGCCAATAAAGAAAAGAGGAGAAACATAAGAAAAGAGAAGAATGGGGCTCTCAGCCATGCATGGAAATCTTTCAAAGAAGCTGCTTCCCTCTAAGGTGAACACTCCATTATGATGACAACACCAAGGGAGGTTGATCCCACACTTTGACCAGCCATGTCGCCGCTAATGGCCGGAGTTCAGCATTCAATTCCTCCATATAAAGCTCTCGGCAAACAATGGAAAATGGGGTAGGAGAGACTATCACCTCCCCAATTTTATTCCAAAAGCATCAAAGAGTGATGAGGTTTCCAACCATCACCGGACCTTCGCCGCCAGAAGCCAAAATCATGTTTTCTCCTCCCACTATGCATTCAGCTTTAGAGATTTATGAAGAAAATTGGATCCTCAAATGGATCCAACTATATGGATTGACCCTAATTCGATCCCTGATCATTTTGGGATTAAAATCTAGGCTTGATTCGTTGATGATCGCTGGCGATTGGCAAGAAATCATGGACAGTGTCCGTGATTCGCCGGCTAGCCTCGAGATTTAATCCCGACCATCCGATCCTTCTCTTAGGATCGAACAGTTCTGATTTAGGTGCATGATTTGAATTAACTCCCTTAAGGACCGCGGGGGTGATCCGGACCGTCTAATCCATGATTGGATGGTCCAAGATCATCCCGCATTTTCAACCCATGCAACACACATTTTCATCCCACGCGTGACACGCGGTCCGAGCGCCACATGACACGCGGTCCGCATGCCACATGACACGTGGTCCGCGAGCCACGTGACACGTGGTCTACCGAGCGGGAGTACAGGATCACTATGGATTGTCTGATCTTTGATGGGACGGTCCGTAAATGATCTCGCTCATTTTAACTCCGCCACGTGGGACTCTCACCACTTAAAATCGTTAACTTTAGTTACTTAACGGTTTAATATATTAATTAAAATCCAGACACTTCAAAAAATCATGTAAAATCAAAGAAAATAAAAAATTACAAATAACAGCTCTTGGATTCGTCTTGATGAGAGGAATCCATAGAAATTAAAATCCCCAAAATTTATTGGTAATTTTGCCTTAATATAGGTTTAATTAAAAAATATTAAACCCTAATTACTCTCAAATTAATAATCCAATAATTTCAAACTTTGGGGAAATGAAATTAAGCATAAAAATACCTTAAAATTTTTTGGGATTTAATTAATTCAATGAAAATTGTAATTTCATGTGATTAACCTTTAAATTAATTAAATTAATTACCCTTTAATGAAATAATTTGAAACTTTAATCTAATAACCCTAAATCAACACAATAAATATTAATGAATATCAAAATACAAATTAAACCTAATCAAACCTATATGTACCTAATACATCACTAATTAACTCAACTAGGTAATTAAAAGAATTAAATAATTCAATTAAATGACCTGAACTTAATTAAATCATAACAAATCAACTAGTTAAACAAAAATTATAAATGTGAAGAATAAGTGAAAAATAAAATCCATTAATGAATCTTAATAAATTAGGGTTAATTTAAGTTTTAATGAAATAATTAAAACCTTACACGTTAATTACATCTCTAATCAAGCTAAAACTTTAGGGATATAAAATTGGCATGTAATCCCACTTGCCATAATTATCTCAAACCCAATTGGTCTATAAATTTGGAATTCTTGATTTTCCAAATCTCAAGGTCAATATGAACTAAATAATAATTAAGAAGAATCATTGATTCATTGAATCAACAAATAAATTGAACTAATCTAAAATAAACATCAGAACTACTTAGGGTAATTCATCAAAACTTCCTAAGTCAAAGAATTTAATCAAATATCAAAATTGTAAGAAAGTTCAATACATAATGAAATTCTAACATAATTAAACAACTTAAGTAAAGTTTAATGAAACTACTCAGCCTTAATGAATTTAAATAATGAATCTAAAACCTAGCTTAATTAAATCAAATTAAGAATAATCTATGAACAAACTTAAGGTATTAATTCATACTAAATGAACTTAAACCTTAAGCTTACAAATCCATAATTTTTAATAACTTAAGTTAAATCGAATTAAATCACACTCTTTAAAATAGCATAAGCCAAATCAAATGAAACCCATATAACTTAATTAAAATGAAAAAAAATCATAACTTAAATAAATCAAACAAATTAAATCAAACAAAGCAATTCAAATAAATGAAATAACATAAATCAAATCCAAACATAAATAAAATCAAAAGGATTAATTAAAATACTTAAGGATTTTAGTTAGACTTTTGGAAACTTCATTAGGATTTAGGATGTTGAATGGAAAGAGCTCCATCCAAAAATGGAATCATTCCATTCTTCATTCTTGAAAACCTATACAACTTTAACCAAATAAAATAAACATAAAAATGGGAATTAAATCAATAAATCATTTGAATTGAAACCACCCAAAAGTAAAAATTAAATAAATTCAAACTTCAAACTTCAAACTTAAAGCAAAGCCTTGCCACACAAACCCCACTTTTACACACACTAGATCACTTAGGCCATGGACCCTAGATCTAGGTTAGATCGTTCTGTGATTTTCTTTTAAATCTCCTATGATATGTTGTGTTGTGCTTCACATGTATGTGCGGTGTATTGCTTTAGACGGATGTCTAGGCTTGTTTGTTCATTAGACGGATGTTAGGGTGTTCTTTCTAGATTTAACACTATTTTCTAGGGACTGTTAAAGGGATCATTGTAATAAATAAATCATAAAATTAGTTACTTGCGTAGTTGAAAATCCCTTAACATAGTCCATAGGATATGTGGGCTTGGCAAGGAACTAATTCTAAGCCCATATGTTTGTCAAATATAAACTGCTTTGTGTGTTGTGTGTATTTCCAAACATCTGCTTTGCCGAGCTTAGGATTTCTTTTAAATTTTAAATGTAAATTTGAGCTTAGAATTAGGTTAGGATCTACGGGGACTAGGATTAGCAGGAGCTGAGCCAACCAGGAGATGGTGCGTGGTCCTGGGAGGATGGATGTCCCTCAAGAAGGAGACTTTCCCGGAAAGAACACTATAGATCTGAACTTGTAGTTCTAGGGGGTTGTATAAGGCAGAACTTCGCAATTTTCTTTCTTTCTTCGGGTGTACAGAAGCATCTTTCTTTCCTTTTATAATTTAATTTGGCTTGATTTATTTTTGGGTGCATAATAGAAACAATATGCTTTTCTTAGGTTTCTTTCTATGCAATGTTTATGCTGTGATGAATGCCTAAACGTAGGCTCATAGGATAAACTAAATTTTCTACCCAACTAAATCAATTGAAACATAAAAATAAATATAACTCATAATCTTCATATAAAATCCTAGGCATTAAAGCAAGATAAAATATGTAGCAACCCCTTATTGAATTTTTTAATATCATGCTTAAATCATATTATTTTTCACTTGATTAATGAAGGACTTCCATCCTTGCCAAAGGACTGAGCTTGACCTTTGAGGCTATGATGGAAGTACATCTTCTTTTATTCTAATTTGGCCCATAATCTTTTTCTAATTGCATGCATTAGGCATAAATTGCATTCCTATGACCTAAATGAATCCTGAGTCAAAAATTATAAAAATATGAAAAATATGCATTAGTTAAGTACATCTTCATACCCTCCATGATCTTAGGGATTAGGGGGTAAGTCTAGGTTTATAGATTTGTTTCCTAAAACTACAATATCCCATCCATCTTGCATTCATATGACTTAGTCTCATGATTTTAATATACACTTAGGTGGTGTTAGCTGGCAGCCTTCCCCAGGCAGGTTGTAAGTCCAGAAGAGTCAGGGATAGGTTAGTTCCCTCAAGTGAGGAGAATTACCAATGATTCCCAAGGATAGAATTAGGTCGAGCATCTGACATGTGTCAGAAGAACCTGTAGACTAGGTTCTGAAGCATTCTTTTTTGGAATAAGTCTTCAACCCTAGGAATTTCTACAGTCTTGTGCTGTTAGAATCTAAGCCCTAGATTTCTAAGAAAATGATAACTTGAAATATAAAATTAAATCCCAAATTTGAAGCCCAATCATAGGATATATGAAATGTCTACTGTCCCAATATTTAATGGCATTTCTACTCTTTTCATTTGACTTTTAAAAAAATAACTCTCTCCAATTTGGACCTCTCCCAATTGAATTTTCCAAAATTAACCCTTCGAAAGCTACCTTAGTAGTCTTTTGGAATAACCACTTATTTCTTTAATCGAGAGTATTCTTAAGAAGAGACTCTTCCTGAGATGTAATTAACTATAGAGGCTTGCCTTTATAGGGAACCATGATCCCAAGATAAAATAAACCATGTTCTACTTTTCCATGTAGTTCAGGAGAAAATACTCTACATGAAAGACCCATTAGCCTTAGGAGTCTTTTATTGAAATGATCGAATCCATTACAGGAGAGCATGTTTATCTTTCGAGATAATATGTTTACTCCTTAATGTCATATTTGGTCATCTAAATAAAATATTCCTAAACTCTATGTGGTGTCATTTCTTTTCTCTATTCCAGAGAAAAGAACCAACATATTTTTCTAGGGACTCCACTGGGGAATGATTCTCTCTCCATATTTAGAAATAGGTGGTTATTTCTGTATATCGGTAGTGTACTAGTGCCACTCACTGGCCAGGACTGCCTTTCTTTCTATTGGATACCTCTCCATTTCATTCTTGGTTGAGTCTATCCAACATTTTAAGTAGAGGTTCTAGAACTCTTCGTTTGTCATAGTTAAACGATTGGGTCCTAGAACCAAATCCCAAAATAAAATGAGAGGTGAGAGAAATAAATAAAAATCAAGTCATCTCTGTTATGACCTAAATCTGGTCAAGATGGATTTGAAACCTTTTCAATACAACTAAGAGATATTAAATTTAAAAAAGTATGAAAAGTACTTCAAGATTTGAAAATCAAATCTCCAAAAATAAAGTCTCAAAGTTAGACTTATCCTTTATCTTACTTTGGCTTAGTATTAGAGCCAAAGGGAATCAAGACAGGGTTCTTGAATGAACACCCTTTGTTCTATTGTATTTAAAAGGTGTCAAAATACCTAAGGATGCAAATTAAGATAAATGATTTCCTTCAACCCTGAGAAAACTTAAAGCAAAAGGAGGCATAATTGTGCCTATTGCCCCTTTTCCCACCATGATTGAAGTTTGAATTGCATTTAAAAAAGAAGAATGAAAAAAAAAATCATCCCAAAAAAAGGAATGCCTTATTGACCTTAGGCAGAGGTTGATTAAGGAACTCAATAAAAATCTTCTATTCTTATAGAAGAAAATTATACATGAATGCAAATCTTTTAATCTTAATTTCAAGTCCACTAGAATATTGGAAAACCAACTACTCAAGTTGATTGGCCAATTCTAAGGAGTGACTTGGAGGTAACCTTCTTTTAGACCTTTCCAAAATCTAAATTCTTAAGAGTTTGGGAGAGAGTCAAAAGAAGAAGATGACATGACATAAACAAAGATAAAGTGACAAGATTCACTTTTGCTTCTAATCAATAGAAGAAAAGAGAGGGTAGCAAAAGAGAATTATGTTTCTCTTGATAAAGTTGAAATGAATGAAATTTAAATCAACTTTCTTAATGGGAGTCTTCTCCCATTAAATGAAATGATATTCCATGATTGGCTTTAATTAATTTTAAGGCTAAATCAAGAAAAGAAAATAAATGAAGAATTAATCCTTCTAAAGAAATCATGACTTTAGGATTGGGTCCTAAGATATTTCTATCTCTCGAGTGAAAATATGGAACTTCTATCTCGGTAAGTTGATAGATAAATCACTTAGGACTTGTCCCAAATGAATTAAAAAATGCCTTAATTTTCAAGACTAAGTCATTATATGCTTTCAATACAAAATGAATCTAAGGAGAATCTCCTTCTTATGACCTATTTGACATTGTCTTAATGTTAAGTAGGGTGGTCAAAGAATCCATTGCAAACTGAGATTACCTTTATTCTTATATGTGTTATAAAATAAAATACAAGTCAAACTTGACTTTCTAATAGCACATCATCTACCCTAGAGGGTTCTCTTTTAAATGATGATCCTATAAATGAATAGACCATGAGGTCTACTAATCTATTGAGGATAGAGTTAGACCTACCTTCCCTTCATATCAAAAGGGAAATTCTTAAACTCAAATTCAAAATGGTAGAGTCATACCACCTCAAATGACATTGAAAAGAAATGGCAAATAAATCATCTTCAAAATGTGATGTTTTGCCCATCTTAGGAGTTTCTTGCAAAATCAAGCATCATAATGCTATATAAAAATAAAATGAAAAAAATGATGAAGAAAGAAATGAAAGTAAAGCAAGGAGTTACATAATCATGTAATTTTCCTTACTTAACTATAAATAACTTCTTGATGTGGCATTTTATTATAAAGAAGTTCTAGGGTTATCTTCTATGACGAAGATAGACTATTAAGAACTTATTAAACATCTTAGTCGATGTGGAAAATTTAAAAGAAGTAAATCTCCAAAACACTTGTTGATCCGGGTGCATCAGTCAACATCAAAGTGAATTTATATAGGCCCAATTCTAATCAATCTTTGATAAGATGGTGCCATATAAATTCAATTAAATAAAGAAAGAAGTTTTTAGCTTCATGAAAGTTCAAACTTAAAAACACAACCTAGAAAAAAAACTTGATTTCAATCACGTTGTTGGTTGAAGCCAAAATTCAAACATGAAAAAGAGCAACTTAGAAATTCATGAAACATCTTTAAATGCTCTTGGATGGTCCTATCCAGCCCTAAATAAGAAAAAAGAGAATTAAAAGGAATCTAATGAAAAGAAAAATAAGAAACATACTAATTATTGAAGGATGTTCGTATTCATCCTAAAGTGTTGAGTCTTTAGGATATCATTCAGCTACTCGTAAATGACCTCACTAAATATCTGATACCAATAAAAAATTTTGATTTCAAAAGTGAAAAGTTTTCAAGGAAGTCATTATGCCAATCCTAAATGACTCACTTACTAAATAATTTTGAATTCAGTGTAACATCTTTAGAAAGTCATTTCTATCAATCTTAAATGAATTCACTAGATTTGTTGCTCCATGAAAAGATGAAAAAGAAAAAAAATGTTGGATCATATTATATGATCAATCAAGCAAAGACTTGAATCATATCAAAAAGTTAGTCAATAAAATGTGTTTGAGACAAAAAAGTCAAATACATCAAATTTCTAGCAAATTATTTAGTGAGTCATTTCATAAAGAATGAAATGATATGGAAATGAGTCAAATATATTTATCTTCTTAGTGAATCTTGTAACTAGGAAAATTACCAAATGTAACCTTTCATAAAGAAATGAAATTAGAATATTACCAAAAGAAAGAAAGAAAAGTAAAGGGATGGATGGACTATATCCAAGAGCAAAAGGATGAAGTCTAAAATTTCTAAGCACGTAGACATTTTTGACTTTAAACTTCTCCACATCAAAATGAAGTGGTAAGGTTAGAAGTCTAAAATTGTCCTTAAGCTAAATAAAAATAATCAAATATCTCATGCTTTGTCATTTTCTCCTTTGCCATGATTGGGTGAGCTTGCTTGGCAGGTTAAATAAAAGAAAAGGATCTTTTTTTCAAGAGTCCATATCTTTGAATGGAAAGATTCTTGAGTATACTCGATAACATTTCAATCAAAGCAAAAATACCCAATAAAACTAACATAGCTTCAATGAAATAAAAATAATCAGATATCTCATGCTTTGTCATTTTAGCCTTTACCATGATTGGGTGAGCTCGCTTGGCAAGTTAAATAAAAAGATAGTGGATCTTCTTTTCAAGAAACCATATCTTTTGAATGGCAAAGATTCTATTGAGTCTATTCTGATTTTAAATGAAGTAAAAGACACCCAATGTAAATGGGCATTTTAACTTCGAACTTCTCCACATCAAAATAAAGTGGTAGGGTTAGAATTGAAAAGTATCCCTTTATCATTTTAGCCTTTGCCATGATTAGGTGAGCTCATTTGGTAGGTTAAAAGAAAAGATAGTGGACCTTCTTTTCTAGGGGTCCATATCCTTTGTATGGCAAAGGTCTCATTGAGTATACTTTGAGTCCATTACAAGTGGTCTATAACCAAGAAAAAGTTATGAAGTTATAGAGCAAGCAAGTTTAAGTAGTTTGAGTCCTAACTTTCTTTTCAAAGGCACTCTAGCACATTGCAACAATGTTGTTTAGACATGTCTAGAGATTTATATGGTCTTCAAGTTTGGTATGTACCCTTAGAATTTGAAGAAAAATCCAATTCCACAATTAACAAGATGATATCAATGATCTAACTCTTTAATGAGTTAGCTATCGATGATTTGATCAAGCTATCTTTCTGGTTTAAAGACTACTTTATCTGGAAATAAATTGAAATGATCTCTAGATATAGTGGTTTATAAACTTAAGCTTGATGCCATTTCAATAAACTATGTCCCTTGATGACTGTGGTCAAATTCCAAAAGATTTTTGCTAAATTAAAAGCTAGAAAATGATGGTTATACATAAGAAGAAAATATTCTTCTTGATTAGCTAACATCATTATATGACCCACATCTTTGGACTAAGGTACAATCTTTACCTTGAAAATGGGTTCATATTACCCATGTTTCATTTTAAAATAAAAAAATATTTTCATGCATAAGATTATCCTTCTTAAGGATAACTTATCTAAAAATATCAAATTAAAGCAATTCTAGAAAAGAAAATTAAAAGCATATGATGTAATCCTTATAAGAATGCTATGTTATAGAGTCAAATCATTCAATGTCAAAATATTGGGATAATTTAACAAAATGGTCATGATCAAGATTTCTTATAATCCCACTTTCAATTAGGTAGAGGGTTATATTGAAAATCTTGTAAAAGAATATAAGAAAATAAAAGAAACTTCAATATGATTTGAAGAACAATCCTGTTACTATATATAGAGTCTTGAAATTTACTTTTGAAGTAATTTCAAAGACCTTGTAATAAAATGTAGAAGGATCAAAATGCAAATGTAAGAAATGAGTCAAAGACATTTATGAAATTTCATAAAACCTTTAAAAGAATAATAAATTAATCAAGAAATTCAATTTCAAACTTATCTTAATCTTCTGTAATAAGTTAATCCTTTCAATTCCCTTATTGATTAGGGATAAGAAAATTGTCTCCATGAGAATCCAAAAGATTATCTTGATTCTCCACTTTAGAAAGATTTTAAAGGAATCTCTTGATCTCATTGATCTAAGAGAATGCTTTATATTGATTCATTTCAACAAAGCAAAAATGGCATACATGTTCAAACAAAAGAAAAGAAATTCCATTTGAGGCACTGTTGACTTTGGTTCTTACCTTAAAGAACTACACAATCACATGCAAGCTCAAAGAGGTAATTCTCGGTTATTACCCTATGATATCTTGCCTTCAATGAATTAGACATCTAGCATGGTTCATTATAACTTTGAGATATAAAAAGAAAAATGATGAACTTCAATGCTCATGGCATAGTAAAGCATTGGGTCTAAAATATACCCAAGTCTTCCTTCAAAAATAAATTCCAACTCTTTGAAACCTCCTTACTAAACTTCTTCATGTGTAAGAGTAATAGTGAAATCAAGAAATGGAAGCAAACCTTCCATCACCCTTTCATCAAGTTATAATTAAGTAAGGATTAAGTCCATGAGACTCTTGCTTATTAGTAAAAATTTTGGGAATTAAATAAGTCACTTTGACCCCTTTTCCTCATCCATATCACCTATAGGTTGGGAGAAAGCACTTTGTGGCACCTTTCCTATACTTGACTTGAGATGAGAGCAAGCCCTCTATGGCACCTATCTTATTTCCTTTTGGGTTTGGAGTAAGCCTTCGTGCACCATTCCCTTGGAAAACTACCTTTGTAGGTTTGGAGCAAGCGCTTCATGGCACCATTCCTACCTTTGTGTACATGATTGGATCAAGCCATCAAGGACCCTTTCATGTTACACATGCGAGTTAGATTGGATCAAGTCTTTATAACCCCTTCTGATAGCCAGAAAGATATAAGTTCCTTAGTTGGCCTTCTTTCTAATCATATAGGAGTAAGTCCCCAGTCGACATCCTATCTTTGTGTACATGATTGGATCAAGCCATCAAGGCCCCTCTCATGCTACATAGGTGAGTTAGATTGGATCAAGTCTTTATGACCCCTTTCTAATAACCAGAAAGATATAAGTCCCCAATCGGCATTCTTTCTAATCACATAGGAGTAAGTCCCCAGTCGACATTCTACCTTTCTATACATGATTGGATCAAGTCATCATGGCCCCTTTCAAGTTACACAAGTGAGTTAGATTAGATTAAGTCTTTTTTGACCCCTTTCTAATAGCCATAAAGATATAAGTCCCTTAGTCAGCCTTCTTTCTAATCATATAGGAGTAAGTCCCCAGTCAGCATCCTACCTTTGTGTACATGATTGGATCAAGCCATCAAGGCCCCTTTCATGCTACATAGGCGACTTAGATTGGATCAATTATTTATGATCCCTTTCTAATAGCCAGAAAGATGTAAGTCCCCAGTCGGCCTTCTTTCTAATCATATAGGAGTAAGTCCCTAGCCAGCATCCTACATTTATGCACATAATTGGATCAAGCCATCAAGGCCTCTTTCATGTTACACATGCGAGTTAGATTGGATTAAGTCTTTATGAACCCTTTCTAATAGCCAGAAAGATATAAGTCCCCAGTTAGCATCCTACCTTTATGTACATGATTGGATCAAGCCATCAAGGCCCCTTTCATGTTACACTTGTGAGTTAGATTGGATTAAGTCTTTATGACCCCTTTCTAATAGCCAGAAAGATATAAGTCCCCAATCGGCATTCTTTCTAATCATATAGGAGTAAGTCCCCCATTCGGAATCCTCCCTTTATGTACATGATTGGATTCAAGGCCCCTTTCATGTTACATGGGGAGTTAGATTGGATTAAGTCTTTATGACCCCTTTCTAATAGCCAGAAAGATATAACTCCCTTAGTCAGCATTCTTTCTAATCATCTAGAAGTAAGTCGCCAATCGGCATCCTACCTTTGTGTATATGATTGGATCAAGCCATCAAGGCCCCTTTCATGTTACACTGGTGAGTTAGATTGGATCAAGTCTTTATGACCTCTTTCTAATAGTCAGAAAGATATAAGTCCCTAATCGACATTTTTTCTAATCACATAGGAGTAAGTCCCTAGTTGGCATCTTATTTTGAGGATTGGATCATGTCTTTAAGGACCCCTTTCCTCTTTTCAGCTAATTAGGATGGATCATGCCCTTAATGACCCCATCTTATTAGCTAATCATATAGGAGTAAGTCCCTAGTTGAAATCCTATTTTGAGGATTGGATCATGTCTTTAAGGACCCCTCTCCTCTTTTCAGCTAATTAGGATGGATCATCCCTTAATGGCCCCATCTTATTAGCTAATCATATAGGAGTAAGTCCCTAATTGGCATCCTATTTTGAGGATTGGATCATGTCTTTAAGGACCTCTCTCCTCTTTTCAGCTAATTAGGATGGATCATGCCCTTAACGGCCCCATCTTATTAGTTAATCACATTGGAGTAAGTCCCTTGTTGGCATCCTATTCAAACTTCTGAGAAATGGAATCGATCGATTGAAGGCCCCATGCCTTTGAACTACTTAAATAGGATCATGTCCATGTGACCCCTATTTAGTTGTCAAAGTGCTATGGATTAGGATCAAGCATTTCAAGCCACTTCTCCCTAACATAGCTTTTGAGGATTGGATCATGTCTTTAAAGACCCCTCTCCTCTCTTTAGCTAGCTAGGATGGATCATGCCCTTAACGACCCCATCTTATTAGCTAATCACATGAATCACACTTCAAAGCAAAGATAGGTATACATATACCTATCTTTCACAATCAAAATCAAAATAAAATTCAAATAAAAAAAATCAAAATTTTGAATTGGAGCCCCAAGTTGTGCTTGCATGTTGATCAATCTAGTCAACACCAATATGTGCAACGTATTCTAGTTAATCCACTACACATATTGGGGGTCCATTTGTTGACCTCATTTTTGGATGAGGTTAACTTACTAATTAAGAGATCCTGATCTTAAATAGGATTTTCAATGTTTAGGACACCTCACCTAGTGTCCTGGAACATCTTTTTGAGTTTAATCTTACCTATTTGATATAGGTAGAATCAATTCAAATTTTCAATTTGGATTAACTCAAATAAAATGAATGAAAGAAATCCCATTTCATTTGAATTTAAATTGATCATTTGAACTCATTTGAAATCATACCTAACCCATTTAAGCTAAATGAGTTAATATGAAATCAAATTTAAAATCAATTCAAATTAATTGGTTTAAATCAACTCTTAATGTAATTGATTATCAATTGCATTATGGTTTAAAAAAATAAACTAAATCCAAAGAGTAAACTTAAATCCAAATACTTTGCATCAAAGCAATTGATTGGATTCAAATTCCCTTAAAAAATTCAAATGCAATTAAATCTAATCTCAAATCTAATTTGAGATTAATTTGGGAATATCATACTTTAATCCAAACTAAGATGATAATTCCATATTGCATGGAAATAATAAAAGCAAACAAAAGAAAATGGGAAATAAAAAATAAGAGAAATGCTAATTTTCTTTTTCCATCTCTCCCCATGCAAAATCTCTTCTTCCCACCTCATCAACTCCAAGACAAAAGCCACCTCTTAAGAGGTGGCTGCCTTCAAGTGAAGGCAATGGCTACCTTCAAAGCAATCAAGGAAGACCTCCAAAATTTTGCCAAAACAAAAGGCTTAGCCAACAAAGAAAAGAGGAGAAACATAAGAAAAGAGAAGACTGGAGCTCCCGGCCATGCATGAAAATAATGCAAAGAAGCTCCTTCTCTCTAAGGTGAACACTCCATTATGATCACAACACCTAGGGAGGTTGATCCCACACCTTGACCGGCCTTGCTGCCATCGGTGGCCGTAGTTTGACATTTCAATTCCTCCATATAAAGCTCTCGGCCAACAATGAAAAATGGGGTAGAGAGACTATCACCTCCCCATTTTCATTCCAAAAGCATCGTCAAAGAGAGTGATGAGGTTTCCAACCAACAGCGGACCTTCTTGCCACTAGCAAGCTAGAATTCGGGTATGCAATTTCTCCCTCCCCCTTTGCATTCGATTATGGAGATTTGTGAAGAAATTTGGATCCTCAAATGGATCCTACCATATCGATTGACCCTAATTCGATCCTTGATCATTTTGGGATCAAAATCCTGGCTTGATTCATTGGCGATCATCGGAGATTGGCAAGAAATCACAGACAGTGTCTGTGATTCGCTGGCTAGCCTTGGGATTTAATCCTGACCTTCCGATCCTTCTCTTAGGATCGGATGGCTCTGATTTAGGTGCAAAATTTGAATTAACTCCCTTAAGGACGGGATCCGATCGTCCATCCATGACGGTCCGGGATCATCCCATGTTTTTAACCCATGCGACACATTTTCATCCCATGCGTGACATGCGGTTCACGAGCCGTGTGACATGCGGTCCATGCGCCGCATGAGTCGGTCTACCGCGTGGGACTGTGGGATCACTATGGACCATCCGATCTTTGATTGGACGATACATAAATGATCCCTCTCATTTTAACTCCACCGCATGGGACCCTCACCACTTAAAACTGTTAACTTTAGTTAATTAACGGTTTAATTAATTAATTAAATTCCAGAAACTTCAAAAAATCATATAAAATCAAAGAAAAATCAGAAAATTATAAATAAGAGCTCTATGGATTAGACTTGATGAGAGGAATCCATAGAAATTAAAATCACCAATTTTTATTTTGTAATTTTCTCTTTATTTGGGTTTAATTGAAAGACATTAAACCCAAATTACTCTCAAATTAATAATCCAATTAATTTGAACTTTGGGGAAATGAAATTAAGCATAAAACATACCTTAGAAAGTTTTTTTGGGATTTAATTCTCTGAATTCAAGGAAATTGTAATTTCATGTGATTAACCTTTAAATTAATTAAATTAATTACCCTTTAATGAAATAATTAGAAAACTTTAATCTAATAATCTTAAATCAACATAATAAATATTAATGAATATCAAAATACTAATTAAACCTAATCTAACCTATATGAACCTAATAGATCACTAATTAACCTAATTAAAAGAATTAAATAATTCAATTAAATGACCTCAATTTAATTAAATCATAATAAATCAACCAGTAAAGCAAACATTATGAATAAACCTCATTAGAAAGGTATTTCAATGAAGAATAAGTGAAAAATAAAATCCCTTAATGGCTCTTAATAAATTAGGATTAATTTAAGTTTTAATGAAATAATAAAAACCTTAATTACACCTTAATTATATCTCTAATTAAGCTAAAACTTTAGGGATATAAAATTGGCATGTAATCCCACTTGCCATAATTATCTCAAACAATTGGTTTATAAAATTGGAATTCTTGATTTTCCAAATCTCTAGGTCAATATGAACTAAATAATAATTAAGAAGAATCATTAATTCATTGAAACAATAAATAAATTGAACTAATATGAAATAAACATCAGATATACTTAGGGTAATTCATCAAAACTTCCTAAGTCAAAGAATTTAATCAAATATCAAAATTTTAAGAAAAATCAATACTTAATGAAATTCAAACATAATTAAATAACTTAAGTTAAGTTTAATGAAACTACTCATCCTAAATGAATTTAAATAATGATTCTAAAACCTAGGTTAATTAAATCAGATTAAGAAGAATCTATGAACAAACCTAAGGTATTAATTCATACCAAATGAACTTAAACCTTAAGCTTACAAATCCATAATTTTTAATAACTTAAGTTAAATCGAATCAAATCAAACTTTTTAAAATAACATAAGCCAAATCAAATGAAACCCATAAAACTTAATTAAAATTGAAACAAATCATAACTTAAATAAATCAAACAAATTAAATCAAACAAAGCAATTCAAATAAATGAAATAACATAAATCAAATCCAAACATAAATGAAATCAAAAGGATTAATTAAAATACTTAAGGATTTTAGTTAGACTTTTAGAAACTTCATTAGGATTTAGGATGTTGAATGGAATGAGCTCCATCCAAAAATGGAATCATTCTATTCTTCATTCTTGAAAACCTATACAACTTTAACCAAATAAAATGAACATAAAAATGGGAATTAAATCACCAAATCATTTGAATTGAAACCACCCAAAGATAAAAAATGAACAATTTTAAACTTCAAACTTCAAACTTCAAACTTAAACTTAAAGGCTTAGCAAAGCCTTGCCACACAAACCACACTTTTACACACACTACATCACTTAGGTCACAGTCCTTAGATCTAGGTTAGATCGTTCTGTGATTTTCTTTTAAATCTCTTATGATATGTTGTGTTGTGCTTCACATGTCTGTGCGGTGTATTGCTTTAGACTAGATGCATTGGCTTGTTTGTTCGTTAGACTGGATGTTAGGGTGTTCTTTCTAGATTTAACACTATTTTATGCAGGGGACTGTGTTAAAGGGATCATTGTAATAAATAAATCATAAAATTATTGTTTGCATGCATGTGCTGAAAATCCCTTAACATAGTCCATAGGACAGGTGGGCTTGGCAAGCAACTAATGCTAAGCTCTTATATTTTTGAAATATAAATTGCTTTGTGTGCTGTGTGTTTTCCAAACATCTATTTTATAGGGCTTAGGATTTTTTTTTCAATTTTAAATGTAAACTTGAGCTTAGAATTAGGTTAGGATCTACGGAGACTAGGATTAGTGAGACCCAACCGGAGATGGTGCGTGGTCTCTATACATGGATGTCCTCAAGAAGGAGACTATCCTAGAAAGAACACTTATATATCTGAACTTGTAGTTCTAGACCGGGAATAGCATTCAACGCCCATTTTTCTTTCTTCTGTGCATTTATTGGCCTTTTCCTTTTATAATTTAATTTAGCTTGATTTATTTTTGGGTGTGCAATAGAAACAACATGCTTTTCTTAGATTTCTTTCTGTGTTATGTTTATGCTGTGATGAATGCCTGGACGTAGGCTCATGGGATAAACTAAATTTTCTACCCAACTAAATCAATTAAAATATAAAATTAAATACAACTCATAATCTTCATATAAAAGCCTAGGTATTAAAGCAAGATAAAATTTGTAGCAACCCCTTAGCTGGATGTTTTAATATCATGCATAAATCATATTATTTCACTCTTGATTAATGAAGGACTCCCATCCTTGCTAGAGAACCTGGGCTTGACCATTGAGAGGCTATGATGGAAGTACGTCTTCTTCTATTCTGATTTGGTCCATAATCTTTTTCTAATTGCATGCATTAGGCATAAGTTACATTCTTATGACCTAAATGAATCCTGAGTCAAAACTTATAAAAATATAAAAAAATATGCATTAGTTAAGTACATCTTTATACCCTATATGATCTTAGGGATTATGGAGTAAATATAAGTTTATAAATTTATTTTCTAACATTGTAATAGCCCAGCCATCTTGCATTCATATGAATTAGCCTCAAGATTTTAAAATACGCTTAGGTGGTGTTAGCTGGCAACCTTCTCCAGGTAGGTTGTAAGTCAAGAAGAGTCAGGGATAGGTTAGTTCCCTCAAGTGAGGAGAATGGCCAATGATTCCCAAAGATAGAACTAGGTTGAGCTTCTTACATGTGTTAGAACCATCTATAGAGTAGGTTCTAAAGCATTCTTTTTAGTAATAAATCTTCGACCCAGGCATTTTTGCAGTCTTATGCTGGTAGGATCTATGCCCTAGATTTCTAAGAAAATGATAACTTGAAATATAAAATTAAATCCCAAATTTGAAGCCCAATCATAGAATAGATGAAATGTCTACTAGGTATCCCAATATCAATAAGTATTTCCTACTCTTTTCCATTTGACTCTTAAAAAAATAACTCTCTCCAATTTGGACCTCTCCCAATTAAATTTCCCAAAATCAATCCTTTGAAAGCTACCTTAGTAGTCTTTAGGAATAACCACTTATTACTTTAGTCGAGAGTATTCTTAGGAAGAGACCCTTCCTAAGATGTAATTTACTATAAAGGCTTTCCTTTATAGGGAACCATGAGCTTAGGATAAAATAAACCATGTTCTACTTTTCCATGTAGTTTAGGGGAAAATACTATGGTACACGAAAGACCCATTAGCCTTAGGAGCCTTTTATTGAAATGATCGAATCCATTATAGGAGAGAATGTTTATCTTTCGAGATAATATGTTTACTCCTTAATGTCATATTTGGTCATCTAAATAAAATAATCCTAAACTCTATGTGGTGTCATTTCTTTTCTCTATTCCAGAGAAAACACCAACAGGCATGACCTTATAATAATTTTGATGTGGGTTCAAAAGCGATTTTTTCTTCCTCGGGGGTCATCTTGATTTGGTTATAGCTAGATGACCCATCCATAAAGGAGAATACTGCATGAGATGAGGCAATGTCTTGTATAGCTAGATGACCCACCATCAATTTGGTATATGAAGTGGAAATTCATCCTTAGGACATGCCTTGTTCAGATCCCTAAAATCGACGCATATGTGAATTTGGCCATTTTTTTTTCTTAACTAGGATGACACTAGCTAACCTGGTAGAGTATTTTTCTTCTTTGATAAATCCAGCATCGATCAATTTCTTGATTTCAGAAGTGACCTATTATTCAATTTCTAATCGCATGCATCTAGGAGCCTGCTTGATAGGGTTAGCATTAGGATCTATTGCTAGCTTATGGACTACTACGTTAGGAGATAAATCAAACATTTCATCATAACTTTATGCAAAGCAGTCCTTAAACTCAGTTAATAGCCTAACTAAGTCATTGGTTTATTCTTCATTCAATAAAGAACTGATGTACGTCGGGCATGGATCTTCTTTTAACCCCAAGTTGATTTCTTTGAGTTCATTAATAGTTGATCTGATTTCTTCTTCAAACTCTAGAGGTGCATCTCTAACTTTAGGCTCATTTGAGTCATCTGAAGTTTCTAAACATGCCTCCTCATAAGAGTTAGCATGATTTGAGAAGGACTTATTAGACCCCAAATGAGTGATGACGACTAGGCAATGGTTGATGTCATCATTGACCCACCAATCTAGTCTTGATCTTGAGTGTCTTGTCCCATAGTTTTTCAAAGTAGTTCGACCTGTGTTTAGACCAAGTATGTAGGACTTGGTTGTCCCATAGTTTTCCAAAGCAGTTCGACCTGTGTTTAGACCAAGTATGTAGGACTTCTTTGCTAAGTTAATAACACAAGAAGAATACCAATCAAAAGGTAATTGTATTAAATCTTTATATGATTCATTCTCAAGTTTTACATCAGCTTCCTGACTTGAGGATGATGCTCCCAACAAAAACCTCTATGGCCTGACATCTGTGGATGACTTGGCAGCCTCCTTAATTACCAAACCTTCAACTTTTTGAGAAGAAAGTTAGGTTAGAGCTAAAGTTCTCAACTGCTGCCTGACTGTTCTACATAGTGATGATTTGGATACATTCATGCTTTGCTAGAGTCCTGGTCTTCATCATTGTCTAGCTCGAACGTCACCTTCGAAGGGACCCACTGAGAGGGGTTGGTCGGTGTGCTAATCACATGAGATGCATCCTCTGAACTGGACTCTAAGCCTATGTGGATAGCGGGGATATTCCTGTGAGCTGGAACATAACTTCTACCAGCTGACCACCAGGAAGGAGGTCTTCCACCTATGGAACTGCCTTTGGACTTGCCTCTTCCTCTACCTGGTAGAGGTCGAGTCATCCTACCCATGTGTTCATATGGAGGAATAACTTGTGGGCGGTATCTAACATCTGGCTCTACCTCTTCCTCGATGCCAAATTCTCATTCACTTGTATTTTCTTTTTCCTTTCCTTTTTTCTTTCTTTATCTTTTTCAATTTCTTTTTCTATTTCTTTTGTTTCTTTTTCTTTTTATTTTGAACTTTCACCAAGTTCACAAGAATAGACTTTTTTATTTAGAGGAAGATAGGAGGTTACATCTTCATAAATCTTGACCTCTTTAACTGAGAATGGCTTCAAGTCTTCTTTGACATAATGCTTGATTCTACCTCTTCTGAATTTGATGCACTGATGTAAAGAAGATGGAACTGTGTTATTTGCATATATCCAAGGCCTACTGGGCAAAGCAGTGAAAGATGTATCTGAATCAATTATGTAGAACTTGGCTTATGTCTTCTAGTCATCTAGCTCTAGTGGTAACAGTATGGAGCCTAAAACCCTCTCTCCTTGTTCATTGAATCCTCTCAACATCGTTCAATCTTCTTGAAGTTCAGAGATGTCGATCCTCAAGTAGACAAGGGTTTATAGACTCATAATGTTCACTAATAAATCTTGATCAACTAACACCCTAGAGAGTCTGAATCTGCCCATATCCACTGTGATGTAAAGTGGATGGTTATGCTCCGTTATCCAAAAAAGAAGTTCTTCATCAGTGAATGTAACTCCACAGACTTCTCTTGAAAAAGCCTCCTCTCTAATAGCGGTCAGCTGAGCTAAGGATATTTCTGGATCAAGAAGGGCTTTGATCAATGACTCCCTCATCTCTTTGAATAAGACAAGGGCAACACATATGCTTAGTTTAGCTGGCAACTTTCTTAGGTGACTGAGGACATTGTAGTCAACTCTGGACTGGTCCTCCACAAGCATATCTATATGTGGAGCATCCTGTGGATGGGCTTCTTGACTGTTAAGACCAATGACTTGTTTGCCCTTATCTTGAGGTGCTATCCTATTAGGTAGAACTTTGCCACTACGAAGGTTGACTTCAGTGACTTCATGAGATGGTTTAATGGAAAGTTCTACACTCAGTTCATCTGACTTCTCCTATAGGATCATCGGAGTCAGATGAATCCAAATCAATCTCAATGGGTGAACCCGAGTGATTTAGAAATGAGTAATTCATTTCAAAATTAGAAAGGATTGGATAAAAATTGTTATAATTATTAGTACTTAGAGAGCTTTCTATAGGAATAAAGTCATCAAGTTCATCAAAAGTAGAGAGGATGTAAGCGGAATCAGTCTTCTTCTTCATTGATTTCTTAGATTTGGATAAAAATACAAAGTATAAATCAAGCAAAGTAAACAATGTGAGGGATTTGGCATCCCCCCTCCACTGATACAGTACGACTGCTAGAAGAAGAATTGGTTGAAGGAGCTATGGCTGTAATTATGGAAGGAGTGTTGGACTCGGATAGCAGTTGCGCTAATGTGAAGTCCTAGGCAAGTGAAGCTGTCACTGCTGCTACTGGGCTTCTACCTTCCTCAAGTTGTCCTTAGCAACTTGCAAACCTTCCTTAGAGTTGGAGGTTTGAGCTACGTCAAGCACCTACAAGGGTAACTTTCTGATCTTAGAAATAATTTTCTTGGAGGTTCAGGATAAGGAGATATCCCAATCTTCCTCTGTCTTAAGAAGATTGCGTGTATCCTCAAGAATTATCCTAACAAAACTAAAGGGTTGTTCTAGTAAGTATTCCTTAGGAATGACAATTGCACCCAACTTGTAGCTATGCTCAAGCTAGTCCTTAAAGGTAAAGCAATCATCTAAGACATGACCTAGCATGCAGTGGTAGGGGCAAAAGTTTGAATCATGACTCTTACCCACATACTCCGGGCTCCTAGGCTCTGGAAACTAAAAATCAGGCTTCTTTATGAGATTCTTAAAGATCTTCTTGACTTCCTCCCTCTTGGCTGAATAGGATTTATTCAATTTATCTGCAAGAGTAGGTAAGTGATAGCAACCTGGTGATGGATAGAGATGCTATGTTATGGATGGGGATCTTCTTAAGTAGGCGGCGATGGAGGCTGTATGTGCGAGGTGGTAGACCTCATTTTTAGAATGAGCTCTCAACCCCTACATCTTAGACATGGGACTCCTCTTAGACACTAAGAGTTCCTTGGTCTTAAGACACTTCTAGTGATTAGGTGAACACTCAACTAACCACGGAGACTTAGAAGAGTTTAGAGGTTATGCCTTGGGTGTTAGAAAAATTTGCCTACCCTATAGCTTGAACTAAATCCTCACTTCCTTCTTTCAAGTCAAACTCCAAATTCAAATCAACTTCAACTCCAAAAAAAACATTAAATCAATTCCAATGGATTTTCTCAAATCATGAATCAATTCTAATTGATTGAAACCCATGATTGAATTCTAAGTTCAAAAATCTTTCCTAAGTCACTTTGATTCCATCTTATGGACCTAGCTCAAATCAAATACAAATCAAGTCAAATTCAAGAAACTTTCTCATAACCCATTTATATTCTCATTTATATTCAAAAATATAACTGAAATATAAATTCAAATAACCAAAACTAAATCCAAAGCTCAATTCCAAGTTCAAAAATCTTTCCTAAGTCACTTTAATTCCATCTTATGGACTTAGCTCAAATAAAATCCAAATCAATTCAAATTCAAGAAATTTTCTCATAATCCATTTATATTCTCATTTATATTCACAAATATAACTAAAATATAAATTCAAATAACCAAAACTAAATCCAAAAATCAATTCCAAGTTCAAAAATCTTTCCTAAGTCACTTTGATTCCATCTTATGGGCTTAGCCAAATTAAACTCAAATCAAGCTGAACCCTTGATTTTTCTTCTTACTTCAATCAATCCGTCAATTATGAAAGCAAATATAAACACAAACTTCAATCATCAAATAAAAACCAACTTCAAAATTCAAAACCAAATCTAATCAAAATTCAACCTAAGCCTTTCAAGTCAAATTATTGAACCTAGCCAAATCAACTCAAATCAAGCCAAACCCTTGATTTTTCTTCATGATTCAATCAATCCTTCAATTATGAAGCCAAATATAAACACATACTTCAATCATCAACCCAAAACTAAATTCAAAAATCAAACCCAAATCAAACTCATATTCACCCTTTGAACTTGAAATTGTCAAATGAATCAAAACCCATTTGACTTCAAATCACTTGCAAATGGATTTATATTTCAATCATAAGTTCATATGTGAGTTCAACCAAACTTGAATCAAGCCTTGATCAAGCCAATTGACCCACTTACGCTTACTTGACCCAAAGTGACCTAAAGTACCCCTTTTGAGCCAAATTCTAATCCTACCCAAATTGGATTGAACTAAGCCCAGCTAAGCCTCACATTATGAGCAACAATTATCATGAGATGATAAATCACTCAAATTGGCCAAGTCAAATCTAAATCACTCAAATTGGCCAAGTCAAACTTAAGGGTTGACCAAGTCAACACTTAGCCAAAATGAAACCTAAACTAGCCAAAAATCACCATAGGCCAAATTGATTGGAACCATTGATCAAAACCAATTCATGGTCAATGTCTGAACTTGACCAAGTCATCATTTGAGCCTAACCTAGCCCAATTAGCCACTTGACCCAACTTGACCCAACTTGACCTAAAAAGTCAAAATATGCCAAATCTTGATCTAAGCCAGATTGATTGCAACTAATGGGTCAAATTCATTCCAAACCACTTGTTGAACTTAACCAAAGCCTCAATAGGCCAACAAGACCCAACCTAGCCCAATTGACCTTGAACCCAACTTGACCTAAAAGGCCAAATTAAGTCAAAATCAAACCAAACAAAAATTGATTGAAACTAAAGCTTGCAAAACATTTCAAATGACTAACCAAACCTAAACCAACCCATGACCTAACCCAATTATGTCAAATTGGTCAAATTGGTCAACTTGACCCATTTGACCTAAATGAAATCAAAAGAACCAAAACCAAATATAAACCAAATTGAACCAAACCAATAATGCCAATACATTTCAAATAGTCATATGAACTTGACCCAACTCTTGGTTTGACCCAATTTGACCAATTGGTCAACTTGATCCAAGTTGACCCATTTTGACCTAAATGGGTCAACATTAGCCAAATAACATCAAATCAACTCCAAATTCTTTGAAATTTGGCCCAACCTAATTTCAAACTATTCTAAATCTGCCTAAAGTGAAATCAAATCCAAATTACCATTTTAACCCTAGGTCAAGGGGGTAACCTATGGCCAATTTCACTTGGAATTTGGTCATATCCTTTTCATGGCCACTTGTCACCCTCTTAGTGGACCAAGTGGATACTAGTGAGTGTGGTGCACATGACCTAATGGGTTTGGGTCAGCCAAACCCAACCCAAAGAGAAAATTGACCACCCCACACAAAATGAGCACATGGGAATCCTCCACCTCATTTAGCACATGGGAGCATCACCACTCCACTCAAAATCCAAAACCAAATCACATGCAGCTGAAAATGGTCTAACCAACTCACCCCATAGGATCAATTTGATCAAAATGGCATATGCAAGCTCAACCGTCCGAGCCTTCTAGGGGGAGATGTACTCCCCCTAATTTCACTTAAACATTATTCACTCACATTCGATTAAAGCATAGGAACTCAGAGGAAGTAATTCCAAGCTCCTCCAAGGTCTCCTAAGCTACTTTGAATTCTCCATTCTTGATTTCTTTAAGCCAAAAATAGGGGAGCTCAAGGAAATTTTAAACTCATCCATCAATTCAGTTTCATGCCAGGTAGATCTACTATGGATGCTATGCATTTGTTAAGGGGTTTGATGGAGAAGCATAGAGAAAGTATGGAGGATCTACATATGATATTTATTGATTTAGAGAAAGCTTATGATAAAGTTTCAAGAGATGTTCTTTGGAGAGTTCTAGAATAGAAAGGAGTTAATATTAGTTATATTCAAGTCATTAAGGATATGTATACTAGAGCTGTTACTTGTGTCCAAACACAAGGAGGATTGACAAAATATTTTCCTATTTCAGTTGGATTACAACAAGGATCAGACTTAAGCCCTTATCTTTTTTACTTTAGTTATGAATGTTCTTACTAGGCATTTACAAGAAGATGTACCTTGGTGTATGCTTTTCTGACATTCTTCTTGTTGATAAGACTAGAGGAGTCCAACTTGAATTATGGAGGTCAACTCTAGAGTCTAAAGGTTTTCATTTAAGTTGATCTAAAAATGAATATATGGAGTGTAATTTTAGTTATAGAAGTTCTAGTGATAGTGTTGTGACATTAGGTGAACAAGTCATTAATAAGAGTGAGCATTTTAGATATTTAGGCTCTATTGTTCAAAATGATGGTGAAATAGATGGAGATGTTATTAGTAGAATTTATGTTGGATGGTTGAAGTGGAGGAATGCATCTGGCCTATTATGTGATAGAAAAGTTCCACTTAAACTTAAGGAAAATTTTATAAGATGGTGGTAAGACAATGACTTATGTGCAGAATGTTGGCCAATAAAAGCATAAACTAAGTTAAGTGTTACAAAGATGAGGATGCTTAGGTGGATGAGTGGCTTTACTCTTAGAGATAGAATGCAATGAGTATATTTGGGAAAAGTTGGAAAGCTCCAGTGGTAGATAAGATTAGGAAGAGTAGCCTTAGATGGTTTGGCAACATAAAGCGTCGGCCGTCCGATGACCCAATTAGGAGAGTAGATGCATTAGATTTGCCTTATGTTAAGAAAGGTAGAGGTATACCTAAAAAGACTTGGTTAAGATGTATAAAAAATGATCTTAGTATACTTGATTTAAATGATAATTTGACACATAATTGGACAGAATGGAGATGAAGGATTCATGTAGCCGACCCCACCTAGTGGGATTAAGGCTTGTTGTTGTTCTTGTTGTTGCATCACTCAATTTAATCCAATTCCTCTTGCAAGCACCCTTAGAAGATCCAATCGCACTCACCCAAGTCTTCATCCAAGCTTCGAAGGCACGGGAGAGGGGAGCTAGACCAACATCGCACCCAATTGTAGCTCACTTTGATCAATAAGAATATCCACTTAACCTCAAGCCCTCAAATCTTCAACAGGGCTTCATCTCCACTAGACGAAGCTACCTCAATGGTTAGGAGCACCGATGATAGCCTCTGGCAAGGTATGGATCAAAATTGAGCTTAACATAGAAATTATTAGGTCTTTTGTGAAGAGAAGTTTCACCCCAAGTGAAATTCACCGTTAGATCTTCATCTCCTTGCATGATGATGGCATGGGTTAAAATTTAGCTCAATCCAAGCTCAATAGAGCTCAAATCAAGCCCCCAAGGGTGGGATTGCCCCTCCCCAGTGAGCTGGATGAATCATGGACCGTCCATCCCACATGTATTGGATGGACGATCCTGATTAATCCACATTAGATCCACATTTTAATCCCTTTGGTTAGGCGTTCAATATCCTAAGTAGCTTAAGAAAATCAATAGGAACTTAATCAATTCCTTCTTGTGTAGATTGCTTAGGTGTTCAATAACCTAAATAGCTTAAGAAAATCATATCTGACCTATAAGTGTGGGAAGGGTTATGAAAGTACTTAAATTAAACCCTTTAGCATAACTAATCACTAATTATGAGCCAAATTTATTAGGCCCCTTTCTTTCTTAGGTGCATTGCTGATTTAAATTCTTTGTGATTTTATGTCATACGTTGGCTCATAATTATTTGGTTAAATATGTTAAAGTGGTATAGGTACGGGGTAATTAACGAACTTAATGTAAACCTTAACCTGAACAAAATATAAAATCAATGTAATGATTCTAAAAATAAACAAAATCAACATATATATGTGGGAGATTGGTTAGGACCCACAAATCCTTTTCACATTCCTTAAACTCAAATCAAACTCAAAATAAAATTAAAATACTTTAAACCAAATTTGATTCACTTAAATAATCTTATTCCATAAGATTGTCTTTAAGATTTAATTAGGGTGAGTGAAATTACATGCTTACATCACTTTATTTCTTTCCTAGCATGCTAAATGTGTATGTCATATGAAAATCATGGATTCATGTCTTTTAAGAAATCAAATTAAAATGAAATGTTTCTTTATGTCAAATTGCATATTTTGGCTAAAGTAAGAATATGAATGGCTATTACCACTACTAAACCCAAAACTATTTTCAAAACTTATAAATCAAACATTATAAATAAAAAGTATGTTATTTATACGTACTTATAAACTTGCATGTGAATAATATAAAATGTGTTATGTGATTTCCTTCTCTTTCTTAACATAGATTTGTATAGGATTTACCAAGTGTATAGTCCATTTGAAAAGGACATAACACTTTCTTAAATTCATTCCTAAATACTCCTATGTCATGACTTAAGAAGGAACTCCACATCACACGTGTAAACTAAACAGTCAAACAAAAATCAAATAAATACAAACCTTTTGCATGATTCCTCTTTCCATGTATTTTTTTTTGTACATGCACATGTATTTAAGAAAAGTGGTATACTAGTCTGGACACCACGGGATTATGAGGCTTTAAATAGCCCCAAGTAGGTCTTGTACCTTACACCCCTGGTGTAGAAAATAGTGGCGTCATACTCACTTATGTCATTCATACTTGTAAATGTACATATGAAAGTGGATAAGAGAATCCCTCTTTTTCTACTTAACCAAATCATGCATCATGAAGTATCCAAATTTTCTTAAGTAATATCTCTTAGCATTAATCATGAAGGTGTGCAAAATATTTGCATTTGTATGTATAGATATGCTTAGGATCCATTCATATGCATGTTACACATGTTGGAAAGAAATAAAGTGTTACGTATTTTGTGATAATAATTCACTTTACATAATCTTAAAATACTTTTCTTTTTGAATAGGTTTGTTTAGAGAAAATTTAAACTTAGGATTATTTAAAACACATAATAAAACATTCACTAAACAAAAGTCATTAATGAATCTACCTTGGAAATTACTTAAGGTAGGGAAGAAGAGAAGTTCTCTTCTCTTTTCTTCTCTTTACAATACTTAGTGATTAAGTGTAGGTTCATTCAAACCAAATAAAATCATAACTTAATCAAATAAACTAAACCACTTAAATGAAACCACTCTCTAAGTTGAATATTTTTCATACTTAGAAAACTCTAACCTTAAAGCTTAGCTAAGACATACCACACAAACCTTAAATGGCACACACATTAGGTTAAGTCATCATTTCTAGATTTAGGTTAGGGCGATTTATGGTTTGATGTTTTGTTTTATTTTATGATGTAATATTTTAGTTTGGATGTTAGGGTGTATTTACGTAGATTGAATGGTAGGATAATCTTAGTCTAATCATTATCTTCTGCTAGGGATTGTGCTTAAGGGGCGATGTAATAAAAATATAACTGCTTTTGTTGTACATGTTGCTTATACCCTAAAGCATAATCCAAAATAGGCTGTGGACTTGGTTACCCATGTGTGGGGTGCTAAGTCCAATTTATTTATATACATGCTTAGGATTGTGTGGTTTGTTTAGCTAATCTCTGTTTTGCAGGTTTTAGTTAGATTTTCTTTTTTTCCATGTTCATGTAATTTTGTAATTAGGATTTGGAATGATTGTTATGGGGGATTAGGATAAATATTGGTCATAAGACTATGTCTTATGCACAATGTGAAGCCTTTGGAGCTACAAAATTCTAACCAACTAAAAAAAGAAAGAAGAAAGATGAAAGAAGAAAGAAAGAAGAAAGAAGAAAGAAGAATGAAGAAAGAAGAAATGAAGAATGAAGACCCCACATAACATGAATTCCTTCTTGATTATAATTAATTCATTTTGTAATCTGTCTTTTATAAAGGTAGAGCTCGGCTACCCAATTTATTTTTGAGTTTATATGGTAGAGAACAAACACAAAAGGCCTCTTATTCTTTTGCGCTAGCTTTATAGATTGTTTGATGTTTGTTTAACTTGTGCATTAAGATGTCATCTTTTCCTAGTTTCTTCCTTGCTTTGATGTATGGCCTAGATGATGATTAGGCTCTTAGAAAAATAAATTTTATATCTAACTAATCAATTCAAACTAAAAATAAATATCTCATAACCTCACCTAAAGCCTAGGTTATAAACAAGATAAAAGATTTAGCAACCCCTTAGCTAGATGTTGTATTTTGTTTCTCACATCATGCATAAAAAGCATCTTATTTCACTCTTGATTTGGAGGGCTTCCACCTTTGCTAGAGAACTTGGCTTGACCTTTGAGAGTCATGGTGGAAGCATACCTCCTTTCTTGCTAATTTTGGCCCATAATCTAATTTCTCATGCATTAGGCATATGAATTCTAAAGCCTGTGTCAAATTGATTGTCCAAAATGAAAATAAAATATAATAAAAATTTGTATTATATTTAAGTCATTAATCATACCCTACATGATCTAGTCTCTGAGGAAGTGTGTTTAAGGACTTAGTCTCTTTCTAAATAAATAATAATTTAGCTATCTTGCAAAAGCATATGACTTGCCTACATGTATTTAAAATTGTAGGAGGAGTTAGTTGGCAACCACCCTCAGACGATTGTAAGTCCAACAGTTGGGTGGTTTATGCTCACTTGTGGAGGTAAACCAAATACCCATTTTCACCTTATATTTAGGTCGTGCTTTAGCCCTCGTCAAGGCTCTCTAGATTTAAGTTTAGAGGTTGCTACTTTTCTTTGTAGGCTACAAGCATAAATGCTCACCTCTTAGTCATTTCCATGATCTAGTGTCGTGGAATTGTAAGTGTTAGATTTTTAACAAAAATTCAACGTAAATAACAAATTCCCCTCAACTTCAAAAATATAAAGCCCAATCATAGGATAGTTTGGGATGCTTACTAGGCTTCCTAGTATCATAAGCATCCCCAACTTATCTTCCTTTGGCTCCTGATTAATCCCACTTGACCTTCTAAAAATAAACCAATTGATTGATAGTCAATCTTTAAAATCTTTGCAGACAATAATCTTTTACCTTAATCGAGAGTATTCTTAAGGAATCCTATTCCATAGGATGTAATTAACTATGGGGGCTTGCCTCCATAAGGAACTTAACGAACTTGAATTAAAATAAACCCTGCTTTACTTTTTCATGTAAAGTAGGGGAATAATCTCTAGTACATTCTGAAGACCCATAGTCCTTAGGAGTTTTTATTCAGGTGATTAGGTCCATTATAGGGTGGTGACTCTATCTTTCGAGATAGTACATCTTTCCTCAATGTCGTACCCGATCACCCTAATAAGAACATCTGTGGATCTATGTGGTGTCCAACACAAAGGCGTATATTTTTATTTTCATATATCATCTCTTTTTCCAAAGGGGTAGATGAAGGTGGGAAATAAAAATTTTCACCATAGTGGCTGATATGACGGTCGAGGTGGTGGCAAAGGAGGTGGTATAGGAGGCTACTGAGCTCGAGGTCTGTCTGACTGAACCTTGGCTAACTGCTTTCCCTTATCAACAACATTACTAGCCCTAGCTTTTCCTTAAATGCCTTCTACAGTCTTCACTTTGCTAACTGATCTTGGAAAGGTAACTATTTGACCTCTCTTTGTAGACTAGCCGCCTTATTGATTAATTTCTCAAATGTCTTAATGGTAAACTATTTAAGTATGAAGGAAACTAGGCCATGAATATTCTTGAGTAGAATTTTAATGGCATGTTGTTCAGATAGTTATGGTTCACATTTCATACTTAAATTGCACCATCTAAGAATGTAATCAATAAGGGACTCACTAGGGTGTTGTTGAGCTACAATGAGATCGCCCACAGTTACCCTTTGTTGAGCTCCAGCAAGTCTCTTAATAAAGAGCTGCTCTAACTCAACAAATGTCTTCTCTAAACCATTGGGTAGTTCAGCGTACCAATCAAATGTGATTCCTGCCAAGCTACTAATGAAGAGGCGAAATAAGAGCATCGCTGCCATCAGCATTGCAACATTTGACCCTGAAATGTGCTATATGCTGCCGGGGGTTCCCACTGCCATCAAAAATCTTGAAGGATGGAGGCACAAATCCCTTAGGGTATTGGACGCCATCAAATTCCTCTAGGTAGGGTCTACCCTTTGGAATAGATTAGTCACCTTGGGCTTACACCAATGCATTCCTCACTTGTTGCTCCACCATGTGTTTGATATCTCTTTCATGCATGGAGGTGTTATCCACCACCTTCCTATGCAAGCTACCATTGTCTCCCTCTACAGGAATGCATCTAGGATGATCTAATGTGTGTGCCAACTCTGCTCTATTGTCCATTTTAGGAGAAGGCTAGGAAACTGTAGCTAAATTCTATAATGCTGACACCACTATCATCAACTCTTCAATTGTCTTCCCCATTTGATCAATATGATCATCCTTTTGTCTAAGTTGAGCATCGTCTTCTTCAACTATAATACATTTCTAACTGTGCTGGTCTTTATGGAGGGACCCCCTAGTATCGATAATGTGAACTTCGGCCGAATCCTCAAGGAGATCATCCTCATCTGGATCAAAGCTGACCTTTCCCTCCTCACAGTCTAATCAGTCACTCCCTAGAAGTTCTCTCTTCTTTGAAAAGTACTATGCTAAAATCTCATCTAAGGAACGTTCTAACCGTGCCGGTACAAATATATGTTGCTGACCAGTAGAGTGGTTATGCTCACTGATAGAGATGCACCTAACACTGCCTTTCACCGGAGTACTGGCTCTAGGATGGTCATGCTCACTGGAAGAGATGTGTTCGTCACTGTTCATGGGTGGAGAAATGTCCCTAGGAGATCCACTATCATGAGGACTGCAGAACTGTCCCCTTCCCCCTCTATAGCAGCTACTGTCACTGGCTCTGATGGTAGTTGTGGTGGTGGTGCAACCACGATGCTACGTGGTCACCACTCCATCTTCACCAAGACTGAAGTAGGAGGTCAAGTAGGGGAACTCATCCTCACCTTAGTTGGTGGAGTAGATGAAGTGGAATCCTTTTGTCGTAGCCGAATCACCAAGGGGGCTTTCTTCTCTCTGGATGTTATCTTCTATGCTTTTGTAGAAACGGTGGATGGTGAGACCTGAACTGGTGATGGTGGGTGAGGAGTGGATAGGTGTGGTGGAGACAACACTGGCTCTACCCTCATTGAGGCTTTTCCCCTATGATTGGTGGTACCTGTCAGCACTATGCTATTGGCCTTATCGGCCCTGGTGGCTCGATGACCAGGAAAGTTAACTAGTGCGGAGGCCGCCGACTATCTAGAAAACCTCCGTCACTCCCTGCTCTCTGACTGAACTACTACCAGGGCCTTTGATGCTCTATCACTATGAATGCGCCTAATAATACTACTGGGGATGATCGACCTCAAGTCAAATAATGTACCGGACTTTGAACGTCTGTGTGCCCTGCCTACCTGCCATAATACCATCCGTAGACCAGCATAGGACTTCCTCCCATCCCTAACTAAAACCTCATGGTATGTAGGAGGTGGAGGCAATGCAGCTATCCTCTGATAGTCTTCCTCCCCATCTGATACTGAGAGGGGATGGAATTGTTTGCTAGTCAGTAATGGAGAAACATCGTGGGGGGAACCCTCCTCTATAATGTGGGATGCGACATCCATCTCTCGAGCAGCATGGTCATGGTGCCACTTGATCTTGCGGCTCCTATTGCATTGCTGTATGCGGCCCTATGTGCAGCTGAGTAAGGTGGTGTGAGAGCTAGATCCTACCTCAAAGGTAAGGGAGGCTATCTCCTAAGCCAGGATAGCCTTCCACTTAGAGGGGACCAACGAGGAGGTGCTAGCACGCACCGAGTGGGGGAGCAAGGAATGACTGATGGTAGAACCTCACCTTCCTCTTCACATAAAGATACTCAGTGTCAGAAGGTAAGTCGATGTGGATGACTGGCTTCTGCTTAGCCACCTCATCCCATCTAGCAGTGGTGAGTGTCGCCCCCTCACAAGTATGCGGGCTCCCTCAAATCCTCGGTCGAAGAACACTAGATGGGTGGAGTCAGTCTGAGGGAGGCTAACCTGATATAAGGCCAAATCCATCCCAAATGGAAAGGAGAAAACCAACTTCTAAGGGGCCATGTGTAAGGACTTCAAAGACTACACTGACTGATCTGAGCTGTATGTCTGCATTTGTTGAAATATAACTTGTATCAGATTTCTATCTTGATATTTTTTCCATGAAAGTAACAAAGATTTGAAGTTTTGAACCCACACTCAATAATTTAAATAAGTTAAGTGGGGTTCATTAGAGAGATTTGGATGTTTGGAGGAGAGTTTTTTGCCATTTGATTTTTGATTTTAGAACTCATGCTCAAACCATTTAGGTGGGTTGGTGGAGTTCAAAAATTTGAGATATATTTTTTTTTCTTTGGAGATTGTTTACGTTTTATATCTCTTGTTTGAAAATATGGATAATTTGAAAGAACCTCTACTTAGCAAATTTGGGTATGCTAAGGAGAGGTTGTGATTGTGTGTTTGAAATATATATATATATATATATATACACACACACATATATATTTTGTGAAAATTTGATTGTGCGATATTTTGATTTGAAAAATATGGCTTCCTACTTAACAAATTTGGTATGTTAAGTAGGGTCCACATGTGTTTGACTTGTGCTTGAAGATGAGACTTTCAATTAATAAATTTGATATGTTAAGTGAAAGCCAAATGTGATTGTGATATATTTATTTTTCTTCGAAGATGGGAGTCTCACTTAACAAATTTGGTATGTTAAGTGAAAGCCCCAAATGTGTTTGAGATATTTTTGTTTTTTTTTCTTATTTTTGAAAATGAGACTCTCACTTAACAAATTTGGTATGTTAAGTGAAAGCTCAAGTGTGGCTGATTATGAAAAATTAGGTCCTTACTTAACAAATTTGGTATGTTAAATAAGGATCAAATGTTTGTTGAAAAGAGACCTTCACTTAACAAATTTGGTATGTTAAGTGAAAGCTTAAATGTGTTTGATATGTTTTTTAAAAATGGGATTCCCACTTAACAATTTGGTGTGTTAAGTGAAAATCAAAGTATGATATGACTTGCGAGTGGGATTCTCACTTAATAAATTTGGTATGTTCAGTGGGAATCCAATATGGCATGATTATGTGATTCTTACTTAACAAATTTGATGTGTTTAAGTAGAACCAAATATATGCTTTGAAAATAAGACTCTTACTTAGCAAATTGGATATGCTAAGTGAAAATCTAAATGTATGTTTTGAAAATGAGACCCTCACTTAACAAATTGAATATGTTATGCGATGTCAAATTTTGTGCTTTGAAAATGAGACCCCCACTTAACAAATTAAAATTGTTAAGTGAAAGTCAAATTTATATTTTAAAAATGACACCCCCACTTAGCAAATTAAAATTGTTAAGTGAAGATAAAATTTTATGTTTTGAAAATGAGACCCCCACTTAACAAATTGAAATTGTTAAGTGAAAGTCAAATTTTATGTTTTGAAAGTGAGACCCCCACTTAACAAATTGAAATTGTTAAGTGAAGGTCAAATTTTATGTTTGGAAAATGAGACCACCACTTAACAAATTGAAATTGTTAAGTGAAAGTCAAATTTTATGTTTGATTCAAATGGATATTCTCACTTAGCAAGTTTAGATATGTTAAGCAGGAATTAAATATGACATGATTTGCTCTTGAAAAGAGGGAAGCTTCAACTCCAACATATGTGAAATATATTCAGTGGAGCTTCAATATTATTTGATAAATGGATTCCTCATTCAATACTTTTGAATATGTTGAATGGGCATGGTTATTTTTCAAGAATGTTCTTCTGAAAGAACCTCCATGTAGCAATCATAAGGATTGTTAAATGGATGGGTTTTAATTTTGTGATTTTGTGAAAGGTGGTTTTGGAAAGTGTCATTTTGTGAAAGAATTTATTTCCTTTAAATTTTATGATGAACCTTACCTCACCAAGCTAGTGGTGAGGAGGTTCTAAATTTTATTATCTCTCCCTCTTTTTGTTGATAAATTATGTTCTCATATATTGGGGATCCTAATAAGGGTTTTAAGACCTACACGAAGTGAGGTCCTAAAACTTAAGAATGTTGGCTAACTTTGCTTAAGAATGAAATAAGGTAAGTGCCAACAAAAAGAAAGATAGTCTTGAACTCACATGAAATGAAAGTCTACTATCGATGCTTAGAGACAACAATCGTCTACTAGAGATGCAGAAAGGAACCATCCTCAGCAGAGTCACCAGAAAAATCTGTGGTGTTTATTTTTTAGTTTGGATGTTGTATGTGTATATGTGAGGGGACACCACATAGATCCAATGATGTACTTATTGAGGTGATCGGGTATGACATTAAGGAATAGTGTACTATCTCGAGAGATAGAAGTCAATACCCTATAATGGACCTAATCACCTGATAAGGACCCCTAAGGCATGATGGGTCTTCAAATATACTAAGGATTTTTTCTGTACTTTACATGAAAAGTAAAGCAAGATTTATTTAAACCGGGTTCGTTAAGTTCCCTATAGAGGCAAGCCTCCATAGTTAATTATATCCTAAGGAAGGTGAGTTCCTTAAAAATACTCTCGATTAAAGTAGGCAATTATTTTCTCCAAAGAATTCAAAGATAGGACAATCAGTAAATTGGTTGTATTTTTGAAAATCAAGTGGGAGAGATCGAAAGGGAAGAGTTATTATCGAAACCAAAGGAGATGAGTAGAGACACTTATGATACTAGGAAGCCTAGTGAGCACTCTAATCTATCCAATGGTTGGGCTTTATACATTTGAAATTGAGAATATTTATTTGTTTGAGTTCAAATTTTATTAGAAATCTAGGACTTATAATTGCATAATACAAAGTTGTGAAAATGCTTAAGAGGTGAGGATTTATGCTTGTAGCCCACAAAGGGAATCAACAACCTTAGATCTTAAATCTAGAGAGGTTTGGCGAGGGCTAAAGAACAATCTAAATCTAAGGCGAAAGTGGTTATGTGGTTTACCTCCACAAGAGAGAGTTAACCACCCAACTACTAGACTTATTACTGCCTGGAGTGGTAGCCAGCTAACTCCCTTATGCTTTAAATTCATGTAGGCAAGCCATATGCTTTGCAAGATGGTTAAGCTATTATTTATTTAGAAGAGAAACTACTTCCTTAAACTCACTCCCTAAGAGACTAGATCATGAAGGGCATGAGTAATGACTTAATCTAATGCAAATTTTATCATGTTTTATTTGATTTTTGGACTTTTTGTTTAGACATAAGCTATAGAATTTTGTATGATTATGGGCCAAATCAAAAGAGAAAGAGGTGTCTTTCCATCAAAGGCTCTTACAGGTTAAGCCTTTATTCTCTAGCACAGATGGAAGCCCTATCTTAACAAGAGTTGAAGAATATGACATGCATGATGTTATACATACGATCATCCAGCTAAGGGATTGCTAAATATTTTATTATCTTGATTTAATTTTTAGGCTTTTATGTGAGGTTATGAGTTATTTTAAAATTTTAGTTATGAGTTATTTGTGGGATATAAAATTTATTTTCATCCTAAGAGCCCAAAAGGATCCAGGCTACACAACAATCACCAATCATAAAGAAACTATGAAAATGCATACTATTTATAGTGCACAAGCAAAATAAAATATCAAACAATTTTATAAAGCTATCATAAAAGAATAAGAGATCGTTCGAATACTATTGTACAACCCAAAAGAAATGTTGGTTGCCGAGCTCTACCTTTATACATCTCGGTATAATGAAAGAATAATTACAATTATAAAATGATAAGGGTTATCGTGGTCTTCATTCTGCATCCTCCCTTCTTCACTCTTCATCTGTCATTACTTCATCTTGATTTGCTCCATTTCTTTCTTTCTTTTGGCTTGATTGGGATGTAGTTTGCTCCAAGGCATCACATGGTATATAAGACATGGTCTTACAACTAATGGTCACCTTTAATCCCCATAACACTTATCCTAATCCTAATGTAAAATTATATTGAAAGGAAGGAAAGTAAATCTAGCTACACCTGCAGAACAAATGTTAGCTAACACACCACACAACCCAAGCAATTATATGAATAATTTGGACTTAGCTCCCCACACATGGGTAACCAAGCCCACATGTCCTAACTTTGGCTATGCTTAGGGGTATAAGCAACCTGTATAGCAAAAGCATTTGTATTTTTATTATAATGCCCCTTAAGCACAACCCCCTCCAAAAAGCATGATTAGGCTAATATTGACCTAACATCCAAACTACGCACATACACCCTAACATCCAGTCTAAAATAATACATCACAAAATCAAACATTCATCAAACCATGCACCGCCCTAACATAAAGCTAGTAATGGTGACTTAATCTAATGTGTATATATTAAGGATTGTGTGGTATGTCCTAACTAGACTTTAGGGTCATAGTTTTCTAAGTGTGAGGGATTTAATATATAAAGGGTTGATTTCCCTTTAAGTGGTTTAATTGATTTGAAAATTTTGCTTAGTGTTTTCTTTTGTTTCATATAGCCTACACATAGCAACTAAGTATTATAAAGAGAAGAAAAAGAGGGAATCTCTCTTTTATCCTTACCTTAAGTCATTTCTAAGGTAAGTTAATTAATTAATTTCCTTTAGTGAATGGTTTATTATGTGTTTTAACTAATCTAAAGTTTAGATTCACTCTAAATAACCTTATTCAATAAGAAAGGCATCTTAAGATTAACTGAAATGGATTATTATCAATAACACACATTCATTCATTTCTTTCCATCATGTATATCATGCATATGAATAATCCTAAACATACCTATACATGCAATGTAAATCTTAGCACACTTTAATGATGAATGCGAGGAAGTGTATTTGGATTTTAATTATTTCATTTTTTGATTGGATTATGAATGCATGTTTTTATTATATAAAAAAGGTATTTTCCATCCATCAGCTAAATACACATTCACATGTATACAAGTTTTAAGTGAATACGATGCTATTATTTTCTACACCAAGGGCATAAGGTACAAGACCTACTCAGGGCTACTTAAAGCCTCGCATCCTCGAGATGTCCAGATTAATATACCCTTTTCTTAGATACATGTAGATGTATGAATAACTATAAGGATAGGAAAATCCATGCAAAAGGTTATATTTGATTTATTTGATTTATGATTTTTTATTCATTTGCCACATCACACAGGCATATGTATAAGAGTTTTAAGTGAGTACGATGCCATTATTTTCTACATTAGGGGCGTAAGGTACAAGACCTACTTAGGGCTACTTAAAGCCTCACAGCCCTTGGATGTCCAGACTAATATATCGCTTTTCTCAAATACATATGAATGTACAAAAAGAACCACATGAATAGGGAATCATGCAAAAAATGGTGTGTTTGATTTAATTATGTGATTTAAATATGTGATATGAAATTCTTCCTATGTCTTAACATGGAGATGCGTAAGAGTAGATTTAGAAAAGTGTTATGTTCTTTTCAAATGAACTATACACTTGCAAATCCTATGTAAATCCATGTAGGATAAGGAAAGAGAACTTCATATTGCATATCTTATATTATTACCAAATGCAAGCTTATAGATATTTATAGTTAGCATCACTTCATTTATAATAACTGATTTATAGGCATTTGAAATAGTTTTTTATTTAATAGTGATAATAGCCACACATATTTTTAATTTAAGTCAACACATGCAATTTGACATAAAAGGAAATATTTCATTTAATTAATTTTAAAAGAAATGAATGCATGATTTCATATGGCAAGCAATATTTAGCATGATTGAAAATAAATGAAGGAATGTAAGCACATGATTTCATTCATCCCAATTAATTCCTAAGGACAATCAAATTAAATAAAATAATTTAAAATAAGCCAAAATTCTTTAAAGACATTTTTAACTTTGAGTTTGATTTGATTTAGGAAATATGAGAGAGGTTTGCTAATCCTAGCCCAATTTCCCATGTGTGAATCGATTTGGTTTAATGAAGAATATTTAAGTTGATTTTCTATTTTAATTAGTTTAAGGTATGAATTAAATGAATTGATTAACCCATACCTATATCACCTTAAGTTAATTAACTAATCAATAATAAACCAATATGATATGCAACCACATGAAAAGTAAATTTGCAATGCTCCTAAGAAATGAAAGGGAGCCTAATGCAATTAGTTTATGATTAATAGTTAATTAAGCTTAAGGGATCTCACTTAATTACTTTTATGATTTTCTCATATATGTGAGCCAACCATAATTTCATTATCTCTCACCTTTGGTTATTGAACACCCAAGGAGCTACCCAACATCAATTAAGGGTTACTTAATTGTGGATGAATTGATTTTTAATTTTAATTTCATTGAGCCTTTAATTAATTGATTAAATACTTTGGTATATTTTAATTTGAATGATATAATTAACTTAGGGGAGAGGATCAAGGGCAAGGCCCTAATCCTACTCCCTAAATTATTTAAATATTCAATTAGATTTTGATTTCCTTATCTTGAAGATGAATCACTTAACTAATCAATTAATCATTTCATTAGCCCTTAATTAATTCAATTTTTAAAGGTAAAGAAAACTTAGGAAATAGATTAGGAAAAGTATCCCCAACCACATCGCCTAAGTCATCTTACTATTCAACAGAGATAATTATGCTTAAATAATTAATCAAGTTACTAGTTATTCATTAATTATGATTAATTAAATTAAGAGAGTGATTAGGGCTTAATCAAGTTATTTCCCTAGTTAAGCAATCATTAAAATCCTAGAAAAATAGGGGAGAGAGGTCATCCCCCTAAACATCCACATAAAATTTGAGATTAATTGAGTGCTTAATTAAGGTGTAATTAAGCTAATTAGATTTTTAATAAAACCCTAATTAATCCAAAATAACTACTCAAAATTAATTAATGATAAATTTCCTAGATTTTACTCTGAAATATCTTCAAAAGGAGCTTAAGTTTACATTTTTTAGATTTTTCTACAATTAGCTATGATTTTAGGAAGTTTTAGGATTGAAAACTAATTAATTAGCCCTAATTAAATCCTTAATCCCGTCGGGCCACGTGGCGGTTGATGCGGCGTGCTTTCCATATGGCGCGATAGGATTGGTCATTTAAGTAGTCACATGCGTACGCTAACTTAGTTGGCGGCGGACACGATTTCTCTTTGGACCGTCCGATCTATGATCGGATGGCCACGATTCGATCCACAGTTTAGAAAATGAATTAGAGGCCTCTATCACAGGATTTAATCAGAGTCATTTATTTTGATCACGCAGGATGGACGGCTCATGATCTATCCTATTCATGAGTGATGGAAGATAGATGTTGTTTGTCTTCCCTCATTCGATCCAAGCACACCTGAGCTCAGATTGTCTCCAAATTCTTCCCACACCTTCATGCAAGGGAGACTCACACATCTAATGGTCAATTTCACATGAAATTTGAATTTACTTCACAAAGGACCAACCAGCTTTTGCATACAAAGATCGATTTGTGAAATTACCTCACTGGAGCTAATGTCCAGCGATGCAACACTGGAGGTAGCTTCCCCTAGTTGAGGCGAGGCCCTGTTGAGGAGCTTTGAGCTTGATTTGGTGTGGGATGCTTATTTGACCAATCCACACATGCAATGGGCTCGACTCTGATCAAACTCGCTCCTCCTGTGGCTTGGAAGCTTAGGAATTGGTTCGGTTGGCTTCGATAGGATATGGTGATGGTGTGGCTAAGATGAATTGAAGTTTGATTTCGTAATGAGTGAGTATTGCTCGAGATTGCCCTCCCCTATTTCAACTTCACAAGGGAATGAGAAATCTAGATTTTGGAGCACTCGGCAAGGTTTGGAACTCTATGGGATTTTAGAATTCACTTAGTTCAGCTCATGATGCAAATATGTGAAATTATGCTCGAATCCCACATGGATGGATGACAACATGCACACATTTTGCACTGGCTTGCAGCTGTCCAGCCATCGGACTTGTCTCCATCAAGTCAGGGTGGCACGCCAGTGATGGCAGGAATGATGGGAGGCTACCATGGGCCCATTGTGCGATGATGCAAAGGTTTAGATCCAATTGGTGCTCAGTTTGGGATGGAGTGAGTCAACTCACTTCCCAAAGGTCCTTGGTTGACCTAAGGTGGCTTAGGTTTGCTAGGTGGGTTCGAGAAGGTTCCATGGAATGCTAATGAGCTTCCATGGGGAGAAGGTTGACTTTAGCTTGGATCCAATGGTTTTATGGTTTAAATGCTATGGTTTGAGGGGTAATCCCCTTGATGGGGCCCACTTGAATTTTGGGGAGGTCTTGGGCTGACCTAAGGTGAGTTTAAGCTGAGTTAGGTCAGCCCACAAGATCCCATAAGTTGGATTTTATTGGTTTGGTTTGGATTGGTCAAATGGGTTTTATTTTAGCTAGGTTGGGTTGTTTTGAACAATTGTTCAAATAGGGTCAAACCAAGGCTTGGGTTACGTTCATATGATGTTTTGGATGTTTTGGTTTAATTAATTTGGAATGGTTTGGCCTAGGTTTGGATTTGACTCATTTGGATTCAAAATGGTCAAATTGGTCAAGTTGACCAATTTGGGTTGGGTTAGGTGTTGAGTCAAGTTCAATTGGTAGATTTAAAATGATTGTAGGCTTTGGTTTGGTTTAATTTGAAATCAATTTAGATTTTGGTCAATTTGACCTTTTAGGTCAATTTGGGCTAGGTTGGGTCAAGTTGACCAATTGGTCAACTTGGACTCAATCATTGCTTTGGTCAAGTTCAATAAGTGATTTGGAATGAACTTGAGCCATTGGTTGCAATCAATTTGGATTAAATCATGATTTGACCCATTTTGGCTTCATAGGCCAAATTTGCTCAACTTAGGTCAAATGACCAATTAGGACTAGTTTGGCTCAATTGATGGTTTGGTCATGTTCAATCATTGATTGTGAATGAGTTTGGGTCAATGATTTCAATTAATTTGACATATGATAGATTTTGGCTAGTTTGGTTTTCATTTGGGCTAAATGTTGACTTGGTCAAAGGCTAGGTTTGACTTGATTTGACTCAATTCAAGGTGGTTGATCACCCCATGATGATTGTTGATCATGATTAAAGTTTAGATAGGCTTAGTTCAATCCAATTTGGGTTGGATTAGAACTTAGCACAAAAAAGTCCTTTAGGTCACTTTGGGTCAAGTGAGCCTAAATGGGTCAATTGGTTTGATCAACATTTGATTCAAGTTTACTTGAACCCACATATGAGCTTAGGATTGAAATATAAATCCAATTGCAATTGGTTTGGAACCAAATGGGTTTTATGTTCATATGACAATTTCAAGTCAAAAGGGTCAACTTGGATTTGATTTGATAATGGTGGTTTATGTTTATATTTGGATCAATGATTGTAGGAATGATTGAATCATGAAGAAATCCATGGATTTTGAGTTGATTTAGATGTCATTTAGCCAATTTCAAAAGTTTGGCTAAAAGGGCTAAAATTGGGAATTTGATTTGATTTGGATTTGGTTTGGACCATTTGAGTTTATATTTCATTTATATTTGTGAATATAAATAAAGATATAAATGGGTTATGAGTTACTTGAGTTTGGAGTAATTTGGGGGCAAATTTGACCAAATTAAGGGATATAGGTCAAAAGAGATTAACTTGGATTTTGAATTGGTTTGTTTGTTTTTGGTCATTGGAGGGTGGGTTTCATTTATATTCATGAATGTAAATGAAGGAATGATTGATTTATAAGGAAATCAATCAAGTTTGAGTTGGTTTGAAGGAGTTATGGCTAAGCATATGAAGGTGGTTCATATAGATTAGGAAGAGATTTTGGAATTTAGATTTAAATCATGGGTTTCAATCATTTAGAATTTGGAATTGATTTTTGATTTGTAATTTGATTTGATATTCAATTTGATAATTGATTAAATCAATTGGATTGGAGTTGATTTTGATTTGGTTAAGGCTAAGTCCATAAGATAAAATCAAAGGGCTTAGGAAGGGATTTAGAGTTTGAATTGAGTGATGGATTTATATCATTGGATAGTTGGATTTGATTTTGGAATTTGAATTTGAATTTGAGGTCGAATTGAAAGAAGGAAGCAAGGATTGGGTTTGGGCTATAGGGTAGGCAAGTACTCTTAAATCCCTAAGGCACAACCTATTCCAATGGCTAACTCTTCTAAGTCTCTATGATTAGGTTAAGTGTTCACCTAATCACTATAAGTGTCTTAAGACTAAGGCACTCTTAGTGTCTATGCGAGCCCTAGATCTATGATGAGGAAGTTGAGAGCTCACTCCAAAAGTGAGGTTAATAATGTCCTAACTAGGCTTTAGAGTTATAATTTGCTAAGTGTGAGGGATTTAATTCATAAAGGGGTATATTTCTCTTTAAGTGATTTAAGTGATTTAATTGATTTGAAGATTTTACAAAATATTTTCTTATTATTTCATATGACCTACACTTAACATCTAAGTGTTATAAAGAGAAGAAAGAGAGAGAATCTCTCTTTCATCCCTACCTTAAGTCACTTCTAAAGCAAGTTAATTAATCAATTTCCTTTAGTGAATGGCTTATTATATGTTTTAATCAATCCTAAGTTTATGTTCATTCTAAATAACCATATTTAATAAGAAAGACATCTTAAGTTTAATTAGAATGAATTACTATCACATAACACATATTTATTCATTTCTTTCTGTCATGTATATCATGCATATGAATAATACATAAGCATACCTATGCATGCAGTTTATATTTTTAGCATACTTAGATGATGAATGCAAAGAAGTGCATTTGGAATTCAAATATTTTATTTTTATATTAAATTATGAATGCATGCTTTTTCGATAGAAAAGAGGGGGTTTTTATCCATTAGCTAAACACACATTCACATGTATAAAAGTTTTAAGTGAGTACGTCCTCATTATTTTTGCACCATGTAAGGTATAAAGACCTACTTAGGCTACTTAAAGCCTCGCAGCCTGGTGTCCAAACTAATATACCAATTTTCTTAGATACATGTGATGAAAGCAACTATAAGAATAGAAAACCCATGCAAAAGTTGTGTTTAATGATTTAGATTCTTACAATACATCATGTGCATATGTATAAGAAGTGATGATGTCTTGATTTGAAGATGTACAGACCTACTTAGATGCTAAAGCCTTGTAACCCTCTTTAATGGCCAAAGAATACCAAGAGTTTTAAGTGAGTACGCACATTATTTACTGTGGCATAATGTACAAGACATACTTTAGGCTACCTTTCTGTGTCTATAAGTCCTTTTCTAGATACATATGAATGTACAAAAAGAACCACAAGAATAAGAAATCATGCAAGAAATTATGTTTGATTTGATTATGTGATTTACATATGTGATATGAAATTCTTCCTAAGTCTTAACATGGAAATACATAGGAGTAGATTTAGGCAAATGTTGTGTTCTTTTCAAATGAACTATACATTTGTGAATCCTATATAAATCTATGTAAGGTAAGGAAAGAGAACTTCATATGCATATTTTATATTATCAACACATGCGAACTTATAACTATTTATAATTAGCATCACTCCATATATTATAATTGATTTGTAGGCTTTTGAAAATAATTTTTGATTTAATAGTCATAATAGCTACACCTATTTAATTTAAATCAGCATGTAATTTGACATAAAAGAAACCATTTCATTCAATTAATTTTAAAAGAAATGAATGCATGGTTAGATATGGCAAGCAATATTTAACATGGGTGGAAAGAAATAAAATAACACAAGCATGTGATTTCATTCAAATCCAACTAAGTTCTAAGGATAATCATACTAAATAAAGCTAGTTAAAATAAACCAAAGTTTCTTTAATGTGATTTCATTTTGAGTTTGATTTGACTTAGGAAATGTGAAAGAAGTTTGCTGGTCATAATTTCATTCCCCATGTGTGAGTTAATTTTGATTCAAAGAAGAAATAATTAAGTTGATTTTATGATTTAATTAGGTTAGGATATGAATTAATGGATTAATTAACCCTTACCTACATCACCTTAAGTTAATTGAGACTGATGCTAGCTGTACTAAGGGTAATAATATTGGAATGATCCTCTACCACTACTGCCACTGGGTTGTCATCTAGAATATCCATAATAGTAGTCACCATCTCCACATCTTGCTGAATGGGTGGAGTTGGTGAAGGAACGACCACGATGCTCACCGCACTCACCATCATAAGGTCGAGTAGGAGAGCTCGACCCTATCGTAATGGGTGGTGTAGGAAGAGTAGGATCCCTTGGCCATAGCCGGATCACCAACGGGGTACGTTTCTCCTCGGATGCAGCCTTCATGGCCTTGGCTAGAATAGGTGATACTGGAACCTACACTGGCGATGACAGATGTGGAGTAGAGAGGTGAGGTGGAGAGAACACTGACTCTCTATGTACAGGAGCTTCCCTCCTGTGATGGATAGTCCCCGTGAGGAGGATACTATTTGTATGATCGACGCGGGTAGCACGCCGAGCTGGAAAGTTGACCAAAGTAAAACGGTGGTGAACCTCGTTGCTAGCGTGATGTATGATCCATGGGCCCTCTCCATCGGAGCCTTCCCATGCGTGAGGGATAACATATCATAAATCAAACTGAGCACTAGACTGAGACCAGATGCTCGCCTACCTTAAGAAAAGAGCTAGGCCAATGCACTCCTACAGGAATTGTGTAGATGCACCATTAGAGGAGGTGATGACCTGATCCTCCTGGCATCCTCTCTATCAAATCCTGAGAGAGGATGAAACTAGTTCTATGTAACCAATGGTGATCTGATCATAGTAGACTTATATGTATGAAGAAGCTACCTCTAACTCTCTGCTATCTAGGAAGTCGCTTGACCATAGATTCTTGTTTCAACGCAGTAAAGTAGGATAAGAGGAGTGCAAGCTAGACCCATACTCAAATGAGGCAATCGAAATCGGGGAGCCTTACCCTTGTAGGGTGATGATAGGTGCTGCACTGGCAATGTGGGCAACTTGAGGACAAACTATCATTGGAACTGTAATTGCCGGTACTGAAACTACTAAAGGTTATGGAATTGCCACATCTTTCCTCTTCAGTGATGAAATCTCTGAATCCGAGGGTAAGTCTACCCTGATGACCGGCTCGCACCTCTTCCGAATTGTGAGGGGAATGCCCTCACAAGTGATCTTGGCTCCCTCAAAGCCATGGCCAAAGTGGATCAAATTGGTATGATCCAACTAAGGAAAGTCAGCCTGATCCAAGGCTAGGTCCATGCCATGAGGGAAGGTAAAGACAAATTTGTGATCGCCATTGCACCATCAAACCGACAACTAAAACAAGACTGACCGAAAGAAATCTACAATGAGAAATGAACTTGCATCGCTTTTCATCTCCATAGATTTTGAATTTTGAATCTTGAAAATTTGAACACATCCAATAACAAGTGTTAAATGGGGTTCAAATGAATTTGGAAAGATTGATTGAAAGAAGAATTTGAGTATGAATCCAAAGTTCAACAAATTTGAGTATGTTGAAATGTGAATTCAAGATTTTGGTAAGATGCTTCCATAGGTTCATTTTGTTTTTTATTTGTATTTGGAGGACCCTTCCCTTTAACAAGTTTGGGTATGTTAAAGTGAGATCAAATTGATTTTGAATTTTGTGATTTGGAGGACCCTTTCCTTTAACAAATTTGGGTATGTGTAAGGGTCAAATTCATTTTATGTTGTTTAAATGTTTTGGAATCTTCAATTACTTAGCAAATTTAAGTATGCTAAGTAAAATGGAAGTGATTGTTTCTTTTTGAAAATTTAGTTTGTTTTGATTTTTTGGAAAATTTTGGAATTCTTACTTAGCAAATTTAGGTATGCTTAACAAAGAATCCAAGTGTATTTTTTTGTTTGATTTTGAAAATAGGATTCTTAGAAAATTTAGGTATTGTAAGAAAATCCTAAGTGTTTCATTTGTTTTGAAAATTTTGATTTTTGAAAAGGGTAGGATCCTTTAGCAAATTCGGTATGCTATGGGGATCCTAAGGTGCTCCATTTTGTTTTTGAAATGATTGAAAGTCGAGACACAACTTTAGCAAATTTGGTATGCTAAAGATAAAATCCCACTTGGTTTTGTGAAATGGAAATTTCACTTAGCAAACTTGAGTATGCTAAATGAAATTCTAAATGATGTGTTTGAAATTTTGATTTTATTTTTTATTTTGATTTTTGAAAATGAAAACTTCTCCTTAGCAAATTTGGTATGCTAAGGGAAGAAGTTCCAAAGGTGTGTGAGAAATTTTTATTTTGAGTTTAGAAACTTAGCAAATTTAAGTATGCTAGGTGAAGTTCCAAAATATGTTTTTGAAAATTTTTGAATTTTTGATTTGGAAATTTTACTTAACAAATTTAGGTATGTTAAATGAAGTTTCAAATATTTATTTGAAAATTTTGAAATTTTTGGTTTTGGATTTGGAAACTTTACTTAACAAATCTAGGTATGTTACATGAAGATCCAAATATTTGTTTGAAAATTTTTGAAATTTTTGGTTTTGGATTTGGAAACTTTGCTTAACAAATTTAGGTATGTTAAATGAAGTTCCAAATACTTATTTGAAAATTTTTGAAATTTTTGATTTTGGATTTGGAAATTTTACTTAAAATTTGTGTATGTTAAATGAAGTTCCAAAATGTGTTTAGGATTTTTGAAAATTTTTGGATTTTGATTTTGGAAACCTTACTTAACAAATTTGTGTATGTTAAATGAAGTTCCAAAATGTGCTTTAAAATTTTGGATTTTGGATTTGGAAACTCTACTTAACAAATTTATGTATGTTAAATAAAATTCCAAGTGTATGTTTTGAAATTTTTTGAAATTTGATTATTGATTTTGAATTTGGATTTAGAAACTTTACTTAGCAAATTTGATTATGCTAAGTGAAATTCCAATTTTATGTTTTGAAGTTTTTTTTGAAAATATGATTGTTGATTTCGATGTTTTGAAAGAGGACCTTCATTCAACAAGTTTAAGTATGTAGAATGGAGCTTGATTTTATTTTTGAAATGTAAAAAATTTTGTGTGTGATTATTGCTTTTTGAAAGAGAGGAATTCCAACTTAAGAAACATATGTGGGATATGCTTAAGTGGGATTTCCTAAATAATATTTTTTTTTTAGTTGGAGATGCAATCTTCATTTAATAAACCTAAGCATATTAAATGAAGATATTCATGTGTGCTTTTTTTTTGAAAATTTTTATTTTTGTTTGCAAATGTACTTTCCATTCAATAATTTATGAATGTATTGAATAGAAGTGTTCATGTGTGGTTTTTGAAAATTTTTGTTTTTGTTTATAAATGAACTTTCATTCAATAATTGTGAATGTATAGAATAGAAGAGTTCATGTCTGCTTTTTTGAAAATTTTGATGATTATGATTGTGATTTTGGAAAAACATGATTGTTCATTTATTTTGAAAATGAAACCTTCATCAAAGTGAATTGAAAGAAGATGTTCATTTGTGCTTTTGGAAAATGTTATTAATTTTATTTTGAAAATATCTACATGTAACAATTATTTGAATTGTTAAATGAGGGTGAAGAATCTTTTATGGAAAATATTTTATTAAGTGCATTTTTGAAAAAGGTGCTTTTGAAAAAGCAAAGTTCTTTATGAAAGATTTATTATTTTTTAGAATGAACCTTTCCTTATCATGAAGATGATAAGGAAGAACTCTTTAAGAGATGTTTCTTTTTATATTTTAGATCTTTTCATTTTACCCATTGGAGGAACCTAATGGGGGTTTTAAGACCAACAAAGAATGCAATCTTAAAACCTAAAGATGTTGGCTAACTTAACTCAAGAATGAAATGAGCTAAGTGTTAACGGAAAGAAGGATAGTCTTGGATTTATATCAAAGTACAAGCCCACTATCGATATCAAAGATAATGATCATTTACCAATGATGGAGAGAGGAACCGTCCCCAGTGGAGTCGCCAGGAAAATCTACGGAGAAAAATTCCCACACACATATTAGAGTTGCCTTCAAATCTATTGTTGAAAGGAGAGGCAAAACTATATATGTGGAAATTCATCTTGGTAAGATGCCACATAGATCAAGGATGATATTTTTCAGTGATCGCAGTCATCAAGGGAAATAGTGTACTACCTCGAAAGACATAAGTCACTACCCTTTAATGGAACCAATCACCTCAATAATGACTCCTAAGGACAATGGGTCTGCATATGTACTAGAGATTCTTCCCTACTTTACATGAAAAAAAAGGTGGTTTATTTTAAATCGTTGTTCTGGGGCAAGCCCCATAGTTAAATACATCCTAAAGGACATGATCTTTTAGGAAAACTCTCGATCAAGGTAAATGATCGTTGTCTCTAAAGATTTCAATAGGAAGGACTATCAATCGATTGGTTTGTATTTTGAAGATCAAAACGGGATTGATCAAAAAAGGGAGTTATTATTGAAGCCAAAATGAGAATAAATAGGAGATGCTCATGATGCTAAGAAACCTAGCGAGCATCTCAAACTATTCTAAAATTGGGCTTTATATTTTGGAAATTGATTTAGTTCATTTGTGTTGTATTTTTCATAAGAATTTTAGGACTTAAGATTCCTTAACACAAGATTAAGGAAATGCCTAAGAGGTGAGGAATTATGCTTATGGCCCACAATGGGGAAAAGCAATCTTAGAACCTAAATCTAAGGAGCTTCGACGAGGGCCAGAAGTATAACCTAAATCTAAGGCAAAAATGGGTAATTAGTTTACCTCTATAAGAGAGGACAAATCACCCGACAACTTGGACTTAAAACTGTCGGGGGTTGCTGCCAACTAACTCCTCCTACGATTTTAAATATATGTAGGCAAGTCTTTATGCTTATGCAAGATAGCTAGGCTATTTTTATGTAGAAAGAGACTAAGTCAATAAACTCACTCCCTAAAGAGAGTAAATCATGTAAAGGGACATGCTTCAAATGACCTAAATCTAATGCATTTTAAATTTCATTTTATTTCATTTTTGGATAATTAATTTGACTCAGGCTAATATGACTTTTATGACTAATGCATGAGAAATAGACCAAAAAGAAGTTTAGGAGGTGAGTTCCCACCACGGCCCTCATAGGTCAAGCTGGATTCTTTGGCAAAGATGAAAGCCCACCAATCAAGAGTGCAATAAGATGTTGTTGTGCATGATATTATGAAGAAAATAACTCATCCAGCTAAGGAGTTTCTAATTTTTTATCTTGATTTTAATCCTAAGCTTTAGGTGAGGTTATGAGTTGTTTAGTTTTATTTCAAGTTGTTAAGTTGGGTAAAAGATTTATTTTTCCCTAAAGAGCCTAATCCACATCTAGGCCATACATTAAGCAAGGAAGAAACTCATAAAAGCATTCCACTTAATGCACAAGTTAAACAAACATCAATCAATTTATAAAACTAGCGTAAAAAGAATAAATGACCATTTGTGGTCGGGCACCATCGCACAAACCCAAAAATATCAAATTGGGTAGCTGAGCTCTACCCTTATATAGCCCAAATTACAAATGAATTGAATTACAATTAAGCAAAAGGAATTCATTGTTATGGGGGTCTTCAAGCTTTATTCTTCTTTCTTCTTTCTTTCTTTTCTTTTCTTCTTTTCTTCTTTGGATCTTCCTTTGGATGGTTGAATGGTAGATGCTCCAAGGCTTCACATGGTGCATAAGATGAGATCTTATGACCAATTTTCATCCTAATCCCCCATAACAAATCATTCCAAATCCTAAATATACATATTTTTACATGAAATGGGAAAAGCATAAATCTAACTAACACCTGCAAAACAAAGGTTAGTCAAATCACACCACACAAATCCCAAGCATATATATTAGACTTATCACCCCACACATGGATGACTAAGTCCACCTAGCCTATGGATTATACTAAGGGGTAAAAGCACCTGCAAACAAGAAGCATTTATATTTTTATTTATGATAGCACCCCTTTTGCGCAATCCCTTGCAGAAAAGAATAGTTAGACTAAGCACATCCTACCATTCATTCTACGAGCATACACCCTAACATCCAGTCTAAAACATTCATCATAAAATAAAACACAACATCAAACTATGCATCGACCTAACCTAAAACTAGAAGTGGTGACTTAGGCTAATGTGTGTGCTTTGAAGGTCAGTGTGGCATGCTTAGTTTAGGACTTTAGGTTTGAATTTTCTAAGTGTCAAAGACATGTTCAACTTAGAGGAGGATTTCATTTAAGCCTTTTAAGTGTTTGGGTTATTTTTATTTCATGTTTTAAGTTGATTTGAGTAAAACCTACAATTAATTACTAAGTTATAAAGAGAGGGAAAGAGAAGTGAACTTCTCTTTCCTTCCCTAATCCTTAAGTAATTTCTAAGGTAAGTTCAGATTTTAATTTCATTTAGGTGAATGTTTTGATTACATCTATTAATTAATCCTAAGTTTAGATCAACTCTAAACAAACCTATCGAAAAAGAAAGGCATTTTAAGATTAAGAAAAATGAATCAAGATTCACATAACATACATTACTTCAATTCTTTCCTGACATATATAACATGCATATGGATGGACCCTAAGCATGTCTATACATGCAAATGAAGATGATTAACACACTTTATGATGCATGCTAAGTAGTTCATTTAAAAAAAATTAGAAGATTTGGATGCATGATTTTTCTTAAGTAGAAAAGGTTTTCTTTATCCAAAATTTCACATACATGCATGAAAGGAGGAAAGGCATAAGTGAGTACAGCGCCATTGTTAACCAGAGGTGTAAGGTGCAAGACCTACTTAGGGTTACTTAAAGCCTCATAACCTCTGGGTTGTCTAGACTAATATACCACTTTCCTTAAGCACTAACATGCATATAAAAGAAATGAAATGGAAAAGGGAAATGCAAAAGTTGTTTAATGGTTTCATTTTTGTTTATGCAATTTATTCATGCAAGTGTAGACAATCCTTCTTAGATGATAGCATAGGGATGAATAAGGTATAGAATTAGGCAAGTGTTGAGTTCTTTTCAAATGAACCCTACATCTTACTAACCCTTATTCAAAACTATGCTAATCATAAGGAAGGAAAGAAAGGCTACACTACACATGACTTTATAATCTACCACATGCAAGCTTATAATTAAATTATAAGAATAGCACACTTTTAGATTTGATGTTTTATTTATAGGTTTTGAAAATACTTTGGATTTAGTAGTGATAATAGCCACTCATATTTTACTTTACCCAATACATGCACATTTGACATAAAGTAAACAATTTCATTTTAAAACTTTGAAAACATGAAATCATGGATGCATAAGTCACATGGCATATAATTTAGCATGTTGGAAAAGATCTAAAGTAATGTAATCACATGAATAAACTCACTTTAATTAATTCCTAATGACACTCTTAAAGAATAAGAAAACTTAGAATAAATCAAAGTGAATTTCAAAATAATTTTGATTTGTTTGAAGTTTGATTTAATTTAAAAAGGGTGAGATGGTTTACTATTCTTGACCCATTCCCACATGTGTTTTAGATTTTTGTTTAACTTTTAGATAATTAGATCCATTTTTAAGTATTGATTAGGTTAAGGTATGCATTAAGTGACTTAATTAACCCTTACCTACACCACCTTAGAAAAATTAACTAAGTAATTATGAGCCAATGAGATGACATAAAACTCACAAGGTATGTAAATTTGTAATGCACCTAGTAATGAAAAGGCCTAATGCAATTTGGCTCACAATTAAAAGTTAATTAAGCTAAGGGATTTTAGCTTAACTACTTTTAAAACACCCTTTCATACTTATGAAAGGGGGTTTAATTTCCTTAATTAGACTTAGGCTATTAAACACCTAAGTATCTACCCAAGGTAGATTAATTAAGTTATGAAGATTTTTTTAGAATTTTTGAAAATTATTTAAAGGGGTAATTAATGAATTAACATTTAATTAAGTAAGGGATTAAGGAAAGAAAAGAGGGTTTAGGGAAGCTTAGGGGAAATACCCCAAAATTATTCCTTAAAACCCCTACTCATTGAATCTAACCTTAATCCAACTTAATCATAGGAAAATCCACTAATTACATCTTAATTACCCTTAATTATATGAAGGGGTAATTAGGGAATGAGCTAGCAATTTCCCAAATTAAGGCTCCAATAAATCTCAAGAAAATTAGGGGAGGTAGAGGTCAACCCCTAAAATGAACCTTAGAAGTTTGAGATTAATTGGAGACTTAATTAGGGAATAATTAGCTAATTACCATTCCCAAAGAAACCCAAATTTAGAGAAAAAGGGAAATCAAAATACATTGAAAACATTTTTAGAAAATTCTAGATGGAATTATCTATCCAAGGCATTTTTCCTTTTGTTTTCTGATTTTTATGAGTAGTTATGATTTTTAGAAGCTATAGGGATTAATTAGGAATTAATTAGTTAAATAACTAATCCCTGCTTAATACCTATCCAATGATACATGATGCTGCACACTTTACATGATCGTAGTGAGCCATTACTTAAGTTGTGAAATCGAAAGGGCGATGCATTTTATCCTAGTCGATCAAAGATCGACATAGATACACTGGTTTTAAAAGGGGAATTAAATTCTAAAATGTAGAAAATAATCTCAATCATCCATCTAAAATGCGTAGATGGACGAATGAGATGGACTAAGTTCTTCCCTGAGAAGGAATGTGAGCCATCCATAATCCAAGGGGAGTTATGAGCCTGATCCTTCATGGATTCAACCAAGACTCAACCCACACCATCTAAAGGACCAAAGCGGCCAATCCAATGGCTAAGATCCTATGAGATTAAAATCCACTTCACAAAAGGCCAGCACCTCTTAGCCTAAGGGGTCAAAAATTCACTATCCTTGTTAGAGGTGATCACCGACGCTCGATTCTCTTGGAGAAGCTTCGTCTGTTTGAGACAAAGCCTTGCTGAAGTTTGGAGCACATGAGATGGAGTGGATCTTCCTATGGGTCACATCATCCTTAGCTTGAGTTCAGCTTTGATCCAATTCAATCCTCCCTTACCTTTAAAACTTGCGAATCAACTTTTGTGAGCTCAACTTGGTCACCTAAGTGTGCTTGCAAAAGGAATTGGGCTAAGATCAAGTGTGGAAGAAGTTGGCAATTCAATTGGCATCCCCTATTTTTACTATTTGAAAATTGAGAAATGGGAGAATGGAATGAGCTCTCTGATGCTTGGGGGAGCTCTGTGAAGGTTGCTAACTCTCCTTAAGCCTGAATAGAGTATGAGTCAAGTGTGATTTCAGTGAATTATGGGGAGTATATCTCCCCCTATGGCAATTAGATGGTCGAGCACAAGCTTGTCATTTTGATCCAATTGACACAATGTGATGGGTTGTTTGAGTGGTTAGAGAAGTGCACATGGTCGGTTTGGCCAGAGGAGTGGAAGCCTAACTCCCATGTGCATCCAATTGAGATTTGGGGGGAGTTTGAATTTTCAATTTCATGCTTATGGGTCGAGTTTGGTCCTTGGGCCAAATGGGTTGACCCAAACCCATTAGGTTGTACCACTCATCCAGGTCTCCCTTGAGGTTTTAGGAGAGCCTCAAGTGTTCGTGATGAGTGCATGACCAAAATACCCATGGGCTAGGCCAAAATTTGATCTATGGCCTAAGGGTATAATGGTTATTTTACTATTTTTCAATTTGAGTATGTTTGGTATCTTGAGAAAATAGGTTGGGCCAAGTTTCAATGGATTTGGAATCCATTTGATAGGGTTTGGCTCATGTTGACCCATTTAGGTCAAAATGGGTCAACTTCAGTCCAGTTGACCAATAGGTCAAATTGGGTCAAACTAAGGGTTTGGTCAAGTTCATATTACCATTTGAAATGTTTTAGTGCCTTTGGTTTGGGCCAATTTGGTATAGGTTAGGTTTTGGCTCATATGATTCATTTAGGTCAAATGGGTCAAGTTGACCTATTTGACCCATTTGACCTATTTGGGTTAGGTCAAGGGTAGGTTTAGGTTTGATTGGTCATATGTAGTGGATTGGTATCTTTATTTTCAATCAATTTGAGTTATATTCAATTTTGGCTCAACATGACCCCTTTAGGTCATGTTGGGTCTAAGATCAATTGGGCTAGGTTGGGTCTAGTTGGCCAATTGAGGCTTTGGTCAAGTTCTACAAGTGATTTGGAATGGACTTGACCCATTGGTCTTAATCAATTTGGCTTAGATCAAGTTTTTAAACACTTTGGCCCTTTAGGTCAAAATGGGTCAACTTGGGTCAATAAATGGTTTAGGCTCAAAGGTTGACTTGGTCAAGTTCAAACATAGGTCATGAGTGAACTTAGATCAAAGGTTTCAATCAATTTGTCCTATAGTGGATTTTGGTCATATAAGGATTCATTTTAGGTTAAGTGTTGACTTGGTTTGATCCAATTTGATTAATTGATCATCCCATGATTATTGCTGATCATGATGAGAGGCAAATATGAGTTTGGTTCAATCCAATTTGGTTAAGATCAAAAGTTGGGTCATAATTATACTTTAGGTTAATTTGGGTCAAGTGAGCCTAAGTGGGTCAAATAGCTTGGTCAAAGCTTGATTTGAAGTTGATTGATCTTGTATATGAACTCATGATTGAAATATAAATACATTTACAAGTGGTTTGAAGTCAAATGGATTTTGATCCATTTGAAAAGTTCATATTCAAAAGAAGAATATGAAGGAGTTTTGGGTTTGATTTTTTATTTTGGTTTTGATTGAAGGATTGAGCTTTGGATTTATATATGAGCTCATGATTGTAGGATTGATTGAACCATGAGAGAAAATCAAGAGTTTGGCTTGATTTGAAATTGATTTAACTAAGTTCAAGATTTTGGCTTGAAAGGCTTAGATTTGATTTTGATTTGATTTGAGTTTGATTTTTAGAGTTGGTTTTGATTGTTTGAATTTATATTTCATTTATATATGTGAATATAAATGAGAATATAAATTGATCAGGAGAAATTTTCAAGGATTTGAAAGAGTTTAATCATGATTTAGGTTAAATCCATTAAAGGGAATTTAAAGGATTTAAGAGAATTTTTTTTATTTGAAATTAAATTTTTTTTATTAGATTTGATTGATTTATATTTATATTTCATTTATATATGAGAACATAAATGAGAATATAAATTGATTTTGAGAAAATCCCAAGGGTTTGAAAAGGTTTGATCAAAGTTTACGTTAAATCCATTAATGGAATATTAAGGGATTTAAGGGAATTTTAAGCAATTTTATTTTGGAATTTAATTTGTCTTGGATTTAATTGAGTTATATTTATATTTCATTTATATATGAAAATATAAATGGATATAAATTGATTTTGAGAAAATCTCAAGGGTTTGAATAGGTTTGATCAAGATTTGGAGTTGACTTTAGCTAAGTCCTTTAATGAAAAATTAAAGGGACTTAAGGAAAATTTCATGAATTGTTTTGGAATTTTGAGTTTGATTTGATGAGTTTGAATTAAATTTCATTTATAAATGTGAATATGAATTATAATATAAATGGCTCATGAGAAAATCTCAAAGATTTGAATAGGTTTGAATCATAATTTTGGCTAAGTCCTTAAGAAAGGGTTAAGACTTAGGAATTATGATGGGTTTTGATCATGGTTTTCAATCATGGAATTGATTTGGAGTTTGAGAAAATCAAATAGAATTGATTTGGAGTTTGACCTGAAAGAAGAAAAGTGAGGAATGGTTTAAGCTAAGGGGTAGGAGAATTTCCTAACACCCCTAAGGCATGACCTATTCCTTATGGCTAACTCTTCTAAGTATTATAGGGCTTGGTGAGAGTGTCCACCTACTCACTAGATGTGCCTTAAGATTAAGAAACTCTTAAAGTATTAGAGAAATCCTAAGCCTAAGATGGAGGTGTTGAGAGCCCATTCTAAAAATGAGGTCAACAGGGATGAGGTTTCAGCATGAACAAAACATCCACTCTTTCCCTTTGGTTTCGACAATAACTTCCCCCTTTTTTTATCAATTCCACTTGATTTTCCAAAAATAACCTATTTGTTGATAGTCATATCTTTTAAATCTTTGAAGACAGTGATCATTTACCTTAATCGAGGGTATTCTTATGAAATCTCATTCCTTAAGGTGTAATTAACTATGGGGGCTTGCCTCCATAGGAAACTTAACAAACCCAGTTTAAAATAAACCCTACTTTACTTTTTCATATATAGTAGGGGAAAGATCTCTGGTACAGTCGAAGACCCATTGTCCTTAAGAGTACTTATTAGGTGTTTAGGTCCATTGTAGAATGGTGACTACTATCTCGAGATAGTACATCATTCCTCAATGTCGCACTTGATCACCCTAATTAGTACATCTAGGGATCTACATGGTGTCCCAATAACATACAATTTATTTTTTAAATTTGAAGTTTGAGAAATAAACACCACACCTATATTTTGATAATCCATGAATGGTTGCCTCCAATATGACTCCTCGTCCTTTTTTGCAATGACAATCTCCCCTTTAAGAGAGAGTCTCTCAATGAGTTCGACATCAATAAGGGACAATACTTGTCTATTTTGGACCCTTATTGGAATGGACTCATCTTTGAGACATGCCAACTCTATGGAAAACTTGACCAATGCATATGCTACTGTGTTATCTCTTCGAAGAATCTTGTAGATAGTGACTTATGGGATTTGGGCGGACAACTCCATGGTATACTTGTGGTAATGATGAAGCTTAAGCTTTAGAACCTTGTAGGACCCACATATTTGGTTGATGATGAGCAGAGAATCCCTGAAGATGTTGATGCTCTAGACACATAGTGTAATGACTAACTCCAGATTGGCAATCAAAGCCTCATATTCGGCTTCGTTGTTGGAGCATGGGTTTAACAGATGATTTGAGAATCTCATCACATCACAACCTAGAGTTAAGAGAACTATTTCTACCTCTGTCTTTCCTAGAAGAGTTGATCATGGTTCTTCTCTTTTTTGAAAGGAAGTTGTACCATCAAAATACATCTCCCAATGGTGAATGCTAGTGTCCCCTAAGTTCATGATTTATTCATCGGGGAGGTCATCACAAATGAGAATTAGGAAGTGGGTGTCGCTATGAAATCTGCTAGTGCTTGTCCTTTGATCGTACAGAGGTAGGGGTGTAAACGAGCTGAGCTTGAGCGAACAGAACTCTTGTTCGTGTTTGGCTCATTTGAAATTTATTTTGTTCGTGTTCGGCTCATTTATATATCGATCTTGAAAAGTCTATTCGTGTTTGGCTCGTTTAACTAAACGAGCTAACGAGCTGAACACGAGCTATTCACGAACAACGAGTTTTTTTGACAGCTCTACATGAGGGAGGATTCGAACTTGGGTCAATCTTTTGCATAACAAAAGTTTTAACCACTAAGTCATACTTGCATTTATGATATGTAAATGTGTTCATATATATATATATATATTATAATAATAATAATAATAATAATAGTAATAAATAATATAATAAATAATAATAATAATAATAATAATAATAATATAATATAATTTTTATTTGAGCTAAATCGAGCCAAACACGATCGAACAAATGATTGTTCATGTTCGGCTCATTTATATATCGAGCTTGAAATGTCTATTCGTGTTCGGCTTGTTTAGTTAACGAATGAGCCGAACACGAGCTACATAACGAGCCGAACATGAGCTGTTCAGGAACAACGAGCTTTTTTGATAGCCCTATACAGAGGGGTATGAAAGTGATATCAAATTACGATAAAATCATGGACCAATGCATCAACCGTCCGGATAACATTGGCTATGTCATGAGATATTACAGTGGATTGATCCTGGAGATCAGATTCACCTTCTAAGAAAGCATGTAGTGTCATAGCTTTTGGGATGCAAAAATTAAAGCTAGGTAATGCTTCTTAATAGGTGGGTAGTTTGCTTCAGCAGGAATTAGATGACGACTGAGGTAGTTGAGAGAATTTTCTTTCTCTTCATCGTTGGTTTGAACCACAAAGTGCTAAGGGAGTCATCTAATTCAGCAGTGTAGAGGATCAACGGCTTGCTTAGGTTAGGGGCTGCAAGAACTGGCGGCATCATCAGGTAGTTCTTGATATCTTTGAAGGCATGCTAACACTTATCATCTTACTTCAACTTGACATCATTTTTGACAAGTGCTGAGAATGGTTAGCATCTTCCTGATAGGTTGGAAATGAAGCATCTTAGATATGCCAATCACCCTTAGAATGATCTGAGTTAAGTTAGACTTTTAGGGGGTGGCATTTCTAAGATAGCCTTGATCTTCTACGCATCTCTATTCCGCTGAATAAATAAGGAATTTTCCTGAAGCTACTCCGAATGCACACTTCAGGGGATTCATTTTGAGGTTAAATTATCTTAACCATTTGAAAACTACTCTCAAGTCAAAGAGATAGTCTTCCTTTTCTTTGCTTTTGACTACTAAATCATCAACATAGCATTCAACTTGATGATGAATGAGTTCATTGAAGATCCGAGTTATGGCTCGCTGGTATGTAGCACCGACATTTTTAAGGTTGAAAGGCATGACCTTATAATAATAGATTCTGATGGGGGTTTGAAAAGCAATGTTTCTTTCATCCTTAGGGGCCATCTTGATTTGGTTGTAGCCAGATGAGCCATCCATGAAAGAGAATATTGCATGAGATGAGGCAATGTCCACCATTAATTCTAGTATAGGAAGTGAAAATCCATCCTTAGGACATGCCTTATTTAGATCCCTAAAATCAACGCATATGTGAATTTGGCCATTCTTTTTCTTAACTTGGATGACATCCAACCGATAGGATATTTAACTTGGGAAGCAAAGATCGATCAATTTTTTTATTTCAGAAGTGACCTGTTGTTCAATGTTTAATCGCATGCGTATAGGAGCTTGCTTGATAGGGTTAGCATTAAGTTCTATTGCTAGTTTATGGACTGCTACGTCAGAAGATAAACCTAGCATTTCTTCATAACTTCATGCAAAGTAGTCCTCTAACTCAGCTAATAGCCTAAGTCAATGGTTTCTTCTTCATTTAATAAGGAACTGATGTATGTCGGGCGTGGATTATGTTCGGTTCCCAAGTTGAATTCTTTGAGCTGATCGATGGTTGATCTGATCTCTTCTTCGAACTCTGGCGGTGCATCTCTAACTTTAAGCTCATTTGGGTCATCTGAAGTGTCTAAACATGCCTCCTCATAAGAGTTAGCATTTGAGAAACCTATCGACCAAATGAGTGGTGATGATAGCAATGGTTGTCATCATCATTAAGGTGAATCCAAGTTTTGGTCTTCAATGAGAATATCTATTTTGGTTGTCCCGTAACCTTCCAAAGTAATTTGACCTTTGTTTAGACCAAGTATATGGGATTAATCCCTTTTTTGCTAAGTTAAGAACACAAGGTGAATACCAATCAAAAGGCAATTGTATTAAATCTTTATATGAATCATCCTCAAGTTCTACATCAACTTCTTGACTTGAGGATGATGCTCTAAATAAAATTCTCTTTGGTTTGGCATCTATGGAAGACTTGGGGACCTCCTTAACTACTAAACCTTCAACTTTTTGGGAAGAAAGTGAGGTTAGAGCTTAAGTTCTCAACTGCTGTCTAACTGTGCTACATAATAACGATTCAAATACATTCTTTTGCTTGAGGTCTCATGCCGCCTGAATGTCACCTCTAAATGGACCCGCTAAGAGGGTTGGTCAGCGTGCTAACCACATGAGACTCATCCTCCGAACTGGATTCTAAATCTATGTGGATAGCGGGAGTACTCCTGTGAGTCGGAACATAGCTCTCACTGGGAGGCCAATAGGGATGAGGTCTTCCACCTCTAGAACTATCTCTGGATCTTCTCCTGCCTCTACCTAGTGGGAGTCGAGTCATCCTACCCATGTGTTTGTATAGAGAAACGAACTGTGGGCAGAATCTAATATCTGGCTCTACTTCTTCCTCGGTGTTTGATTTTTGCTCACTAGTATTTTCATTTTCTTTTCCTTTTTTCTTTTCTTTTTTTTCTTTTTCTTTTTTATTCTTTTTCTTTTGTTTCTTTTTATTTTGTTTTTGAACTTTCACCAAGTTCATGAGAATAGACTTTTTGATTTGGAGGAAGATAGTAGGTTGCATCCTCATATATCTCGACCTCTCTAATTGAGAATGGCTTCAAGTACACTTTGACACAATACTCGATTCCACTTCCTCGAATTTGATGCACCATGTAAAGAGGATGGAACTATGTTGTTTCCATGTATCCAAGGCCTCCGAAAGCAAAGCAAAGATGTATCTCAATTGATTATGTAGAACTCTTGTCTTCACCATCTATCTCCAATGGAAACACTGTAGAGCCTAAAGCCCTCTCGCCTTGTTCATTAAATCCACTCAATATCATCTGATCTCCTCGGAGTTTGGAGATGTCAATCCTTAAGTAGGTAAGGATCTTTAGACTCATTATGTTCACTGATGCACCTAGATCAACTAACACCGGAGAGTCAATACCATATCCTGTGATATGAGGGAAGGCGTGCTCTTCCTAAAAGTAGGTCTTCATTGGTGAATGTAACTCCACGGGCTTCTCTTGAAAAAACATGCCTTCTCTCCAATAGCGGTTAGTTGAGCTAAGCATATTTTAGGATCAAGAAGAGCTTTAATCAATGACTCCCACATCTCTTTGGATAAGACAAGGACATCATATATGCTTAGTTTGGCAAACTTTCTGGTGAGCAAGGACATTTTACTCAACTCTAGCAAGTCCTCAAAGCATATCCATGTGGAGCATCATGGAGGTGTTTCTTGATCACTAGAACCAATGACTTATTTACCCTTATCATGAGGTGCTACCTTAGGAGATAGAACTTTTCCACTGTGGAGGTTGACTTCATTGACTTCATGAGATGATTTAATGGAAAGTTCTACCTACTCATAAGGTTCACCTACAATTTCTCCTATGGGAACATCGGAGTCGGATGACTCCAAATCAATCTCAATGGGTGAACCTAAATTATTTAGGAATGGAAGATCCATTTCTAAATCAGAAGAGGAATTATCAGAACTAGAGTTATTATTATTAATTATACTTTGAGAGTTTTTGAAAGGAATATAATCTAGAGTATCAGAATTGGACAAGATGTAAGTAAAAGCTTTCTTCATTGATTTCTTTTTAGATTGAGGTACATGATAGAAATCCAACAAAGTAAGTGGGGTAAGAGATTTAATGCCCTTGTCCGCTGATACAACGCTCCTGCTGGTAGAAGAGGACCTAGTGAAAGAAGAAGTAGTAGCTACAACGTTGAATTGAGTGCTGGACTTGGATAGTTGTGTACTATTGTGCTATCCCTGGCAAGTAAGGTGGACTGCTGCTGTTACTGCTACTGGGCTATCACCACTTTCAAGTTATCCTTAATAACATGCAAACCTTCCTTAGAGTTGTAAGGTTGAGCTCAGGCATCAGCGAAGGTAATTTTTTTTATTTTAGAAATGATTTTCTTTGAGGTTCGGGATAGGGAGATATCCCAACCTTCCTTTATCTTAAGAAGATCGTGTGTATCCTCAAGGATTACCCTAATAGAACTAGAGGGATGTTCTAGTAGATATTCCTTAGGGATAATAATGGCACCCGACTTGTAGCTACGCTCAAGCCAGTCCTTAAAGGTAAAACAATCTTCTAAGACATGTCCTTGCATGTGGTAGTAGGGGTAATAGTTTGGATCGTGACTCTTGCCCACTTTCTCTGGCCTCCGAGGCTCTGACAATTGGAAATTAGGCATTTTTTATAGATTCTTAATGATTTTCCTGACTACCTCCCTCTTGAATGAATATGGTTTATTCAATTTATCGACAAGAGTAGATAAATGATTACCACCTATTGGTGGGTAGCTATACTATTATTGATGATGCTAATAAGGATACTACTGAGGAGGCGGTTGTAACAACTGAGGTGGTCGGTATGACGATCGAGGTGGTGGCAAAGGAGGCTGAGGAGACATGAAATAAGGCCTATCTGATTGAACCAGGCCGCTCTTATCAACTACTGTGATTGCCCTTGGCTTCTTCTCAAATTCCTTTTAGGCTAATCAATAATCAAAGGTAAGCTTGACCTCCTTTGTAGATTAGCTGCCTTGTTGATTAATTTCTCAAATATCTTAATGATAAACCCTTTAAGCATGAAGGCAACGAGGTCATGAATATTCTTGTGTAGAATTTCAATGGCATGCTATTCAGATAGCTATGATTTATATTTCATACTTAAATTATGTCATCAAAGAATGTAATCATGGACTCACTGGGTGTTTAAACTACAAAGAGAGCCCCACGCCTTGGATGAGTTCCAACAAATCTCTTAATAAAGAGCTGCTCTAACTTAATAAATGTCTTCACTGAACCATAACATAGTTCAGCGTACCAATCAAATGGGATGCTTGTCAAGCTACTGACGAAGAGGCAAAATAAGAGTGCATCACTGCCACCGGCATTGCAACATCTGGCCTTGAAATTTTCTATGTGCTGTCGAGGGTTCCCACTGCCATTAAAGATTTTGAAAGAAGGAGGCACAAAATCCTTAGGGTATTGGACTGACATCAAATTCCTCTGGGTATGGTCTACCCTTTGGAACATATGAGGCACATTGGGCTTGTGCCAATGCATCCTTCACCTATTGTTCTACTATATTTTTAAAGTCTTTCTCATGCATGGAAGTGTTGTCCACCATCTTCCTATGCAAGCTACCACTATCCTGATCTACTGGAGAAGTGCTCTTAGGCTGATCTAGAACTTGTACTAACTCGGGATGATCTATCTCTATTGGTATATGCTGTAGGACTGAAGCTTGATTCTGAAGTGCATGGAGGGTTGTAACAAGGTTTCCATCCTCTTCCCCACCCAATTGATTTTATCATCTTTCTATTTAAGCTACTGACAGAGATATTGGGTTGAATGGATGGTGTTGTCTTCCTCAACCACAACACCTTCCTGACTATGCTGATCCCCTTGAAGGGAGCTCCTAATATTGACCATGTGAACTCCGATCGAATCCTCAAGAAGGTCATCCTCATTAAGATCAAACACTATCCTCTCATCCTCAGAATCTATGAGATCCCTGCCTAAAAGTTTCCTCTTCTTGACAAAGTAAGTAGTTATGATCTCATCCAAGGAACGACCTAAATATGCCAACAAAAATACTTGGGGCTAACTGGTGGAGGGACTGTGGTCACTGATGGAGATGCATCTAACACTATTTATCACTGGAGTGCTAGGTCTAGAAAGGTCATGCTCATGACTGCTTGTCGGTGGAGTGGTCTCCATGGGGAGATCTGCTGCCATGGGAATTATAAAACTATCACCTTCCCCCTCTGCAATTGCCATTACTACTAGCTCTGATCGTGGTGGTGGTGGTGCGACCATGATGCTGTGGGGTCACCACTCTTGCCAAACCACAACTGGGGTAGAGGATCAAGCAGGGGAGCTCGATCTCACCTCAACAGGTGGAATGGAAGGAGCGGGATCCCTGGGCCAAAGCCGAATCACCAAAGAGGCTGATCTTTCCCAGGATGGGGACTTCTGGATCTTGGCAAGAATGTCGATCTGGAGTTATGGGTGATGGTGCGATGAGGGAGCGAAAGGAAACACCGAGTCCTTAATAGGAGATCTCATGGTGGGTAGTGAGAACAATCCTATCAATGAATGTGCTCTAAAGGGGATGATCAAGAAAGTCATCGAACAGATCCAATCCCGTGTATCTACCACCCTCTCCTATCTACATGAGTTGATGCTTGGGCCTCCACAGTCCTTTCTCTATGGATCCGACCCCTAACACTCCTAGGGCTCAACGTTTGTAAATCAAACAAGGTGCCGGACTCTGAGCATCTATATGCTTTGCCAACATGGCATAGGATAGTCCTAAGCTCGACATAGGGGCTCCTGTGCTCCCTATCCAGTGTCTCATAATATACAGCTAGTGGAAGAGAAGCAACAATCCTCCAGTAATCTTCCTGTCCGTCCGAGGTTGAGAGGGGATGTAACTTGTTGCTGGTTGGAAGTGGAGAGACCTCTCTAGGAGAACACCCTACTAGCCTATATGAAGTTCAAGCTCTGCTATTCTCTCTGCTTAATCTTTGGTTTTCTTGTGGCATTGAGGAGTGAACAAGTGGGGAGCTAGTACCTACCTTGAAAGTGGACGAGACTATCTCAGTAGCTAAGATAGCCTTCCCCTCCGGGTAACCAAAGAGGAGGTAGTAGCTCTCGCTGGAGTAATACTATGGACAGCTGGATGGGAAGATGCTGAAATTATCTCAGAACGAGGTGTGAGAACCACTATACCCTTCCTCTTCAATGGAGGTACTAATCGAGGGCATATCAATTTAATGACTGCTAGCTATGTCATCCCACTAGAAGTGATGGTCACCCTTAATAACACGTGCTCCTTTGAATCCTCAACCAAAGAAAACCAAGTGGATGGAGTCGGTCTCGGGGAGGCTAGCCTAAATCCATCCCGAAAGGGAAAGTGAAAATGAACTTCTATGAAGCCATGTGTGCTAACTTCAAAAACCAATTGTATTGACTAGCTGCATTGTATCTTTGCATGTGTTTACATGTAATCTAAGTTAGCTTTTTTGCTTTAATATTCATTCTAAGAGAGTAATATATATTTGGAGTCATGAACCCACACTCAACAACTCAAGTATGTTAAGTGGGATTCAGTGGAGAGATTTTAATATTTAGGAGAGTCTTTGCCATTTGACTTTAATTTTGGAACCCATACTCAACCAATTTAGGTAGGTTGGGTGTTGACCTCACTTTTGAGTGAGTCCATCTTAGACATATGACTCCTCTAGACATTAAGAGTTCCTTAGTCTTAAGACACTTCTAGTGATTTGATGAACACTTAACCTAATCCTAGAGACTTAGAAGAGTTGGCCAAAGGAATAGGTTATGCCTTAGGGGTATTAGGAAAACTTGCCTACCCTATAGCTTAACCCAAATACTTATTTCCCTCCTTCAAATCAATTCCAAAATTCAAAATCAACTTCAAATTTAAATCAAAACTAATTCTAAATTAAATCTTAAATCAATTTCAACTCAAATAATTTTTCTCAAATCAACTTCAAATTCAAACCAACTTCAAATTCAAATCAAATCTTAAATCAATTCCAAAATCCAAATCATCAATCAAACTTAAATCAAATGATTGAAAATCATAATCAATTCCAAAACCCAAAATCTTTCCTAAGCCCATTGATTTCATTTTATGGACTTAGCCAAATCAAATCCAAATCATTTCAAATTCAAAATATATTCTCATAACCCATTTATATTCTCATTTATATTTATAAATACAAATGAAATATAAATTCAAACAACCAAAGTCAATTCAAAACTCAAATCCAAATCTAACCAAAATCCAACCTATGCTTTTTCAAGTCAAATTCTTGAACTTAGTCAAATCATCCTCAAATCAATTCAAACTGTTGGATTTTCTCTCCAAACAATCAATCCTTCAATCATAAGCCCAAATATAAACATAAACTTCAATCATCAAACAAAAACTGAATTCAAAACTCAATCCCAAATCAAACCCATGTTCACCCTTTTGAACTTGAAATTGTCAAATGAACCAAAACCCATTTGACTCAAAATCACTTGCAATTGGATTTATATTTCAATCATAAGTCCATATGTGAGTTCAACCAATCTTGAATCAAGCCTTGATCAAGTCAATTAACCCACCCCGTGACCTAAAATATCTTTTGAGCCAAATTCTTATCCTACCCAAATTGGATTGAACTAAGCCCATCTAAGTCTTACATTGTGAGCAACAATCAATCACTCAAATTGGGTCAAACAAAAGTGAAACCTAGCCTTTGACCAAGTTGAAACTTAGCCCAAATGAAACCTAAACTAGCCAAAATTCACCATAGGCCAAATTGATTGAAACAATTAATCTAAACCAATTCATGATCAATGGCGACCAAGTCATCGTTTAGCCCAAGCCGGCCACTTGACCTAAGTTGACCCAAGTTGACCTATAAAGTCAAAATGTGTCAAATCTTGATCTAAGCCAAATTGATTGCAGTCAATGTGTTAAATTCTTTCTAAATCACTTGGTGAACTTGACCAAAGCATCAATTGGCACATTACAGCCTAACTTGACTTGGGTCAAATCAACTTGAAACTTAACCAAACCAAAATTGATTAAAACTAAAGCTTACAAAATATTTCAAATGATCAACCAAGCCTAAACCAACTCATGACCTAACCCAATTAGGTCAAATGGGTCAAATTGGTCAACTTGACCCATTTGACTTAAGTAAACTCAAATGAACCAAAACCAAATCTAAACCAAATCAATAAAACTCATAGACTACAAATGATCATTTGAACTTTACTTAACTCATTGTTTGACCCAATTTGACCAATTGGTCAACTTGACTGAAGTTGACCCATTTTGACCTAAATGGATCAACTTGAGCCAAATCATATCAAATCAACTCCAAATTCATTGAAATTTGGCCCAACCTATTTTTGAAACATATCAAATCTGCCCAAATCAAAATAAAATCTAAATGACCATTTTACCCCTAGGTCAAAGGGTAACTTATGGCCAAATCCACTTGGAATTTTGTCAATTCTTTTTTATGGCCACTTGGCATCCTCCTAATGGACCATTTGGACACCAAGGGAGGTGGTGCACATGACCCAATGGTTTTGGGTCAGCCATGACCCAACCCAAGGCCAAACCAACCACTCCAATCAAAATTCTCCACATGGATCACCTCCCACACTCACTTAGCACATAAGCACCTCCTCCATTCCACTCCTCTGCCAAAACTGAAGCATATGGAGCTCATAACAGCCTAAACAATCCATTCAATCAGAGCAATTGATCAAAAATGGAAGAACAAGCTTTGGTCATCTGATCCAAGTAGGGGGAGATATATTCCCCCTCATTCCCACTCAAAATCCCGGCAAAGCATTGATAAAGTTCCCTAAGCATTTCTAAGCTCTCTCCAATTTCCCTCTCTTAGTTTTGCATAAGCCAAAAACATGAGTGGTGGGAGAAATTTCCAATTCACTCAATCCTCAATCAAACCTCAATTGCTCTTGCAAGCACCATCAAGGCACCAAGTCGAGCTTACCCAAAGCTTTTCCCAAGTCTCCAAGCCATCAGAAGTGGGAGTTTGATCGAAGCCGCAAGCCATTGAAGGGGAGCTTGGCCAATTGGAAGATCCACTTTATTTCAAAGCTTGAAACCTTCAACAGGGCTTCATCTCCACTAGACAAAACTACCTCCTCCCTTGAAAGCACTGGTGATAGCCTCTAGCGTGGTATGACTCAAAACTGAGCTTAAATTGAAAATTGATTGGTCTTTTGTGAAGGGAATTGTCTGTAGAATTCAGCCTTTGGATGTTCTTCCTTATGCTTCTAGATGGTGTGGGTTGAATCTCCTAATCAAGCTCAAAGCAATCAAGCCATGGAGGATGGATGGCCTCCGTCGCCCGCAGCTTGGGCAGGAATGAATCATGGGCCGTCCATCTCACGTGTTTTTGGATCGATGGCCCTGATTAAATTATTTTGATCCTCTGATTTATTTTCTTTAAAACCACGGGCTTATTCCTGACCATCTGATCCTTGATCAGACTGCCCAGGGGAAAGCGTGTCACACCGCCAGGTGACATGGCGCGTAATGTGACAACTTAAATAACCAATCCCGTTGTGCCACGTGGAAAGCGCAAGCCCCATCAGCAACCCACGTGGCACTAACGGGATTAGTTATATAATTAGCTTATTTAATTATCCTTTAAGCACAAAAACTTCATAAATTCATAACTAAATATAGTAAAATAAAAAAAATGCAAACTCAAGTTCATTTTGAATATAATTCAAAGGGGAAGCCAATAAAATTAAGTTTAATGGATTTTGAACAATGAATTTTCCTTAATTGGGGTTTAATTAAATATCTAATAACCTTAATTACTCCCTAATGACTTCATTAATTAATTCCAAATTTCATGGGCATGTTTAGTGGGATGACGTCTGCCTCCCCTAATTTTCTTGAAATTTATTAATGAGTTGATTAAGGAAATCAATTAATGAGTCCCTAATGGCCCCCTTAATGTAATTTAGAGTAATTAAGCATAAAATGATTTAATCATTAATTGAGATAATTAAATTATTTAAGTAAGGGGAGGTTTATGGAATGGGTTTGGTATATTTCCTAAGTTATTCCCTAAACTTTCTTCCTTAATCAAACATAATTAAGGATTAATCCACTAATGATATACTTAATTTAATCTAATCAATCAAATTAATCAATCTCTTCTTGGGTAGATCCTTAGGTGTTCAAAGCCTAAGGTAAGTTTAAGAAATCATATCCAACTCACATGTGTGGGAAGGTTATGAAAGTACTTAATTAACCCTTTAGCTTAATTAATCAATAATTGTGAGCCAATTGCATTAGGCCCCTTTCTTTCTTAGGAGCATTGCTAATTTAAATTCCATGTGGTTGCATATCATATGTTGGCTCATAATTGTTTGGTTAATTATGTTAAAGTGGTATAGGTAATTAATGGAATTTAATTCACACCTTAACCTAAAACAAAATAAAATCAATCTAATTGTTCTAAAATTAAACTAAATTAATTCACATGGGGAAATGGGTTAGGACCAGCAAACTTTCTCACAAATTTCAAAGTCAAATCAAATTCAAAACTAAAAAAAAATCTCTTTAAAGAATTTTGATTCACTTCAAAAAATCTTATCTTATAGGATTGTCCTTAGGAATTAATTAGGGTGAATGAAGTTACATGCTTACATCACTTTATTTCTTTCCAAGCATGCTAAATATTATGTCATATGAAATCATGCATTCATATCTTTTGAAAAATCAAATAAATAATGTTTCCTTTATGTCAAATTGCATGTTTTGGCTAAAGTAAGAATATGAATGGCTATTATCACTATTAAATCAAAATTATTTTCAAAATCTATAAATCAAATATAAATGAAAGTATGCTACTTATAAATACTTATAAGCTTGCATGTGATTATAAAATAAAATGTGTTATGTGATTTCTTCTCTTTTTCTTAACATGGTTTGTAGGATTTTGCAAAGTGTATAGTTCATTTGAAAAGAACATAACACTTGCTTAAATCCTATTCCTATGCACTCTATGTTATGACTTAAGAAGGATCTTCAAATTTATAAATGTAAATGCATAACCAAATCAAACAAAATCTTTTGCATGATTCTTCCATTTTATTCTTTTGTACATGCACATGTATTTAAGAAAAGTGGTATATTAGTCTGACATCCAGGTTGCGAGGCTTTAAGTAGCCCCAAGTAGAAGGTCTTGTACCTTACACTAGTGTAGAAAATAATGGTCATACTCACTTATGTCTTTTATACATGTAAATGTGCATTTGATTAATGGATAAAGAATCCCTTTTCTACTTAATAAAATATGCATTCATGAAATATCAAATTTTCTTAACAACATCTCTTAGCATTCATCATCAAGGTGTGCTAAAATTTGCATTGCATGTATATATGCTTAGGATTTATTCATATGCATAGTATACATGTTGAAAAGAATGAAATGGTTGTGTTATGTGATAGTAATTCACCTTAATTAATCTTAAGATGCCTTTCTTATTGAATAGGTTTATTTAGAGTAAATCTAAACTTAGGATTAATTAAAACACATAATAAAACATTCACTAAAGAAAAATCATTAATGAATCTACCTTAGAAATTACTTAAGGTAGGGATGAAGAAGTTCTCTTCTCTTTTCTTCTCTTTACCATTTAGTAATTAACTAAATGTAGGTTCATTCAAACCAAATCAAATCATCAAAAAAAAAATTGACAAATCAACTAAATCACTTAAAATGAAATCACCCTTCTAAATTGATTCTCTCAAACATAAAAAATTCTAATCCTAAAGCCTAGCTAAGACATGCCACACAAGCTTTAAATGGCACACACATTAGGCTAAGTCACCATTTCTAGCTCTATGTTAGGAGTGATGCATGGTTTGATGTCCGATTTTATTTTGTGATGTAATGTTTTTGGATGTTAGGGTGTATGTGTAGATGGATGATAAGATGATCTTAGTCTAATCATTATCTTCTCTAGGAGATTGTGCTTAAGGGGTGTTGTAATAAAAATATAAATATTTTTATTATGCAGGTTGCTTATACCCCAAGCATGATCAAAATTAGGACAGATGGACTTGGTTACCCATGTGGGGTAAGTCCAAATTATTCCATATACATGCTTGGGTTATGTGGTTTATGTTTAGCTAATCTCTATTTTTTGCGAGGTTTAGTTAGATTTACTTTCCATTTTCATGTAATTTTGCAATTAAGATTTGGAATGAATGTTATGGGGATTAGGATGAACATTGGTCATAAGACCATGTCTTATGTACCATGTGAAGCCTTGGAAACAAACTACATCCCAACAACCAAAAGAAGAAAGAAGAAAGAAGAAAGAAAAAAAATAAAGAATGAAATGAAGAATGAAGAACCCATAACATGAATTCCATCTAAATTGTAATTATTCATTTGTAATCGGGTTGTATAAGGGTAGAGGCTACCCACATTTCTTTTGGGTTTGTATATGGTACCACCCTCTTATTCTTTTGTGCTAGCTTTATAAATTATTTGATGCTTGTTTAGCTTGTGCATTAAGATGGCATGATTTTCCCTAATTTTTTCATTGATTGATGAATGGCTTAGATGTGATTAGGCTCTTAGGATAAAATAATTTTTTATCCAATTAATCAACTCAAAATTAAAATTAAACAACTCATAATCTCACCTAAATCCTAGGACATAAATCAAGATAATAATAGATTTAGCAACCCTTAAGTTGGATGTTGTATGTTTTCACATCATGCATACAATCATCTTGCTTCACTCTTGCTAATGGAGGGCTTCCACCTTTGCCAGAAAATATGGCTTGACCTTTGAGAGCCATGGTGGAAACACACCTCCTTCTTGCTGATTTTGGCCCATAACCAATTTCTCATGCATTAGGCATATGAATCCCATAGCATGTGTCAAATAAATTGTCCAAAAATAAAAATAAACTTAACAAAATTTGCATTAGATTTAAGTCATTATTCATGCCCTACATGATCTAGTCTCTTAGGGAGTGTGTTTAAGGACTTAGTCTCTTTCTAAATAAATAAATAGCCTAGCTATCTTGCAGCATAAGACTTGCCTACATGTATTTAAAATCATAGGAGGAGTTAGTTGCCACCCGAGGCGTTGTAAGTCCAACGGTGATTTATCCTCTCTTGTGGAGGTAAACCATATACCCATTTTTTTACTTAGATTTAGGTGCTTTGGCCCTCACCAAAGCTCCTAGATTTAGGTTGGGTTGTTGTTTCCCTTTTGCGGCTATAAGCATAAATCCTCACCTCTTAGGCATTTCTATAATCTTGTGTTGTGGAATTATAAGTCTTATATATCTAATAAAAACTCAACTTAAACAATTAACTCTCTCAAATTTTAAAAATATATAAAGCCCAACCATAAGATAGTTTGGGATGTTCACTAGGTTTCCTAGCATCGTGAATATCCCCTACTTATCTCCCTTTGGTTTCGATAATAACTCTCCCCTCTTGATCAATCTCATTTGATCTTCCAAAAATAATTAATTTGTTGATAGTCCTATCTTTGAAACCTTTGGAGACAATGATCATTTACCTTAATTGAGAGTATTCTTAAGGGATTTCATTCCTTAGGATGTAATCAACTATGGGGACTTGCCTCTATAGGGAACTTAATGAACCTAGTTTAAAATAAACCCTACTTTACTTTTTCATGTAAAGCAGGGGAAGAATCTCTAGTACATCTGAAGACCCATTGTCCTTAGAAGTCCTTATTAGGTGATTAGGTCCATTGTAGGATGGTGATTTCTGTCTCTCGAGATAGTACATCATTCCACAATATTATAGCCGATCATCTTAATAAGAACATATGTAGATCTACGTGGTGTCCAACTAGCGTATATTTTTATTTTCATCTATTTTTCTAGATAGATGAAGATATAAAATATTCGACCATAGATTTTTTTGGAGACTCCGCAGGAGATGGTTCCTCTCTCCTTCTTTGGTAAATGATTGTTGTCTCCAAGTATCGATAGTGGATTTATATTTTATATGAGTCCGAGACTATCTTTCTTTTCCATTGGCACTTAGCTCATTTCATCTTTAAGCTAAGCTAGCCAACATCCTTTAGGTTTTACGACCTCACTCCAGGTCTTAAACCCTTAGTCCCAATAGGTGAAAATAAAATTTAATAGAAATTAAGACCCTCTTACCATCTTTATGGTAAGGTAAAAGCTCATTCCAAAAATAAAGAAAAATAAATCCTTTATAAAAATATCACTTTTCAAAAGCACTTTTCCAAAATTCACAAATAAAATATTTGCACAAAAAAGTTTCATAACTTCATCTAACAATCTTCAAGATTGTTACATGTAGGATCATTTTCAAACAAATTCAAGAATCATCTTTCAAAAAGCACAAATGAACATCCTCATTCAATATTCCCAAATTTATTGAATGAAGATTTCATTTTCAAACAAAACCAAATATCATCTTTTCAAAAAGCATAAATAAACATCCTCATTCAATATACCCAAATTTATTGAATGAAGATTTCATTTCTAAACAAAATCAACGATCACCTTTTCAAAAAGCAAAAATGAACATCCTCATTCAATATACCTAAATCTATTGAATGAATATTTCATTTCAAAAACAAAATCAACAATCAGCTTTTCAAAAAGCACATATGAATATCCTCATTCAATATACCCAAATTTATTGAATAAAGAATTTAATTCTAAAAATAAAATCAACAATCACCTTTTCAAAAAGCATAAATGAACATCCTCATTCAATATACCCAAATTTATTGAATGAAGATTTCATTTCAAAAACAAAATCAACAATCACCTTTTCAAAAAGCACATATGAATATCCTCATTCAATATACCCAAATTTATTTGATGAATATTTCATTTCAAAGACAAAATCAACAATCATCTTCTCAAAAAGCACAAATGAACATCTTCATTCAATATACCCAAATTTATTGGATGAAGATTTCATTTCAAAAACAAAATAAATAATCATCTTTTCCAAAAAAGAACAAATGAACATCCTCATTCAATATACCTAAATTTATTGAATGAAGATTTCATTTCAAAAACAAAATCAACAATCATCTTTTCAAAAAAAAAACAAAAACAAAAAAACAAAAAAAAAACAAAAATCAACAACCATCTTTTCAAAAGGCAACAATCACACACAAAAATTTCATTTTTAAAAAAATAAAATATAATTGACTCCCATTTGACATACACAAATTTGTCAAATGAGAGTTTCCTTTCTTTTAAAATAAATTTGGATCTTCTTTTTATTTAGCATACCCAAATTTGCTAAATATAGATCCCTCTTTTCAAAAAAAAAAAATCAAAACACATTTGGATCTTCTATTTAGCATACCCAAATTTGCTATGTAAAGATCCTCTTTTCAAAATCAAATCACAAAAATCAAACGCATTTGGATTTCCTATTTAGCATACCCAAATTTGCTAAGTAAGGATCCTCTTTTCAAAAAATCAAAAAAAACACACATTTGGATATTCTATTTAGCATAACCAAATTTGCTAAGTAAAGATCCTCTTTTCAAAACAAAACACATTTGGATTTCTTATTTAGCATACCCAAATTTGCTAAGTAAGAATCCTCTTTCCAAAAAATCATAAAAAAAATAACACATATAGATTTTCTATTTAGCATACCCAAATTTACTAAGTAAAGATCCTCTTTTCAAAACAAACACATTTGGATCTTCTATTTAGCAACCCAAATTTACTAAGTAAATATCCTCTTTTCAAAATCAAATCACAATAATCAAACACATTTGGATTTCCTATTTAGCATACCCAAATTTACTAAGTAAAGATCCTCTTCTCAAATTTAAAAAACAAATCAAACACACTTGGATTCTTCATTTAGCATACCCAAATTTGCAAAGAAAAGATCCTCTTTTCAAAAAAAAAAATTCAAAATAAAGAAAACATTTAGATTTTATTTAGCATACATAAACTTGCTAAGTAAATATTCCATTTTCAAACTCACTCATGATTCACAAGTAAGCAAAAGAAGAAGAAAATTATTTTGAAACAACTCATTTAGCATACCCAAATTTGCTAAATGAGCAATCCCGAAAAAAATCGGTTGATTTTTACATACACAAATTTGTTAAATAAAGGGTCCCCAAACATCAAAAATCAAACTCAAATATGAACCAATGGAAGTATCAATCTCTTCAAAATATTTGAACCAATTTCCAACATATACAAATTTGTTGAAAATGGATTCTAAATTCAAAAATCTATTCTCCATTTTTGAATTAAAAAAAAAACATCTCCTAAAATCAAAGAGCCCCACTTAACATATTCAAATTGTTGAGTGTGGGTTCAAATTTTAAAGCAAATTAAAGCAAAAAATATGATTCGAGTTTGTTTTCAACAATTGTAGAATTTCAACTTAGTTCTAGTCAACTTTCACTCAGTTCAGTTTAGTTCAAATGGATGCCCAAAAGTTTGTCTTCATTTTTTCTTTTGGGATGGATTTGGCCTTGGATCGAGCTAGCCTCCCACAAACTGACTTTGCTCATCTCATTCACTTTCGTCGAGGATTTGAGGGGGCCAAAATCACTTGTGAGGGGGCAGCCCTCACAACTATCAGTAGGAGTATGGTGACCGGGCAGAAGTCATCCATGTTGAGATGCAGTCAGATTTTGAGTTTTCCTCATTGAAGAGGAAGGCTATGGAAGTTTCTGTAGCAGTTGTGGTTTCAGTGCCAGTGCATTTAGTGGTTCCCATTACTGCCCCAATATAGGCTAACACCCACTCGTTGGCTTCTTCCAAGGGGAAGGCTCACTATCTTCAAGGATAGTCTTCCCCACCTGAGGTAGGGTCTAGTTCCCGCACTACTCCTCCCAGCAGGACTTAGCATCAAAGCGGCATAAGATCAAGTGGCATCGCTTGCACCAAAGGAGATGGAGGCGCTTCGGCCAGAGGAGTTACCCAGGATAGTTTCTCCCCAGGTCACATAAAACAAGTTTCATCCTCTCTCCGGATCAAACAGAGAGGAAGATGTTAGGAGGATCTCAGTGTCACCTATGCCTACAGTACAGTATGAGGCTCCTACCAGAGATAAGAGGTCATATGCCAGCCTTGAAATAGTTTTATGCCGAGTTGGCAGGGCTTGCAGATGATCAAAGTTTGGGGCACAATTTGATTTATGATTAGTCATTCCTTACAACGTGGGTGAGCACATTCAACAAGAGAGGGCCAGGGAGGCCCGTGTATCAGTGCATGCAACCAGCAGAGAGAGATGAAGGTACGCTAGACAGTCAGCTGCCTCTACCCTCATGGACTTTCCCGATAGGCACGCTACCTGCATTGGTCATACTGATATCATTATGTTGACTGGTACTGCTCACCATATGAGAGGAGTCCTTACACAGAGAGAGCTGATGATGCCTCTGCCACACCGCTCTACCCCACATCCTCCATCTCTAGTGCAAGTTCCATCTTCCATAGTTCCATCAAAATCCATGAAGGCAGCATCTAGGGAAAAGAGAGCCCCATTGGTGATCCGACTATGGCCAAGAGATCCCATTCCATCTACACCAGGATGAGGTCGAGCCTCCTCACTCCCCGCTCAATTGTGGTGAGGGAGGAGTGACCATGAGCATTGAAGTGCCATCACCACCACCAGATCATGGAGATAGCAAAGAAGAGGAGAAGGTGACAGCTTGTCATGGCCATAGATCCTCCCAGGAGTAGCACTCCTCCCATGACAGATGATAGATAGGAGCGCATTTCTTCTAATGAGCATAGCCCTCACAGGGTTATCTCTCCAGCAGTTAGGGAGGTTAGATGTATTTATGTTCATGAGCATAATCCTACCACCGGTCAGCCACAATCATTTATTTCTGCTCAGTTGGATCACTCCCTAGATTACATAAGTAGCAAAGTATCTCATTGAGAAGAAGGAAATTCTAGGGTATGCTTGGTATCATCTATAGGAAGATAAGGTTAACTTTGATCCCAATGAAGATGATTTGTTGGAATATTCAATCGAGGTATATATGGTTGATACCAGAGGTTCCCTCCTTCAGGATCAGTAGAGTTTGGAAGGTGTTCGGGTCGAACAGGATGACATAGCTCATTCAACCCAACACCTCCTTCAACAACTTAAATAGAAGGATGAACAGATAGATAGGATGGGAAAGAGGCTTGAAGACTTGCTAGCAGTAATTTTGCACTTCAGAACCAAGACCCAGTAGCATATCCACTATTGTAGAGACCAGTCAACCTGAGTTGCTGCATGTCTTGGATCACCTTAAGAGTTCACCTCCAGTGGAGCAGGGTAGCACTAGCTTGTATAGGAAGGTAGTGGATAGTACCTTCATACAAGAAAAGGATATTAAACTCATGGTTGACCAACAAGTGAGAGAAGCATTGGCACAAGCCTGAGGAGGATCATTGGTTCTAAAGGATAGAACCTACCGAGAGGAATTCGATGTTATCCAGTATCCTAAGGGTTTTTTGCCACCTTCTTTCAAGAGCTTTGATGACAACGGCAACCCACACCAGCATGTAGCGCACTTCAGGGCTAGCTGTTGCATCACTGGTGGCAGCGATGCATTATTATTCTATCTTTTTGTCAAGTTTAGCAGGCATAGCCTTTTATTGGTATGCTAAACTCCCAAATAGTTCAATAAAGACTTTTACTGAATTGGAGCAACTCTTCATTAAGAGGTTTGCTGTAGCTCAACAAAGGATCACTATGGGGGATCTCATTGTAGCACAATAACACCTCGATGAGTCCCTCATTGACTATATTCTCAGATGGCACAGTTTGAGTATGAAATGAGAACCACAGTTATCTAAATAGCATGCCATTAAAATTCTGCTAATGAATATTCATGACGTGGTCACCTTCATGCTCAAAGGTTTTACTATCAAGATATTTGAGAAACTAATTAACAAGGTAGCTAGTCTACAAGGAGAGGCTAAACAGTTACCTTTTCAAGATCAATCACCAAAGCTGAAGCCGTAGAAAGCTTATGAGAAGAAGCCAAGGGTAGTCATAGTAGTCGACAAGGGGAAGAAGCTAGCCAAAGAGCAGTATGAGAGACCTCGAGCTCCACAGCTATCACTTCCACCTCCTTTACCACTGCATAGGTCATCCTACTGGCTGCCACAATAACCTCCATGGCCTTCACTGCCTCTTCCTCATCCATATTCACAGTAGCGATACTCATACCCGCCACCAGGTAACTACCATTCACCTACTCTTATGGATAAATTAAGGAAGGCTTATTCATTTAAGAGGGAGGTAGCTAGAAACATCTTTAAGAACCTCTTAAAAAAACTTGATTTTTAGCTACCCGAGCCCAAAAAGCTGGAGGAAGTGGGCAAGAGCAAAGATCCTAACTTTTGCCCCTACCACCGCATGCTAGGTCATATTTTGGAGGATTATTTTGCATTCAAAGGCTAGCTTGAGCATAGCTACAAGACAGGCACCATAGTTATCCCGAAGGAATATCTAGTGGAACAAACATCTAGTTCTATTAGGGTAATCCTTGGGATACTTGCGATCCTCTCAAAACCAAAGAAGGTTGAGATATCTCTTTATCCTGAAGCTCTAAAAAGATTATCTCAAAAATTAAGAAACTTTCCTTACAGGTGCCTGAAGCAGCTCGAACCTCCAACATCAAGGAAGGTTTGCAAGTTTCCACACACAACTTAGGGAAAGGGGGAGTTCAATAGTAGTAGGAGTAGCCCATACTTGCCCGAGATAACCAAGTAGCACAACCACCGACAGAGTCCAGCCTCTAGTCCACCGCTACAACTACTACTTCAATCGACACTTCTATTTCAGCTAGCTCTTCTTCTAATAGACATCTTGTATCGGTAGATGAGGGCATCAAATCTCTCACCCTACTTACTTTACTAGATTTCTACTATGTACCTCCTTCAAAATCTAAGAAATCAAGAAATAAAGCTAGTTTGAATTACATATGTGTCACTTCTGATGGGTTATCTAACTCTACTCTTTAGAAACTCTCTGAGTATAAATAATTATAACAACTCTGATTTTCATCTTTCTGATTCAAAAATGGACTTTCTTCTCTGAATAATACTATGGGTTCACCTCTTAAGATAGACTTAGATTCATCTAATTCTGAGGGTCTTATAGGAGAAGCTATAGGTGAGCTTGACGAGCAGGTAGAATCTTTCACTTAACCACCACAAGAGATCACCAAAGTTAACCTCCATTGTGGCAAGGTTCTACCTCATAGGGCAGCACCTCAAGATAAAGGAAAATAAGTCATTAGTACCAACGAGCAAGAATTCCCTCCACTGGATGCTCCACCCATGGATATGCTTGTAGGGGATCATCCTAGAGCGGATTACAATGTCCTCGCTCACCTAAGAAAGTTGTCATCTAAGTTAAGCATATATGATGTCCTTGTCTTATCCAGAGAGATGAGGGAATCATTAATCAAGGCTCTTCTTGATCCAAAGATATGCTTAGCTCAACTGACCGCTATTGGAGAGGAGGCACATTATGCAAAATAAGCCCAAGGATACACATTCATCAATGAAGACCTTCTACTGGGGACATGGAGCACAACCGATTGCTCTACATCACAGTGAATATGAGCAGATTTAGACTTTATAAGGTTTTGGTTAATCTAGGAGCATCGGTGAACATTATGGGTTTAAAGACCCTTGCCTATTTGAAGATCGACATCTCTAAGCTCCAAGGCGATCGGATGATGTTGAGAGGATTCAATGAACAAGGTGAGAGGGCTTTAGGCTTCATAGTGTTACCATTGGAAATAGATGACTAGAAGACTGAAGCCAAGTTCTATATAATTGATTCAAATACTTTGTTCACTGCTTTGCTCTGTAGGCTTTGGATACACCAAAATAAGATGATTCCAACCTCCCTCCATCAGTGCATCAAGTTTTGAACAGATGGAATCAAATACTGTGTTAAAGAAGATGAAAAGCCATTTTCAGTTAGAGAGGTTGAGATATATAAAGATGCAACCTACTATCTTCCTCAAACACATTTTCTCGTGAACTTAGTCAAAATTCAAATACAAAAGAAAAAAGAAAATTAAGAAAAAGAAAAAGAAAAAGAAAAAAAAGAAAAAGAAAAAGGAAAAAAATAAGTGAACGAGAAAGAGACACCAAAGAAGAGGTAGAGCTGAATGTCACATTCCACCCACAGTGCATTCCACCATACGGACATACAGTAGATGACTACCTCCACTAGGTAAAGGCAAAGGCGAGCAGAGTTCAGAGGTGGAAGACCCCTTGGCAACCACCAACAGGGCCATGTTCACCATAGAGAGTACCGCTATTTACATAGACTTGGAATCCAGCTCAGAGGATGAGTCTCATGTGATTAGCATACCAACCAACCCCTCTTAGTGGGTTTCATTAAAGGTGACACTCAAGCATGACAGTGACAAAGACGAGGCCTCCAAGCAAGCTCCTAGACGCATGCGATTAAAAATTGAACAAAAGGTCATTTCTGAAATCAAGAAACTAATTGTCGGTTTCATCGAGAAGAAAATACCCTACTGCTAGAGGTAGTCAAATGAAGAAAAAGAATGGTCAAATTCGCATATGTGTCAATTTTAGGGACTTAAATAAGGCATGTCCAAAAGATGAATTTCCTCTTCCTTCATCAGAGAAGTTCCTTGGGTTCGTTGTCCGACACCAGGGAATAGAAATATACCTAGAATAGATCAAATGTATCTTACAAATGCCACCCCCTAAAATTTTAACTCAACTCATATCTTTCCAAGGGTGATTGGTGTATCTAAGATGCTTTATCTCCAATCTATCAAGGAGATGAAAGCCATTTTCAACACTTGTCAAAAAGGATGTTAAGTTCAAGTGGGATGACAAGTGTCAACATCTTTTGAAGATATCAAGCAATATTCGATGAAGTCAGCAGCCCCTATCCCATGCAAGTCGTTGATCCTCTATACTGCTCCATTTGGATGACTCCCTTTGCACTTTGTTGGCCTAAGCCAACGACGAAGGGAAGGAGAGCACTCTCTACTACCTTAGCTGTCGTCTAATCCCTACTGAAGCAAACTATCCACCTATTGAGAAACATTGCCTAGCTTTAATCTTTGCATCCCAAAAGCTACGACACTATATGCTTTCTCATAATGTGAACTTGATTTCAAGAATTAATCCACTGCAGTATCTCATGACAGCGCCAATATTATCTGAATGGTTGGCATATTGGTCCATGATTCTCTAGTAGTTCAATATTACATTCATACCCCTCTGTTTGGTGAAAGGACAAGCACTAGCATATTTCTTAGCAACACACTCACCTCCTACTGATTCTCCGCTTAGTGATGATCTCCCTGATGAATAAATCATGAACTTAGGGGAGGTTGACAATCGCCATTGGGAGATGTATTTTTATGGTGTGGCTTCCTTTCAAAATGGAGAATAACCATGATCTACTCTTCTAGGAAAGGCAGGGGTAGGAATAATTCTCTTAACTCTAGACTGCGATGTGATGAGATTCTCATACTATCTATCCAATCCCTGCACCAACAACAAAGTTGAGTATGAGGCTTTGATTGCCGGTCTAGAGTTAGCTATTATAGTATGTGTCAAAAGCATCAATATCTATGGGGATTCTCAACTAGTCATCAATCAGATTGTCAGGCCCTACAAGATTATTAAACCTAAGCTTCGTCATTACCACGAGTACCCCATGAAGCTGTTGGCCCAGATCCCTGAAGTCACCATCTACAAGGTCCCCCGAGGAGAGAACACTGTAGTGAATTCTTTGGCAAAACTTGCCAAAGAATTAGCATGTCCGGAAGATGAGTTCATTCCAATAAGGGTCCAAAATAGACAAGCCCTATCACTTATTGATGCTAAACTTATCGAGAGACTTTCTCTTGAAGGGGAGGTTGCCATTTCCAATAAAGATGTGGAGCTGGATTGGAGGCAACCATTCATAGATTACTTGACTAAAGACAAACTTCCTCAAGAGAAATCACATACCCATCAAATGAAATAGAGAGCTCTCTCCTATGCTCTCGTGGATGGCACCTTGTACTGACAATCTTTTGATCAAATTTGGTTACACTGTTTAGACAAACACAAAGCCCATAAGATCATGATCGAGGTACATTCAGGTCTATGCAGAGCACATCAGTCTGGTCTAAAGATGAAAGCAAAGATCAAGAGACTATGATACTACTAGCCTTTGATGATTACAGACTGTATGGATGTAGCTAGAAGATGCCATCAGTGTCAAGTACATGTTGTGGTCCTACATCAACCACCCAATATTCTACACACTACATTGGATTCATGGCCATTTGAGTGTTGGGGTACTAACATTGTGGGTCCAATCGATCCTCCTTCTTCTAAGGGTCACCCTTTTCCAAGTGGGTGGAGGCAATCCCACTCAGAGAGGTCATAGATTAGCATGTGCTCCAATTTTTCAAGAACCATATCGTATATATATATTCTGAGTGCCTCGATGAATTTTATCCAATAATGGTACTGCATTCAAGGCACCAAGATCAACAGCTTCACCAGAAGACACAATATATATTGGAGATACTCCACCATCTACTACCTCAAGGCGAATGGCCTAGCATAAGCATTCAACAAAACTCTCATCCAGATATTAAAGAAGACACTTGACGATAATAAGTACCAGTGGCATGAGCAGGTAGTTGAAGCTTTGTGGGAATACCACACCACATACAGAATTCCAACACAGTATACCCCATTCTCCTTAGTGTATGGGTCCGAAGCCATTATACCATTAGAAGTCTAGCTCCCATCACTAAGGATAGCAGTGGTAGTAAATTCACTACAGAGCAGAATGCCAAGTTGTGGTTAGAAGAGCTCAATGGTTTGGAGGAGAGACACCTACGGGCGTGCTAGAATCTCGAGTTATACAAGTACAAGATGATTCAAGCTCACAACAAGCAGGTTCGCCCTAGAACTTTTCAAGTAGAAGAGTCTATTTTTATTTTAAGGAGACCAATTGTTGCCCGTAGAAAGATGGGAGGGAAGTTTGAACCCACTTGGGAAGGCCCTTTTGTCATAAAGAAGACCTACCAGGGAGGTTCTTATCAGCTTATTGATTATAAAGGGGAACACCCGATGCTTCTAATTAATGAGCTCTATTTAAAGAAATATTAGCCATAAAATTATGTCTGAAAATAATTCTATCTTCAAAAATTTTATTCCAATTCATCAAGAAGTATTGTTTGCTTATCTGCGAATCTGCCATGACATGTTTAGGGTAGGTGTAAGAGAACCCAAGAGGCATCCTATTCTTCTTCACGACACAAACACAATTTCCCAGTGCTACTAGAATAGGTGTGAAAGAACCCAAGAGACATCTTATTTTGACTTGCACAACTAAGTTAGGTGTAAGAGAACCCAAGCGACATCCTTTCTTGGTGGAATCACAACTACCATTCATGGTACCATTTCATCAAATTCCCTAATATTTTTAAGGTAGGTGTTAGAGAACCCAAGAGACATCCTATTCCTTTTAACACAAGCACAAAAATAAACACATATATTTTGTCTCATATTATTTTGATGTGACAGTAAATCCCCTATGGAACTCACTCATTAGCTGCTCTAGGTCGGGCTGACATGCTACCTTACTAGTCTGTCACCCTAGTGATCACTTGTTCGGCGGATGTGTGTTCTCGTGCTTTCTTCTTGACTTGGCCATTGCAAATTAACAAGCATCTTGTTAGTTTGGTAGATCTTACTGCACAGCCAGTAAGCTACCTCATGTTGACTCTGTTTAAGAGGATGTAAGCCTACACACTTTCTTCTTGAACTAGTCAACATACACTAACTAGGTTGAGTATATTTGAGGCTTAGGATAAGTCCCCTATAGGTTCCTTTCCTTTTAACTACTTTTGAGTTGATATAAGTCCCCTAGTGGCATTTACTTAGTAGTCACCCTAGGTCGGATAGCACCTATCAAGCTGAAGACAAACTATCCCGACAATCAGTTTCATTATAAGAGGATGTGAGTCCCCGCGCTTTCTTCCTAGACTGATTGTCGCAAATTGACGAGCACCTTAGATTGGTTAATGTTCGTTATGCTAATAGTGACTCACCCGGTGGATACACCACTCTTGGTAGATGTGAGTCCCCACGCTTTCTCCTTGAGTTGGCCACCGAATACCTATAAATATTATCTTCTCCAAGATTTTGGATAAAGCCCTTAGTGGCCCCTCCCCTACGGGCATTTTATTTGGATCATGTCCTTTGTGACCCCATTTAGACACTAGCCGGGCTACTCTTGGATTGAATAATCCCCCTTTCCTAGTAGCCACCCCTGTGGTTGAAGAATTTGTACAACAGATGCATAGATTCTCCTAAGAATAGATAGTTCTGTATATAAGCTCTTCTCGATGATCCCTCGCAAATCAATAGAGTCCATGATAAACAAACAAACAAATAAATTAATTCTCTTGTGGATTAGGAACTCAAATCCCCAATGACCCCTTTCCCCAAGCAGGCATCCTATCTTTAAGGCAATGTCAATAGAACTCCCTACTACTTTGGTGTAGAGATAAGTCCCCAGGTCGGCACTCTCTTAGTAGTTTCCCTTAGGTTGGGTTCAATATATTTTTCCGCAGATAGGTTACCCCGACAGTCATTTCACTTTGGAAGAAGTAAGTCTACTATGCATTCTTTTTAGCATGACTGTCGCAAACCAACAGGCAGCCCTAGGTCGGGTTAACATGTTACCTCGCTAATGTGTCACCCTAACGGTCTTCTTTTCTAGAATGATGTGAGTCATCAAGCTTTCTTCCCGACTACCAAAGAAAGGCACCCTTTGGTCGATTTCTCCCCTGATAGAAGCTACCCTTTGGATTTGTAAATGAAGTCTACACACCACGCCTCTACTGCCCCATCACAAAGCGATGGGATCCATCAAATATAAGTAAAATGAAATTAATAACTATCTTTGAGTGATTTAAGTACCCCAGTATTCACTGGGTCTCCCTAGTCGACAATTATGTTACCTTGCTAACGTGTCACCCTAGTGGTCTTTTATAGTGGAAGATGTAAGTCCCCGCACTTTCTTACCTGAATTAGTCACTGTAAACCAAAAGGCACTCCTTTGGTTGGATAGTCCTACTATGTGGTTGGTAGACTACCCCTTTGGATTGGTAAATCTAAATTAGGCTAAGGCCAACATGGCCCCTATTCAGTGCAATCCATTGCAAACTAATGGGATCCATCAAACATAACTAAAAATTAAATCAATTTTGACTATCTTTGAGCTGATTTAAGTCCCCCAATGACATTCACTCAGTAGTCAGCCCTAGGTCGGGTTAACATGTTACCTTGATAAAGTGTCACCACAGTCCCCGCACTTTCTTCCCTAAATTGGACACTGTAAACTGAAAGGCGCTCCTTTGGTTGGATAGTCCTACTGTGTGGTTGGTAGACTACCCATTTGGATTGGTAAATCTAAGTTAGGTCAAGGCCAACACGGCCCCTATTCAGTACGATCCATCGCAAACCGATGGGATCCATCAAATATAACTAAAAATAAAATCAATTTTGAATATCTTTGAGCTGATTTAAGTCCCCGTATTCACTAGTCACTCTAGTCGGATTGACATGCTAATGTGTCACCTCAGTGGTCTTCTATTTAGGAAAGATGTGAGTCCGCACGCTTTCTTCCCTGAATTGGACACTACAAACTAAAAGGCACACCTTTGGAAGGATTGTCCTACTGTGTGGTTGGTAGACTATCCCTTTGGATTGGTAAATCTGAGTTAGGCCAAGGCACCACGACCCCTACTCAGTGCAGTCCATCGTAAATTGATGGGATCCATCAAACATAACTAAAAATAAAATTAATCTTGACTATCTTTGAGCTGATTTAAGTCCCCCCTGTGGCATTCACTTAGTAGTTGTGGGTTGATTTGCTACCTGATCACCCCACTAATCCCTACTTTGGAGGATATACTATGCTTTCTTCCTAGTAATGTACACCAAAAAACAACCCTTTTGTTGGATAGTCCTACTATGGTAGACTACCCCTTTGGATTGGTAAATCTAAGCTAGGCTAGCCAACATGGCCCTACCCAAGACGTCCATTGCAAAACCAAGTTCCATCTCAAAATTCAAAAATTAAAAATCTGAAACAAATCCAATCAACCTCCCCCAGTGGAGTCTAAATAAACAAAACAAATCTAATCAACCTCCCTAGTGGAGTCAAACCAAATTAAACAAATCAAATCAATCTGCTTCTCCTTAGTGAGATGCAAATCTTTCCAGTTCTCCTAGTGGAACCAACTCAATCCTTGAACTTGCTCCCTTAATGAAGAGTTTACATTTTCATCCCCAACAGATCCTGCATTCTAATCCCCAGCAGATTTCATAACCTCTTATCCTCGGTAGATGACCTGAACTTGCTCCCCTAGTGGAGAGTTCACATTTTCATCCCTAGTGGAGCACCAAATTATAAATCAACAAATCAAATCAATTCCCTCTCCTGTGAGACACAGATCAAATTAAACCTCTCATCCCCCAGTGGATGACTTGAACCTTTTTCCTTAGCGGAAGGTTCACATACTCAATCCCTAGTGGATTCCTCCTCCACTCTCTTATGTCTTAGCCATGCATAGAGTTGCATTGCACTAAGCTCTTGATTCCTTCTACACCTCTAGTTTAGGAGTAGATCATTTTCGTTAGTGCTTGCGATTGTTCGAGGGTTGTTGATCATCTCAATTAACACCAATATGTGCGGTATGCCTTGTCAGTCACACCACACTTATTGAGTGCCCTTTGTTGACTTGACTTTTGGAGTGAGCTTCAAACTTCTCCATCTTAGACATAGGACTACTCTAGACATTAAGAGTTTCTTAGTCTTAAGATACTTCTAGTGATTAGATGAACACTTAACCTAACCCTAGACACTTAGAAGAGTTAGCCATAGGAATAGGTTATGCCTCAGGGGTGTTAGGAAAACATGCCTGCCCTATAGCTTAATCCCAATCCTTGCTTCCTTCCATCAAATCAATTCCAAAATTCAAAATCAAACTCAAATTCAAATCAAAACTAATTCCAAATCAAATCTTAAATCAATTTCAACTCAATTGGTTTTTCAAACCAACTTCAAATTCAAATCAAATCTTAAATCAATTCTAAAATCCAGATCATCAATGAAATCTAAATCAAATGATTGAAAATCATAATCAATTCCAAAACCCAAAATCTTTCTTAATCCCTTTGATTTCATCTTATGGACTTAGCCAAATCAAATCCAAATCATTTCAAACTCAAAATATTTTCTCATAACCCATTTTTATTCTCATTTATATTTACAAATATAAGTGAAATATAAATTCAAACAACCCAAATTAATTCAAAACTCAAATCCAAATCTAACCAAAATCCAACCTATGCTTTTTCAAGTTAAATTCTTGATCTTAGCCAAATCATTCTCAAATCAATTCAAACCTTTAGATTTTCTCTCCAAACAATCAATCCATCAATCACAAGCCCAAATATAAATATAAACTTTAATCATTAAACCAAACTAAATTCAAAACTCAAACCCAAATCAAACCCATGTTCACCCTTTTGAACTTGAAATTGTCAAATGAATCAAAACCCATTTGACTTCAAATCACTTGCAATTGGATTTACATTTCAATTATAAGTCCATATGTGAGTTCAACAAATCTTGAATCAAGCCTTGATCAAGTCAATTGACCCACTTAGGCTCACTTGACCCAACGTGACCTAAAATACCTTTTTGAGCTAAATTCTAATCCTACCCAAATTAGATTGAACTAAGCCCATCTAAGCCTCACATTGTGAGCAACAATCATCCTAGGATGATCAATCACTCAAATTAGGTCAAACTAAAGTCAAACTTAGCCTTTGACCAAGTCAACACTTAGCCCAAATGAAACCTAAACTAGCCAAAATCCATCATAGGCCAAATTGATTGAAACCATTGATCTAAACCAATTCATGATTAATGATTGAACTTGACCAAGTCATCATTTGAGCTAAACCAAGTCCAATTGGCCACTTGACCTAAGTTGACACAAGTTGACCTATAAAGTTAAAATATGTCAAATCTTGATCTAAGCCAAATTGATTGCAACTAATGCGTCAAATTCATTCTAAATCACTTAGTGAACTTGACCAAAGCCTCAATTGGCCAACTAGACCTAACCTAGCCCAATTGACCATGAACCCAACTTGATCTAAAAGCTCAAATCAACTTGAAACTTAACCAAACTAAAATTGATTAAAACCAAAGCTTGCAAAATATTTCAAATGATCAATCAAGCCTAAACCAACCCCATTACCTAACCCAATTAGGTCAAATGGGTCAAATTGGTCAACTTGACCCATTTGACCTAAATAAACTCAAATGAACCAAAACCAAATCTAACCCAAATTGAACCAAACTAATGACACCAATAGGCTACAAATGATCATTTCAACTTGACCTAACCCATGGTTTGACCCAATTTGACCAATTGGTCAACTTGACCCAAGTTGACCCATTTTGACCAAAATGGGTCAACTTGAAACAAATCATATCAAATCAACTCCAATATCCTTGAAATTTGGCCCAACCTAATTTTGAAATATATCAAATCTACCCAAATCAAAATAAAAGCCAAATGACCATTTTACGCCTAGATCAAAGGGTAACATATGGCCAAATCCACTTGCAATTTGGTCAATTCATTTTCATGACTACTTAGCATCCTCCTAATAGTCCATTTGAACACCATGGGAGGTAGGGTACATGACCCAATGGGTTTGGGTCAGCCATGACCCAACCCAAGGCCAAACTGACCACTCTAATCAAAATTCTCCACACGGATCACCTCCCACACTCACCTAGCACATGTGTACCTCCTCCATTCCTCTGCCAAAATCAAAGCACATGGAGCTCCTAATAGCCTAAACAACCCATTCAATCAGAGAAATTAATCAAAAATAGAAGAATAAGCTTCGGTCATCTGATCCAAGTAGGGGGAGATATACTCCCCCTCATTCCCACTCAAACCATCTTTCTGGCATTTGATTGAGCTCAGAGGATCAAAATCAAGCATTGACAAAGATCCCTAAGAATTTCCAAGCTCTCTCAATTCCCCTCTCTCAATTTTGCTTAAGCCAAAAATAGGGGAGGTGGGAGAAATTTCCACTTCACTCAATCCTCAATTAAACTTCAATTTCTCTTGCAAGCACCATCAAGGCACCAAGTCGAGCTTACCCAAAGATTTTCCCAAGTCTCCAAGCCATGGGAAGGGGGAGTTCGATCGAAGCCACAAGCCATTGAAGGGGAGCTTGGCCAATTAGAAGATCCACTTCATTTCAAATGTTGAAACCTTCAACAGGGCTTCGTCTTTACTAGAAGAAGCTACCTCCTCCTTTGGAAGCACTAGTGATAGCCTTCAGCAATGTATGACTCAAAACTGAGCTTAAATTAAAAATTGCTTGGTCTTTTGTGATGGGAATTGTCACCCTAATAGAATTCAACCATTGGATGTTCTTCCTAAGTTACGTATTTACTCCCACCGGATCAGGGTATAGAGGGATGGGCCGGTGTGACTCTCCTGCGAACTGGGTAGGGATGAATCATGGATCGTCCATCTCGCATTTTTAAGATGGATGACTCTGATTAAATCATTTAGATCCTCCAAGTTATTTCATTTAAAACCATGGGCTTATTCCTGGTCGTCCAATCCTTGATCGGACGGCTTAGGGGAGCGCGTGTCGCGCCATTAGTTGATGAGACGTATGATGTGATAACTTAAATAACCAATCTATCATGCCATGCGTCATGTCAGTAGCCAGCGATGGTGCTAACGAGATTAGTTATATAATTAGCTTATTTAATTATCCTTTAATCATAGAAACTTCATTAATTCATAACTAAATGTAGAAAAATAAAAAAAATGCAAACTCAAGTTCATTTTGAAGATAATTCAAAGGTGAATCCAATAAAATTAAGTTTAATTGATTTTGAATAGTGAATTTTCCTTAGTTAGGGTTTAATTAAAAAATATAATAATCTTAATTACTCCCTAATGACTTCATTAATTAATTCTAAATTTCTTGGGCATGTTTAGTGGTGGCTTCTACCTCCCCTAATTTTCTTGGAATTTATTAATGAGTTAATTAGGGAAATCAATTAATGAGTCCCTAATCACCCCCTTAATGTAATTAAGAGTAATTAAGCATGTGAATAGTGATTTAATCTATTAATTGAGATAATGAAATATTATTTAAGGGGAGTTTTATGGAATGGATTTGGGATATTTTCCCTTAGCTATTCACTAAACCCCCTTTCTTCCTTAATCCAAACATAATTAAAGATTAATCCACTAATGATTTACTTAATTAGTCTAATCAAACTTTCAAAATCAATCTAAAATTAATTGATCTTTTCTTGGGTAGATCCTTAGGTGTTCAAAAGCCTAAGGTAAGTTTAAGGAAATCATATCCAATTCACATGTGAGGAATGGTTATGAAAGTACTAAATTAAATCCTTTAGTTTAATTAATCAATAATTATGAGCCAATTACATTAGGCCCCTTTCTTTCTTAGGAGCATCGCTGATTTAAATTTCATGTGGTTGCATATCATATGTTGGTTCATAATTGTTTGGTTAATTATGTTAAAGTGATATTAGGTTAGGGGTAATTAATGAATTTAATTCACACCTTAACCTAATCAAAACATAAAAATTAATCAAATTATTCTAAAATTAAACTAAATTGATTCACACATGGGAGAAATGGGTTAAGACTAGAAAACCCTTTCTCACAAATCAAAGTCAAATCAAATCCAAAAACAAAAACTAAAGTCTCTTTAAGCAGTTTTGATTCACTTTGAATAATCTTATCTTATAGGATTGTCCTTAAAAATTAATCAGGGTGAATGAAGTTACATGCTTACATCACTTTATTTCTTTCCAAGCATGCTAAATATTGTGTGCCATAAGAAATCATGCATTCAAACCTTTTAAAAAATCAAAAATAAATGAAATGTTTCCTTTATGTCAAATTGCATGCTTTGGCTAATGTAAGAATATGAATGGCTATTATCACTACTAAATCAAAAATTATTTTTAAAATCTATAAATCAAAGATCATAAATGAAAGTATGCTACTTATAAGTACTTATAAGCTTGCATGTGGTTATAACATAATGTGATTTCATTCTCTTTTCTTAACATGAGTTTTTATAGGATTTGCAAAGTGTATAGTTCATTTGAAAAGAACATAACACTTGCTTAAATCTATTCCTATCCACTCCTATGTTATGACTTAAGAAGGATCTTCACATTTATAAATGTAAATTGTATAACCAAATCAAACACAAAATCTTTTGCATGACCCATCTTCCATTTACTTGCTTTTGTACATGCACATGTATTTAAGAAAAGTGTTATATTAGTCTAGACATCCCGGGGTTGTGAGGCTTTAAGTAGCCCCAAGAAGATCTTGTACCTTATACCCTTGGTGTAGAAAAAAATGGTATCATACTGACTTATATATTTTATAGATGTAAATGTGCATTTGATTAACGGATAAAAGAGTCCCTCTTTTCTACTTGATAAAAACATGCATTCATGGAATATTCAAATTTTCTTAAGCAACATATCTTAGCATTCATCATCAAAGTGTGCTAAAGTGTTTTCTTTGCATGTATAGCTATGCTAAGGATTCATTCATATTCATGGTATACATGTTGGAAAGAAATAAATAATTATGTGATAGTAACCCTAAGATGCCTTTCTTATTGAATAAGTTTATTTAGAGTAAATTTAAATTCAGGAATAATTAGAATACATAATAAAACATTCACTAAAAAAATCATTTATGAATCTACCTTAGAAACTATTTAAGGTTGGGATGAAAGAGAAGTTCTCTTCTCTTTATAATATTTAGTAACTAAATATAGGTTCATTCAAACCAAATCAAATCATCAAAATAAAATTGATAAATCAACTAAATCACTTAAAATAAAATAACCCTTCTAAATTGAATCTCTCACACTTAAAAAATTCTAACCCTAAAGCCTAGTTAAGACATGCCACACAAGCCTTAAATGACACACACAAGTCACAATTTTTAGCTCTATATTAGGGTGATGCATGATTTGATGCCTGATTTTATTTTGTGATGTAATGTTTTTAGACTGGATGTTAGGGTTTGTGTGTGTATAGACTAGATGATAGGGCGGTCTTAGTCTAATCATTATCTTTTGCAATGGATTGTGCTTATGGGGCACTATAATAAAAATATAAAAAATAATTTTGTTGCGCAGGTTGCTTATACCCTTAAGCATAATCCAAACTAGGACAGGCGGGCTTGGTTACCTATATGTGGGGTGCTAAGTCCAAATTATTTATATACATGCTTGGGTTGTGTAGTTTGTTTACCTAATTTCTATTTTGCAAGTTTAGTTAGATTTACTTTTCCTATTTTTATGTAATTTTGCAATTAAGATTTGGAATGAATATTATGGGAGATTAGAATGAACATTGGACATAAGATCAAGTCTGATGTACCATGTTAAGCCTTGGATCAAACTACATCCTAACCAACCAAAAGAAGGATAGAAATGAAGAAAAGAAGAAATGAAGAAAAGGAGAAATGAATAATGAAGACCCCATAAAATAAATTCCTTTTAAATTGTAATTATTCATTTGTAGTCTGGGTTGTATAAGGGTAGAGCTCGGCTACCCACATTTCTTTTGAGGTTATGCGATAGTACTCGGCCACATTGGCCTCTTATTCTTTTACGCTAGCTTTATAAATTATTTGATGCTTATTTATCTTGTGCATTAAGATGACATGATTTTCCCTAGTTTCTTCATTGATTGATGAATGGCCTGGATGCGATTAGGCTCTTAGGAGAAAAATAATTTTCTATCCAATTAATCAACTCAAAATCAAAATTAAATAGCTCATAACCTCACCTAAAGCCTAGGACATAAATCACGATAATAAAAGATTTAGTAACCCCTTAGCTGAATGTTATATATTTTTACATCATGCATAAAATCATCTTGCTTCACTCTTACTAATGGAGGGCTTCCACCTTTGTCAGAGAAAATGCATTGACCTTTGAGAGCTATGGTGGAAACACACCTCCTTCTTGTTGATTTTTGCCCATAACCAATTTCTCATGCATTAGACATATGAATCCCATAGCCTGTGTCAAATGAATTGTCCAAAAAATAAAATAAAGCTTTAACAAAATTTACATTAAATTAAGTCATTTATTCATGCCCTACATGATCTAGTCTCTTAAGGAGTGTGTTTAAATACTTAGTCTCCTTTCTAAATAAACAGTAGCCTAGCTATCTTACAGAGCTTCAGACTTGCCTACATCTATTTAAAATTATAGGAGGAGTTAGTTGGTGGCCACCTCAAGACAGTTGTAAGTCCAACAGTCGGGTGGTTTATCCTCTTTTATGGAGATAAATTATATATTCATTTTCACCTTAGATTTTGGTCGTGCCTTGGCCCATGCCAAAGCTCCCTAGATTTAAGTTAGAGGTCGATGTTTCCCTTTGAGGGCTACAAGCATAAATTCTCACATCTTAGGTATTTTCATAATCTTGTGTTGTGGAATTGTGAATCCTAGATTTCTAATAAAAATTCAACTCAAATAATTAACTCTCCTTAAATTTTAAAAAAAATATAAAGCCCAACCATAGGATAGTTTGGGATGTTCGCTAGATTTCCTAGCATCATGAACATCCCCTACTTATCTCCCTTTGGTTTTGATAATAACTCTCCCCTCTTAATCAATCCCATTTGATCTTCCAAAAATAACCAATTTGTTGATAGTCCTATCTTTGAAATCTTTGGAGACAACAATCGTTTACCTTAATCGAGAGTATTCTTAAGTGATCTCATTCCTTAAGATGTAATTAACTATCGGGGCTTACCTCCATAGGGAACTTAATGAACTCGATTTAAAATAAACCTTACTTTACTTTTCCATGTAAAGTAGGGAAAGAATCTCTGATACATCCGAAGACCCATTATCCTTAGGAGTCTTTATTAGGTGATTAGGTCCATTGTAAGATGGCAACATCTATCTCTTGAGATAGTACATCATTCCTCAATGTCATACCTAGTCATCTTAATAAGATCATCTACGGATCTACGTGGTATCCAACTAGCATGTATTTTTGTTTTCATCTATTTTTCAAGATAGATGAAGATATAAAATATTCTGCCACATGGGGTTCAAAAATTTTAGGAGAGATTTTTGAAGATATTTGTATTTTGTGTGTCTTGTTTGAAAATATTGATGATTTGAAAGAACTTCTACTTAGCAAATTTGAGTATGCTAAGAAGAGGTTGTGATTGTGTGTTTAAAATTTTTTGTAGAATGTCTTTGCTTGTGATGTGTGAAATGATGATTTAAATATGCAGCTTCTTATTTAACAACTTTGATATGTTAAATAGAGGCCACATGCATTTGATTGATGTTTAAAAATGGGACTTTCACTTAACAAATTTGGTATGTTAAATGAAAGCCAAAGGTGATTGATAATTGATATAAGTTTTGATTTTCTTTCAAAAATGGACTCTCACTTAACAAATTTGGTATGTTAAGTGAAAGTCTAAATGTGATTGATTTAAGTTTTACTTTTCTTTGAAAATGGGACTCTTAGTTAACAAATTTGGTATGTTAAGTGAAAGCCCAAATGTGAGAAATGTGACATGAAAATGAGGCCCTCTCTTAATAAATTTGGTGTGTTAAGTGGGGAGTCAAATATGTCATGAAAATGAGATTCTCACTTAATAAATTTTATGTGTTAAGTGGAATCAGATATGATTTATGAAAATAAGGCTCTCATTTAGCAAGTTTAACATGTTAAGTGAAAGTCAAAGGTGTCATGGAAATGAGATTCTCACTTAACAACTTTAATATGTTAAGTAGGAATCAAATGCATATGAAAGTGAGATTCTCACTTAACAACTTTGATATGTTAAGTGTAAATATGACATGAAAATAAGATTCTCACTTAACAATTATGATATGTTAAGTGGGAATCAAATGTGACATGAAAATAAGATTCTCACTTGACAACCTTGATATGTTAAGTGGGAATCAAATGCATATAAAAATGAGATTCTCACTTAACAACTTTGACATTTGAAGTGGGAATCAAATGCACATGAAAAATGAGATTTCATTTAACAACTTTGACATGTTAAGTGGGAATCAAGTGTATTTGATGTGCTCTCTTTCTTTTTGAAAAGAGAGGGGAATTCTTTATTTGACAAATGTGGCATGTCAAATAAATTCCAAAATAGAGGTGAAATTTATTTAACAAATCTTAAGTATGTTAAATAGATTTCAATGATATGTTTTAATGCCAGGTATGTGATTTCTTGATTTTAAAAAGAGAGAAACTTCCACTCTAGCATATGTGAAATATGTTGAGTGGAGTTTCAATTTTATGTTATGATTTGAAAATAGAGTCTTCATTCAACAAATTTGAGTATGTTGAATAAAGGTGGCAATTTTCAAAAAGGGTGCTTTGGAAAGTGTCATTTTGTGAAAGAATTTATTTTCTTAAATTTTAGATGAACCTTATCACACCAAGCTAATGGTAAAGAGGTTCTAGATTTTTATTATCTCTCCCTTCATTGATTGAATTTATTTTTGACCTATTGGGGAGCCCAATAGGGGTTTCAAGACTTACATGGAGTGAGGTCCTAAAACCTAATGGTTGTTGGCTAACTTTGCTTAAGAATGAAATAAGCTAAGTGCCAACAGAAGAAAATATAGTCTCGGACTCACATAAAATGTAAATACACTATTGTTGATTGGAGACAATAATCATTTACTAGAGTTGGAGAGAGGAACCTTCCCCAGCAGAGTCGCCAGAAAAATCTATGGTGTTTATTTTCAAATTCATTTCATTGAGGGGAGACACCATGTAGATCTGAGGATGTACTTATTAAGGTGATCGAGTATGACATTAAAGAATAATATACAATCTAAAAAGATAGAAGTAACTACCCTACAATGGACCTAATCACCTAATAAGGACTCCTAAGGCATGATGGGTCTTCGAATATACCATAGATTTTTTCCCTACTTTACATGGATGAATAAAGTAGGGTTTATTTAGAGGTTCTAAAGTTCCTATGGGGCAAGCCCCATAGTTAATTACATCTTAAGAAAATAGATCTAAGAATACTCGATTAAAATGAAGATGTCTCAAAGAATTCAAAGATGGGACTATCAATAAATTGGTTGTGTTTTAGAAAATCAAGTGGGATGGATCAAAAGGAAGAGTTATTATCGAAACCAAAGGAGATGAGTAGAGTGCTCATGATACTAGGAAACTAGTGAGCACTCTATCTATGGTTGGGCTTTATATTTTTGAAGTTGAAGAGATTTTATATATTTGGGTTGACATTTCATTAGAAAGCTAGGACTTATACTCTACCAACACAAGATTATTAGGATGCCTAAGAGGTGAGGATTTATGCCTATAGCCCAAAGGAAAATGGAAACCTTAGATCCTAAATTTAGGGAGCTTTGGTGAGAGACAAAGAATGACCTAAATCTAAGGAGAAATTGGGTATATAATTTACCTCCACAAGTGAGAGTAAACCACCATTATCTTTAGAGTGGTGAGACTAACTCTTCTTACGCTTTAAATCCATGTAGGCAAGTCATATGCTTTTTCAAGATGGTTAGGTTATTATTATTTAGAAAAGAAACTAAGTCCTTAAACCCACTCCCTAAGAGACTAGAGCATAAGGGGTATGAATAATGACTTAAATCGAATGCAATTTTTTATCAAATTTTATTTAATTTGGGACTTTTTATTTTAACACTGGCTATGGGATTTGTATGCCTAAATGCATGAGAAATTGATTATGGTCAAATCAAAAGAGAAAGAGTTGTTCTTCCATCATAGGCTCTCAAAGGTTAAGCCCATTCTATTTGGCATAGATGGAAGTCCTCTCTAATCATGAGTGAAACAAGATGATATGCATTAAACATACAACATCCAGGTAAAGGGTTGCTAATTATTTTATTATCTTGATTTAATACTTAGGCTTTATGTGAGGTTATAAGTTATTTAAAAAGTTTAACTATGAGTTCATTAGTGGGATAGAAAATTTATTTTTATCCTAGGAGCCTAATTTCTTCTAGGCCATACAACAATCAGCAATCATAAATAAACTATGAAAAGGCATGCTTTTTCTAATGCACAAGCTAAATAAATCATCAAATAATTTTATAAACTATCACAAAAGAATAAAAAGTCGATGCAGTCGGGTACCACCGTACAACCCATAAAGAAATGTGGATAGCCGAGCTCTACCCTTATACAATCAAGATTATAAAAGAATAATTACAAATGTTGAATGTTATGGAGGGTCTTCATTCTTCATTTCTTCATCTTTCATTTATTCATTTGATTTGCTTCATTTTTTCTTCCTTTTGGCTTGATTTAAATGTGGTTGCTCCAAGGCATCATATGGTATATAAGACTTGGTCTTATAACCAATGCTCATCCTAATCCCCCATAACACTCATCCTAATCCTAATACAAAATTATATTAAAAGAAGAAAAGTAAATCTAGCTACACCTGCAAAACAAACATTAGCTAAACACACCATACAACCCAAGCAGTATATGAATAATTTAGACTTAGCACCCCACACATGGGTAACCAAGCCCACCTATCCTAGCTTGGGTTATGCTTAGAGGCTAAGTAACATACACAACAAAAGCATTTCTATTTTTATTTAGCAACTTCTTTAAGCACAACCCCCTGCAGAAAGCATAATTAGGCTAATATCGACCTAACATCCAGACTACGCACATACACCCTAACATCCACTCTACAACAATGCATCACAAAATAAGCATATATCAAACCATGCACCGCCCTAACATAAATCTAGAAATGGCTACTTAGTCTAATGAATGTGCATTAAAGCTTGTGTGGTACGTACTAACTAGGCTTTAGAGTTGTAATTTGCTAAATCTGAAGGATTTAATTTATAAAGGGTTGATTTCTCTTTAAGTGATTTAATTGATTTGAAGATTTTATTTAATGTTTTCCTTTTGTTTCATATGGCCTACACTTAACATCTAAGTGTTATAAAAAGAAGGAAGAGAGGGAATCTCTCTTTCATCCCTACCTTAAGTCACTTCCAAAGTAAATTAATTAATCAATTTCCTTTAGTGAATGGCTTATTATATGTTTTAATCAATCATAAGTTTAGGTTCACTCTAAATGACCCTATTCAATAAGAAAGATAACTTAAGATTAATTAGAATGAATTACTATCACATAACACATGTTCATTTATTTCTTTCCATCATGTATATCATGTAGATGATTAAATCCTAAGCATACCTATACAAGCAATGTAAATCTTAGCACACTTAAATGATGAATGCAAAGAAATATGTTTGGAATTTAAATATTTCATTTGATTGAATTATGAATGTGTCTTTTTTATTAGAAAAGAGGGATTTTTCATCCATTAGCTAAATACACATTCATAAATATAAAATTTCTAAGTGAGTATGTTGCCATTGTTCTGCACCAGGGGCGTAAAGTACAGAACCTACTTAGGGATCCTTAAAGCCTCGCTGCCCTAGGTGTCCAGACTAATATACCACTTTTCTTAGATACATGTTGATGTATAAGCAACTACAATGATAGGAAAATCCATGCAAAAGTTGTATTTGATTTATTTGATTATGATTCTTATTCATTGGTCACATCACACATATATATGTACAAGAGTTTTAAGTGAGCACGGTGCCATTATTCTACACTAGGGGCGTAAGGTACAAGACCTATTTAGGGCTTCTTAAAATCTCATAGCCCCAAACTGTCCAGACTACTATACCACTTTTCTCACATACATATGAATGTACAAAAAAGAACCACAAGAATAAGAAGTCATGCGAGAAGTCATATTTGATTTAATTGTATGGTTTACATATGCGATATGAAATTTTTCCTAAATCTTAATATGGAAATGCATAGGAATAGATTTAGACAAATATTGTGTTCTTTCAAATGAGCTATACATTTATAAATCCTATGCAAATTCATATAAAGTAAGGAAAGAGAGCTTCATATTTTATATCTTATATTATCAACACATGCAAACTTATAGATACTTATAACTAGTATCACTCCATCCATTACAATTGACTTATGGGTATTTTTTTTTTTGAAAATAACATTTTGATTTAATAGTAATAATAGCCACACCTATCTAATTTAAATCAACATGTAATTTGGCATAAAGGAAACCATTTCATTTAGTTAATTTTAAAAGAAATGAATGCGTGATTACATATGACAAGCAACATTTAACATGATTGGAAAGGAATAAAATAACACAAGCACTTGATTTCATTCAAATCTAATTAAGTCCTAAAGACAATCATACTAAATAAGGCTACTTAAAATAAACCAAATTTCTTTAATATCATTTCAATTTTGAGTTTGAGTTGATTTAGGAAATGTGAAAGAGGTTTGCTGGTCCTAATCACATTCCACATTTGTAAGTTAGTTTTGGTTCAAGGAAGAAATGATTAAGTTAATTTTATGATTTAATTAAGTTAGGGTATGAATTAAGTGGATTAATTAACCCTTACCTACATCACCTTAAGTTAATTAATGAACTAATAATGAGCCAATATGATATACAACCACATGAAAAGTAAATTTGCAATGCTCCTAAGAAATGAAAAGGGCCTAATGTAATTGGCTCATGATTAATAGTTATTTAGGGATTTCACTTAACTAATTTTATGGTTTTCTCACACATATGAGCTAACCAAAATTTCATCATCTCTCACTTTGGGTCATTGGACACCTAAAGAGCTACCCAAGATTAAAGTAGAGAAATAGATTCAATTGAATTAATTAAGTTCATTAATTAACTAGTTAAACATTAATTAACCTTAACCAACCAAAATGAGATGAGCTTAGAGAAAGAGACAAAGAAGAGAGCCTAAGTCTCAATCCCTAAATCCTTTCAATTAGTTAATTAAGGTTCAGATATAATTTGGATTTTGATTAATCTTGTTGGTTAATTAATTAAGCGGTGTTAGTTAATTAATTACCTAAGAGGGATTAAAGAAGACTTAAAGAAAAGATTGGAAGAGGGAGTCCTAATCCATTTCCCTGGACTTCATCATCATTAATAGAGTTTAATAAGTTTAATTGATTGATTAATTTACTATTCATTTGATTAATCATCACTAATTATATTAAGTAAGTGATTAAGGCTTAATCTATTGGTTACCCTAATTAAGCAACAAATAAAATCCCAAAAAATAATGGAGGCAGAGGTCATTCCCCTAAACATGCACAAAATATTTGAGATTAATTGGATGGTTAATTAAGGAGTAATTAGGCTAATTATATTTCTAATTAAACCTTAATTAAGCTAAATTCACTATTCAAAATCAATTAATAATAATTTTTTCTAGCTTCTACTCTAAAATATCTTTAAAATAAAACTAAGTTTGTATTTTTTTTTTTTGAACTTTTCTAGAAGTAGTTATGAATTTAGAAAGTTTTAAGATTAAAAACTAATTAATTAGCCCTAATTAAAGCATTAATCCTGTCGAGCCACGTGGCAGCTAACGCAGCACACTTTTCACATGGTGCGATGGGATTCGCTATTTAAGTAGTCACATCCAAGTGCTAACTCAAATGGTGATGTACGCAGTAACTCCAAAGACCGTCTGATCTAAGATTGGATAGCCACGATTAAACCCACAGTTTTGAGGGATTAATCAAGGGCTCTAAGTGTGATCTGATCAAGACCGTCCATTCTGATTATACAGGATGGACGATCCATGATCTATCTCCTTCGGAGCATCGAACAATGGCTACCGTCCATCAATTTCCACTCAATCTAAGCTCACCGGAGCTTGGATGGAGATGAAAATGATCCCACACCTTTGACGAAGCACAAAAATCAAATCCAATGGTGGAAAACACGTGACATGAAAATTTCTTTCACAAAATACCATGTTATTTTCCTTCAAGGATCGGTTTCAAAGGAATACCTCACAAGAGCTTATGACTTGCAGTTTCAATGATTTAGGAAGCTTCGTTTGGTAGAAATAAAGCTCTGTTGAGCCACACGAGCTTTGATTTGATGTAGTTTGCTCAGAAGACCAATCCACAAGACGTAGGTGATCAGGCTTGATCGAACTCTACCCTTTGGCTATCAGGAAGCTTGGAAAAAATTCATTTTTGCTCATTTGGCTCCAAGAAAGGTGTGTTCAAAGATAATTGTACTTTGGTGGAGATTTGAGCAAATGAGAATTCAAGGTGGCCTCCACTATTTCAGTTTTGTGTAAAATTGAAAAAGGGGATTTTGGGGAGCTTGGAAAAGCTTGGAAATCACTCTAGGAACTCTCTCCTTAACTGTTAGGCTTGAATCGAGTATGTCTCTGTGGGATTGAGTGAGAATGCGGGGGGTATACCCCCTCATTCCTTGGATCGGACGGCAATGGTTGCTTTGGTTTTTTGATCTAATGGTTGAGATGAGGAGATCAATTTGGGCAGGAAATAATGTTAGCTGGCTTCCTTTGAGTGGAGGAGGGTGTGAGAGTGGCTGCCAAGGGAGTAATGGGTGTCTTATGGCCATTTTGAAAGCTCCAATGGGGATGGGGAGGTGATTTCACCTCACCATGGATCATGGCCGACCCAACCATTGTTGGGTCAAGTCAGCCATGGTCCAAGGTGCCTAAGTGGACCTATGGTTGGGTGCCAAGTGGCTAGGAGAAAAAAATGATCTAATGAGCATGTATTTCATCTCATGGGATGCCCCTAAACCCAAGGGCAAAATGGTCATTTGGCTATGGGTTTGATTTGGGAAGATTTAAAATGGATCAAAAGTGGGTTAGCCCAAATTTCAAGTGGTTTAGAGTTTACTTAATTTGATTTAGCTTGATTTGACCTATTTATGTCAAATTGGGTTAGGTTAGGTCAAGTTGACCAGTTAGTCAAATTGGGTCAAACCAAGGGTTGGGTCAAGTTCACATGACCAATTGGAGTGTATTGGTATCACTAGTTTGATTCAATTTGCTTTGGATTTGATTATAGTTCATTTGGATTCATATAGGTCAAATGGGTCAAGTTGACCAATTTGACCAATTTGACCAAATTAGGTTGGGTTAGGTGTTGAGTCAAGTTCAATTGGCTAATTAAAAATGATTGTAGGCTTTCGTTTGATTTAATTTGAATTCAATTTGGATTTTGGCTAATTTGACCCTTTAGCTCAATTTGGGCTAAGTTAGGTCAAGTTGACCAATTGGTCAACTTGGGCACAATTATGTCTTTGGCCAAGTTTAATTATCAATTTGGAATGAACTTGAGCCATTGGTTGGAAACAATTTGGATCAAATCATGATTTAACCCATTTTGGCTTTTTAGGCCAATTTAGGTCAACTTGGGTTAAATGGCCAATTAGGCTTGGTTTGGTCATGTTCAATCATTTATTATGAGTTGGTTTGAATCAATGGCATATTAATTTGAAATCATTTTATAAATGTTGACTTGGTCAAGCTAGTTGACTGGTTTGACCTAATTCAAGATAATTGATTAACCTAGGATGATTGTTGATCATGTTGTGAGGTTTGGATGGGCTTAGTTCAATCTAATTTGGGTTGAATTAGAATTTGGCTCAAAAAGCCCTTTTAGGTCACTTTGGGTCAAGTAAGCCTAAATGGGTTAATTGGCTTGATCATGGCATGATTCAAGTTTAGTTGAACTCACACATGAGCCTAGGATTGAAATATAAATTCAATTGCAAGTGATTTGGAGCCAAATAAGTTTTGGTTCATATGATAATTTCAAGTCAAAAGGGTCAACATGGACTTGACTTGGGTTGACTTGGATTTGGTTTGATAATTATGGTTTATGTTTATATTTAAGTCAATGAGTGTAGGAATGATTGAATCATGAAGGAATCCATGTTTCGAATTGATTTGGGTTTCATTAGCCAAGTTCAAGAATTTGGCTAAAAGGATTAAAATTGGAAATTTGATTTGATTTGGGTTTCAATCATTTGAAGTTTGGAATTGATTTATGATTTGGAATTTGATTTGAGATTGAATTTGATAATTAAAAAAAATCAATTGGATTGTGGTTGGTTTGAATTTGGTTAAGGCTAAGTCCATAAGATAAAATTAAAGGGCTTAGGAAGGGCTTTGGAATTTGAATTTAATATTTCACCACGGAGTTTGGTATTGAAGGTTTTGAAATTTGCTTGGGGGTTGAATTTGAGATTTGGTTTGGGAGAAGAAAGCAAGGATTGAGTTTAGGTTATAGGGTAGGAAAGTTCTCCTAAATCCCTAAAGCACAACCTATTCCTATGGCTAACTCTTCTAAGACTCTAGGGTTAGGTAAAATGTTCACCTAATCACTAGAAGTGTCTTAATACTAAAGAAATCTTAGTGTCTATAAGAGTCTTAGATCTATGATAAGAAAGTTGAGAGCTCACTCCAAAAGTAAGGTCAGCATGCTTCTCCATCTTTCATTTTTTTTATGGCTTCTTTAAATTTCAATGGCTCATTGTTTGTAATTTAGCAAACAAAGTGAAGTTTATTAGTTACTTCATAAAGATCTTTTAAAATTCTTGTATTCTTTTTCTTTTGATTGCCTTTTGAGAGAGGTACTTGTACTTAGAGAATTGCTAATTTATAGATAATTGTTCTTCATCTTGTAGCTCTATAAGTACCCACTCTTCCTTTTAAGTGATTTTGTGTTTCCAATCACATGGTCCTTTTCATCAACTCCACATCCCTTATGAAAATAATTTTTGAATTGTTGGATCAAATAATTTATACTTTTAGAATGATACCCTGAAGATGAGTTTAAAATGTTTGGCATTCAACTTGGTTCTTTTTTGTTTAGAAACATGTGCATATGAAATACTCAAACACCTTCAAATTGAAGATATTTGGATTTCTCCATGTCCATGTTTCTTGTAATGACATATCCTGTAAGCTTGAAGTTGGACATCGATTGAGATTATAGATAGCATATGCCACTATCTTGGCCCAAAATTCCCTAAGCATATTGTTATTTGAAATCATTCTTCGCAACAAATTAAGCATAATATAGGTTTTATTTTCGATACACCATTTTTTGTAGTAAAAATGTGATGTTAGTTGATGCTGAATGACATGCTCTTCATAATAATCTTCAAATACTTTTGAAGTAAATTTGTCTTGATTCGATCGAAAGAATTTTAATGAATAATCGCTTTCTTCCTCATACTTGCCTTAAATTTCTTAAAATAAAATAAAAAAAGCTTGTGATTTTTTCTTCAAAAAAATAAACCCAATTTTTTTCCCTAAATAATCATATATAAAAATAATAAAATAAATATTCTTATTGAAATATTTTGGAGCTATTAGCTTGCATACATCCATGTGAACTAATTAAAGGAGCTTCTTTGTTCTTAAGCTCGCTTCAATCAGAAAGCCCTTTATAGATTGCTTTCTGAGTATACAATCTTTACAAATTTTATTTGAATGATTGATATTTGATAACTCATGTACCATTCCTTTTTTTCATATTATTTAGATCTCCAAAATTAAATGCACAAACATCATATGCTAAAGGAGTGATGGATCTTTCACACATATCTTTAAGCATTTCATTACACTATTCTTTATACTAAGAATAAACATTCTATTACTTGTCATCATCTCCACTTAGACAAATAACTCATTTAAATTAATTTTATTATCTTTCATATGAATATAATATCATTTTTCAAGTATTTGCCCTAAGCTTAAAATATTTCTCTTCATAACCAAGACATAATAAACATCAAAATAAATTGTTGACTTTATCTTTAAGAAAAATAATTCCTTTCACCAAAATTCTTGAAGATTTATCAAAGTAAATTTGACTCTCTATTTCTATCTTTACAAACCTATTTTTATTGATGCTCTTATGATTACTTGCACATGTATTTAAGTACTAATTATATTGCATTTCATCTTTTTTCTCTTTCAATGCTAATAAATAGACAAGATTCTCCTTTTTTTTTCTGGCCATGTTAGCATTTTCTCTTGATTATGAGAACATTTGGAAGCATAGTGATTCACATTCTTGGAAATACAACAATTGTGAGATTTTTTGTACATTCAATATCTTAGCTCATTCTTTCAATTTTATTTCTTAAGTTTTGACTTTCTTCATTATTTCTTTGATATATTTTACATCCACGCCCTCGCCTCTTCCAAAGTCATGACTACATCCTATGGATATTACGACCACTTGGATTATCTTTAATTTTATAGTCATACACTCTTTAATGTGAGCTTTGATTAGAGAGTTTGTTCGATAGCATCCTTCTTTCCTTTATTTTATTTTTTCCTTCGCTCATTAGCTATTAAAGAGCCCATAAGTTCATTAAAGATCATGGACTCTAAGTCTTTAGCTCTTCAATAATTATTATAATATGTTGAATTATATCATTTATTAAATGTAAAATTTTCACTCAAACATCTTCTAAATTTTTTACATACCTTCATAATTGATTTACAATAGTTAAGACTAAATAATAATTCTAAAATGAGGCACTTGTAGTTTCATGTTGTTTGTCATCTCCTAACTTGTCTCTGATGACACTTTGATAGAAAATTATGTGTGAAGAATATAAAAGGGTAATAGAAATTTATTATTGTTCTAAAAAAAATTTGATTCTCGCAAATGTTGAAGAGTATGATTTAAATATCGTGTAATTTAAGGCAAATGAGATAGTGATAAGATACTACCTAGATTTTGTCCTCATTTAACGAGGACTTTAGATCCGTTCCGTGTTTTCATAAGCTCTATTGTTAATTACCCTCCTAATAAGTGAGAGAGAACTTATTAAGTCGTCTTAACTACCAATAAGAAGAAAGAAATGGTGTTTTAGAATTAAAGATTATGAAATTCATCATTTTAGCTTAAACTAGATGGAATGATTGCTCGATCTAGATCTCATGGTTCCGATCCGCCATCGTCCTCCTACTTAATGAGGAGGTCACCCAATGAGGGATTTTATCAAACACATGAATTACATCATCCAAGAAATCCTTATACACCTGGGGTGGTGTTTGTTTAAGGAGATAGGATTAAGTCTACCTTAGCAGACAGAGGGTTGTTTTCCCTATCAAGTATATCCTATGATTCATAACTCAAAGGGTAGAGCCATTAGAGAGCACGAAAGTGATCATAATATAATGAAGCTACTAGCAAACCACCATCAAGGACTCTAAATCAGATAACCTATGGATCATCCAAAATACACGAGGACAGGTCACGCCCTCACTCAAAAAAATGATTGAGATAACATAAGAACACTAATGAGCGAGGCCTTTAAACTTGAAAGAAGATAAATGCCATGCAATATATATATATATATATATATATATATATATATATATATATATATATATATATATATATATATATATATATATATATATATATATATATATATATATATATATATATATATATATATATATATATATATATATATATATATATATATATATATATATATATATATATTCATTTCTTTTCTATGTCAAATTTGATGAAATTTTGGCAAGATTTCGACTAAGGAGCGACAAGATGTTTTACTCAAGATGCCCCTAATGAGCAGAGCGTCGCACACCATACGATTTTTCATCTCATCGCTCTAATGATATGGCCCTCTGAACCCAGAAGAAACACAAGTAGATATACATCCACGTCACACATGTTTTGACTTATTTCTTCTATGCGTTGCAATGAACGATAAGGGGACGGAGAGGGAGATGCCAAAAACCAAGATAGGAACCCCCTAATGATGATGTTACTCTTTGGTTGTGGTAAAGGGAAAGATCATAAAGGAACGAAAATGCCTGAAGCTTAGAGAAGAACTCGCCTGATGACGGTGTTCTTCTTCAGCTATGGCAAATGGAATTGGAAAGGTAATGGAAAGGACGATGCCGAAAATTGAGAGAAGAACTGGCCTAATAACGGTGTTCTTCTCTGGTTGCGGCAAAACAAAATTAGAAATTCGATTTGGGAGAAAATGAGAAAATTTTTGGTTTTGGAAGAGTGAGGAAAGAGAGAGACATGTTGGAAACTGGGAGAAGCACTAGCCTGATGATGGTGTTCCTCTTCGGTTGTGGAAAAAAGAAAGGGAATTTCAATTTTTGTGGAAATGAGGGAAAAAAAGGGAATTCCATATTAGCTTTGTGAGGGAAAGAGAGAATATATTTTCGGATTGGAGAAATGAGAGGAAAATGAAATTTTGGTTTTGTGGAAATGAGGGATGAAATGGAATGGAGAAGCAAGAAGAAGAAAGGGAAGAAAGAAAAAGAAAGAATAAATACTTACCATTTTCCGTTTTGGATGAGGGAGTGGAAGAAGAAAACGAGATTGCTAAGGGGGCTCTCGGTTTCGAGGAGGGAGATGTGTGTGTCACGCCTTGCCTCATGAAAGAAGAAGAAGGAAAGAGGGGAACGCTAGGATGGAGCGCGCGTGAAGAGGGAGTGGGAGTTGGGAAGCTTGGACAAGCCAGGGAGAGATCTGAGTCAAGGCTTGTGGATCATCTACATGAGGAGGAGGAGGCTGGCCTCGTGCCCCTGCATAGAGGTCCTAATGAACCGAGTGTGAAGGAGGGGTCGAACTGACCGAACGAGAGATTATGGCTAGTTGAGTGGGCATTAGGTTTAGATTAGGGATTAAATTAATTTTTAAATTGATTTTCTAAATGTTTAATTGGCTTTAATGTGAATTTTATTCTGACACAATTAGATAATATATATATATATATATATATATATATATCAATTCAAGGTTATTATGATGTTCAACACAACAACTCCATTTCGAATTGGATACGCTTGGTTCAAGTCGATTAAATTGAGTATATAAAACGACGCTATCTCGATAGCTTAATTTTACAATGACTTCTCAATTAAATAGTCTTACTTGATAGATTTTGATGTTACAAAGCTAACAACATAATCAATTTTATGAACGGAAGTTGCTTGGTTTAATTCGGCACTTCTTGACCTCGATATATGTGAAGGTATGTCAACGACTCAATTGCTTGATCAATTGATCATTAAATTATAAAATATTTATATTCTGACTAGTTTCAATATTCTGAACATGATTACAAAGTTTGTTCATTGATCAGAGGTCATTTGGGTTGATTTTGATGATGCCCCATGTATTTTAGCCTCAATTTGCGTACTATCACTTCCGATCATTCAGCATTTGCACAAACTCATCCGAATTGGGTGTGGACAAACTCATTCAGTAGTTTTCAATATTTTGAAGCTAATATCATAATGAATTTGTTGAATAAAGGTCATTTTGATATCATCGCAGCTTCCCAACTCTGATATACACGTTAGCACATTGATGGCTCGATCGCCTGATCGGTTGATCTTTAGATTATTAAATATTTATATTCTAACCTATTTTGACATTTTGAACATGATAATAAAGTCTGTTTGTTGATCGGAGGTTATTTTGATTATTTTTAGTGACGTCCGGTGCATTTTGAGCTCCAATTTATGCACTGTCACCTCTGAAGTCCATCGAATTCAACTTGTGGGCTTGACTCAACTTATGACACATATATGAAGGTCAACAATTATGGACGACAAAGAAAAAGGAACTTGTATTAAAAAAATTTATCTTATTTTTCTTCTTCAAAATGAAAGACCTAATGTCTTTATATTTGTACAAAGATCATTTTAGAGACATTTAATACACTAGCGGGATATAAGAATTATTATTTATAATATAAAATATTTTATGAAAATTAATCAATTTTATTATTTTTTTTTGAAGACATTTGAATGAATTTAATCACAAACTCACACACACAATGCATGTGCAAAGACTTGAACCTAAGACCTCTTGCTTTAAAGCCAAAGCTCTCAACCACTAAGCTAAGATGCCTTGCACATAAATTTTAATTTAATCACTCGAATAGCTTTATGAAAGCTCCTGAATAAGTGTCGAAGGACCTTTCAACTGCCTACCTTTTCATTAAACTACCTCAAAAACAATTTGGATGATACGATTAGATCGAATAATTGACTTTACTAGTGAAGAAAAACTCCAATATCTGAGAAGAAGTGTCTCGCTCTCATGTGCCCCCACATAAGGCTTGGTGATGGGGCTCTCATAGCTAATTTTTGGGAATTATAGGAGACCAATTTTTTTTAATTTATTTTTTGAGAAAATTTAGATAAGTATATTTTATTATAAATCTATCATGAAGATATTTTAATTATTTAGTTTGCTTGAAATGAGTATTATAAATACAATAAAACAAATCAAAATTTGGTTTTTATAAGAAAATTAATGGAGTTTGGTTCCAATGGAGTCATTCTCCTCGTAGAGTAAATTGCCTCTATATGAAGCATTAATAATTTCATTTAAAGACATGAAATGTATTATTTAAAAAAAAACATACAACAACAACAATAAGAAGCCTTTATCCCACTAAGTGGTGTTAGCAACATGAATCCTTTGTCTCCATTGTGTTCTATTATGTGTCAAATTCTCATTTAATTCAAGTATACTAAGGTCAAACCATGTCTACCTCTACCTTTCTTAACACAAGACAAATCTAATGCATTTACTCTCCTAACTTGATCATTGGATGGCTGACGCTTTATGTGGCCAAACCATCTAAGGCGACTCTCTTTAATCTTATCTGCCACTGGAGCTACTCCAACTTTTTTCTGAACATACACATTTTGCGTTTTATCTCTAAGAGTAAAGCCACTAATCCACCTGAGCATCCTCATCTCTGCAACACTTAACTTAGTCTCATGCTTCTCTTTTATTGGCCAACATTATGCATCATAAATCATTGCAAGTTTTACCACCATTTTTGTTGACCTTCACATATGTGTCATAAGTCAAGTCAACTCCATAAGTCAAATTCGACGAACTTCGGAGGTGACAGTACGTAAACTAAGGATCAAAATGCACTAGGTTCACTGAAAATGGTTGAAATGACCTCCGATCGAGAAACAGACTTCTTCGTCGCATTCAGAATGTTGAAATTGATCGAAATATAAATTTTGCAAAATCTAACGATCAATCGATTAAGTGTTCGAGTTATCAATGTGTTGACACGTATATCAGAGGCGGGAAGCTGTGATGATGACCAAATGACTTTTGTTCATAAAATTGATTATGTCATTAGCTTTGAAACATCAAAAACTATCAAATGCGACTGTCCACACTTAATTCAGATAATTCTGTGCAAAAGTCGAATGATTTGAAGTGACAGCACATAAATCGAGGCTAAAATACATTGGACATCGCCAAAATTAGCCCAAATAATATACGATCGATGAACAGACTTCACCATCACATTCAAAACATCAAATTATTCAAAATATAAATATTGCATAACTTGATGATCAATTGATCAAGCACTCAAGTCGTCAACACGTCTGCAAGCATATCGAAGTAAAAAGGCACCAATAGAAGCCAAACGATCTCCATTCATGAAATTGATTGAGCCATTAGCTTCAAAATATCAAAATCTATCAAATAAAATTGTTCGTACTCAATTTGGATGAGTTTGCATGAATGTAGACTGGTCGAAAGTGGCGACGTATATTTTGAGCTGAAATGGACTCAATTTGACACCGACTTGAACCAAACGGCCTCCGATTGCGAAACGGATTACGTCGTTGCATTCAAAACATCAGAATAATCTTAAATTAATATATATATGGATTATCTAATCACATCAATGTAAAACTCAATTTAAAGATGATTACTTAATTTAAAAATCAACTTAAAATCCAAATCAAGCCCTAATCCTATTGGACCGGTTCCTATTGAACCGAGCCGCTCGGCCTGAGCTCGCACCTCTCCCTCACATGACCCTTCTTCCCTCATGCACTCAAGGCTTTTTCTCATCTCCCTCGGTGTGCACGAGGGTTGAATGCACCTTGTTTGGCCTCAAATGGTTGCCTCTTCACGCACGGGTTCAAACTGCTCCCTCCTCTTCCTCCAACCGTCCCACACAAAGGAATTCATTTCCCTTCTCCAAACTGACGGCAAGAACTTCTCTCTCCCTCATTTTTTCAGTTTTTCCCTTTTCTTGCCCTAATATGAATCAAGAAAGTTTTCTTCCTCCTCCTGAAACAAAAAAGAGAGGGTAAGGCTCTTAAACAAATCAGTGAAATATCTGAGAAACTGATTCTATAAGGTGACAGTAGATCTAATCCTCTATTAGCAACTAAACAGAGTCGACGGGATCTAAAGCTCTTAAACATATTCAAATTAATCAATTTTTCAAATCAAATTAAGTAACAGTCTGAAATTGCTTAAATGAAACTTTATCACTAAAAACTTAAATCAAACTCAATCCATCCACCTTCCGTAACTGTTTGTCAAGGGTGACAAATTAAGAAAACTCTAGTTCACAAAGGAGCCAATGTCAAATCAAGTATTTTGCTATGTTCACTCTCAATCAATCTCAAGCCAGTAAGGACATGGCTCGTGTCCTCTGACTGCGTGGCTTGGCTAGTAGGCTCCACAAATGAAGCGGTTACGACCATTGAGAGGGGTAATTAACTATAGGGGCTTGCGCCTATAGGAAACCTGGAACCAGATATAAAGTCCTCGCAAAATGAGGGTGAAATTTATTGGTAGTGTCTTATCTACTATTCCATCTACCTTCTAAAAATTACACCGACACTTCAAATCACACTCTCTTCAATTCAATAAGTTTGTCGAGAGGTCGGTGGAAAATTTTTAGAGCCCATAAATTTCTGGCGACTCCACTGGGGATAAGATTCGCTTTCCATCTTTGGCTATTCATATATGTGCTATAGTAGCAATAAAATTTTTGAAAATTCAAAATAATAAAAATGGTGATTTAAGTGTGTAATAAATTAAATATGAGGCTCTATGTAGAATGAATCATTCCGTAGATTATATCTTTATTACACTATTATTTTGCTCTACAGTACCTCTGCATCTTGAAAGTATGGGGTAAAATAATAATTGCTAATTACTAATCCCCACCTTTCACTTTTGCAGAATGGATCTACAAAGCACTCCTTTCACCGTTCAGCTAGGTCGTGGTGCAAACATCTGCCAAGCCAATACCGTCATCAACATAGGAGATATCGGGGCTACCATTCAATTTGGTAACTTGAACTTCCCAGCTATCATAGTTGTAACTCTTGAAGTACGCACCTGTGGTTCATCCGAGGCCATGCTGGAAGACCTCAAGTTAATGAAGCTCCTACTAGCCATGTGCACCAACCAGTTCAATAGCCAACCACTGTCAAGGAGTTCTCCCAATAAAGAACTTCAGTTTTCAAAAGGCTAGGTCAATTTGACGCCCGTCATAAAAAGAAAGAACTATTGGGCCAATGTCTTTAATGTCTCGTGGTACTGCTATGTGACCGAACCTTTGTATCCAGAAAGCATGATCATGAAGCTTACTCATTAGGGAGCAAATTAACCAGAAGACAGAGAGGGAGGAGAAATGTTGAGCTGAGGGCTCATCATATCCCCTTTGAATGACCTAGCGAACAAGCAATACTACCACCAGAAGAGAGTATCCCTACCCACAATAACTTTGATAACCTAAAGTGGGTAAAAAGGAATAACTCTACTAGTGAAGTAAAGCAATCTTCCTGGAAGAACCAACCACATCAAGCTCCACCACCATAGAGGAGATAGCCTGAAACACTATCTACCAAGATACATAAAGTTCTTAAAGTAGCCAAAGACAAAGGCCTAATGAAAAGAAGATTTCAGAGGCTTGTGGTGATGGAAAATACTGAAGCTCCACCAAAAAAGTTGCCATCTCTTCTAGTAACTAGCCATCAAGCCCAGTACGCTTTACATGGTGAGCATCAAAGCATGACACTCAGACCACGTGTCCAAGAATCTGCTGTCAAAAGGTTCCAGCGAAAGGATAAGAAAATATGGAGGCCAAGACCCCGTAATGAAGTCCTAAAGAATGGAAGAGGTGTGATATCTGATACATATACTCATAAATCCACCTCTAAAATAACTCATCATAAGTGGATACCCAAAAGAAGGGATATCATTGATGAAAGACATGATGATCGACACCTTGGAGAATCCTCTAGAGGATCCCATCAAATTCACCCCTACAAGAGAAGGTCGACTTTGATCGCAGTCCGTTAATAGAAGAAGTATTTGTTCCGCACATTGAACCAGAGATCCACTGGAAATTTCAATTGGAAATTCATGTGCAAGAAGAAAATAATGAAGAGGACACTATGGAAGTCGAAGTTGTCTATATGGTCAGAGAGATAGATGAACTCCGCCAAGACCATCAAGTAACGCCGAACTGTGGAACCCAACTGAATTTAACATTTATGAAGAAAAGTCTTCACAGAAGCAAATAGAGGATGGATCTTTGATCTTTACTAGAGATGAAGAAGAAGAAGACCAGAATGAGAAATATATCATGGGTGTCGAAGCTGTATATATGGTTGAACCAGGAAATGATCAGCCTGGTACACGCTTTTATAATTACCGTCATTGTTTAGCCCTATCAATAGCTGCCCCTGCAAATGCATAAGGAGAAGGGCAGTCAAGTTCTTCCCCTAAAAATGAGTAAAGAGCAGAATAGCAATAAGAAATAGAAGAAGAGGAAGAGCCTGTACTGATTGCCGCTATGGTGCTAGCTAGAGAGCAAAGGGAAATGCAGCGTCAAATGGAGGTCAAAGACAAGGAGATTGCACAGTATGATACCAAAATGAATGATATGATGGTACAAATGAACATCATGATAGAGATATTGCAGAAGAATATCACATCAAGTGCAGCACCTATTTTATCTTCTAATCAATAGGCAGCTAATAATACAACTTTCACTAACCACTATGGTACCTCAAGCTCCTACAGTACATGCTACACATGAAGTGAGAAATAAAGTTAACCCACTACCTCTCCAGCTGACAATTCAAAATCTAGCTTGCACACTTAGAACGGTAATAGCTTCTCAGCTAGAAACGATAATCAATGAAAAGATAAAGGGAGTCATAGTCTCAAAATAGGCTGAAAAGCTGGTGAGTAAGGGTCGCCCTTACCCAGCTGAATATGACCAAATGCCACACCCGAAAGGTTACTCAGTACTGAAATTTAATACTTTCAGCGGGCTTGGTAATCTAAAGCATCATCTATCCCAATTTAAGGCTACTTATGGTAACATAGGAGGGAATGATGCACTGCTTTTCTATCAATTTGTCAGTATCCTGACCTCAGCCGCTTTCGAATGGTATGCAAAATTTTCAAATGATTTAGTTAAAATATTTGCTGAATTAGAGACTATATTTGTGAAGAGGTTTGTCAGTGCAACTGAGAAAATCACAATCACTGACCTTGCCTTAGTGAAAAAAAGGAAAGATGAGTCAGTGACAAAATTCATAAGTCATTGGCGCAACCTAAGTATGAAGTTTGAGCAACAATTAGAAAAAGAACATGCGATCCAATTGCTAATGGGCAATTTGGATGATAAAATGGCACCATTTTTATGCATGGCATCAATTGCAACATTCCAAGACTTGCTCGATAGGGTGGTTAAAATCAAAAAGTTCAACCGCCCTAAGTCTGAAGTCTATGTAGATAAAGCAAAGAGAAATAAACCTTTAGACTCAAGAACAAATGAAATTAATGTCGCTTCCTATAGCTCAAATGGCAAAAAGTGAGTCATATATAATGTGGATAAAGGAAAGCAGCTAATGTATAATGATGATAAGGGAAAGAAGCATGTCTATTCTAATCCACAGCCAAAATTAGTATTGGGAGGAAATGACAAATCTTAGACTTTTCCAAGTGTTGAGGAGAGTCTTAAACAAGCGCTAAGATATGATGAGCGAATGTGGCCATCTCTTAAGGAAATGATGAACAAATAATATTCCTTTAGAAGGGACAGTAAATTATTTCAAAGAAATAAAAATCCTATACAAAATTAAAAGGCCTAAAGAAGCTGATCAAGTCAATAATCCAAATTACTATCCCTATCATCAGATGATCAATCATCCTATCGAAGATTATTTTGTCTTCAAAGATTGGCTAGAAAGTAAGTATCTATGATATAAATTTACACTATCAGATAGTGTTCTAGTCAGCCCAAAAAGAGAAGGATGATTACATCATCTTCATCAAAGCAAAAAACAAAGAAGGAGAAGTCAGTGACCAAGAATGGCAAACAGTAGTCTCCAAAAAGAGCATAAAAATATTGAAGCAGCTAAAAAATGTCCCTAGTGTTAAGTGAAAATCACCACTTGAACCTATATTCGACTTAAGAGAGATGCCTAAACCAAGTATTTGGGCTTCTCAACGGCATTCTGATAAGGCTACTTCATCACAACATGAGAAGCAATCTACTAAATGCAGGCCTCATAAATCAAAGAAGTTGGCTAAGAAAAGGAAGATCAAGAAGAGAACTACAACTCAAAAGGCCATTAACAATCTAGAGGAGTATCACCCCGACAAGACAACCATTTAAGCTACGACTTCATGCCTAAACTTTATCAAATCGATGAAGAAGATAATGGTGAATCTTATCCAGTAGAGATATGTCGAATCATCTGTATGATGTTAGATATTCTTCAACATCAGTTACTCTGAAATGACAAGGGTAGTTAGATAGACTCGACCAACCCACCATAATTCTTATCAACAAAGCAAGAAGAGCCTGGGGAGCTAACATCTGAATTTTGTTTAATGACTCAACAAGACAATAATAGTTCAGATGAAGATCTATGTTTTCTTGACAGAGAAGAGTTAGACTCATCAATATCATCACGTATGAAACGTATGATGTTCAAAAATGAGTCTAGCCCTTTTGGCTAATCCTCTAGAATAAGAAGGGAAATTGAAGAAACTACCTCTTCAGAAGAATCTGAGCAATATAAGGTGATTCAAGTTCAGTTGAGAAGTGGTAAAGTCTTACCACCTTCATCAAAGAAGGAAATGCAAATAAAGACAAAGGCAAACAAATTGAAGTCAACAAGGATATTATTCCCAAAAATCTTAGGATAAAGTCTAAATCAAGCGAGAAGATAGATTATAATATTCTATCACATCTGAGAAATATCCTTGCATAACCGAAAATGTGGCTCTCTTGATGTCAAAAGACCTCTAAGAAACTTTGATAGTCTCAAAGACCTAGATATATGAAGCTTACTTTCTAAAAATGCATGACCATCTGACTCAAGATCTCCCAATAATCATATTATTTGAAGAAGATCTTATGTTGGGAACGGTAGATCACAACTGTTCTCTATATGTTACTGTAGAGAGTGATGTCATCTCGATCAGTTGAATATTAATTGATCTAGGTTCTTCTATCAATCTTATGAGTCTAAAGGTATTGAGAGGATTATCACTTGATATCCAACATCTTGGAAGAGATAAGTTGATGGTTCATAGTTTCCATGAAAAAGGGTAGAAAACTCTGGGCTCTTTTATTCTCTCTCAAGTTTAGGGATTTATATATAGAAGCCAAGTTTCATGTAATCGAAGTCTATACATCATTTAGAGCTCTCTTGGGCCGGCCGTGGCTACATGAGTTCAGCATGGTCCCATCAACTATGCATCAATGTATGAAGTATCTCAAAGATGGAGAAGAATTCAGAATTTCTGGTAACCTGCAACCATTCTCCATCAATGAAGCAAAGATCTATGAAGATGCAAAATATTTCATCCTCAAAGAGCCTAAGTCAACAGAGCCTCTTGAAGCAGTAGAATCCATATCAGGAACTAAAAAGCTATTTCACAAAGTGAAAGATCAAAAGCAAAGAGAAAGAAAGAAGGTAATGCTGACTCTCCTTAAGGCACTTGATTCTACACCTAAGTCAAGAAAATCAATTCCTCATTTTGGAAGTGACATAAAAGAAGGAGAAGATATTCCTGTCAAACCTAAGGGAACTTATAAGCTTTCAAGAAAGGTAGAGTATGAAATAAGTGATTTTGAGTCAGACTATGATTTTGAATCTACTTATGGAAATAGAGTTAAAATGGTCACATCGAGATGGATAGCTTACATGGCAGAGTCAGATGATTCACTCAAAATTATATCCATCCCTCATCAGTGCTTTAAAGAAATCACTCCACTGGAGGTTCATGATATTGAAGAATTGATAACATTCTATGTGTCACCGTTGAGTGAGAGTGATAGAACAGGAACTCTATTTTATAAATTCGAAGAGTCTCAGCCTCACAACTTTGATCAGCTTACTCAACATGAAAATTTTGATGAGATAGTGACAACAAGAATACCAATATACTATTCATAAATATTGCAAAGAATGATGCATAAGCTTATAATTCATGTTAGAATTGTTAAACATAGAACTCAAATCTTTAACAAGATGTGGTGCTAAAGAAGTCCTCAAGCATTATGAAGAAGTGATATGCTTATCACTAAAGGTTTGGGGTTCATCTGCAAATCTCATCGAAATAGAGCTTGTTATAATATAATAGAAGCTGAGATAGAAACTCATGAAATTCTTCTTAAAAATGAAGAAAAAGTTGAAGCCAAGCCTGCACCTAAAGAACTTGAAGATGGTGGCCAATAGCTACTATGGATGAACTTAAAGAAATCAACCTAGGAGCTGAGGATGATCCTTATCCAACTTTTGTTAGTGCCCTTCTGCCTGATGACAAAGTTGAAGAGCTTAAAAAGCTACTTTGTGAATTCAAGGATTTCTTTGTCTGGACATATTCTGAAATGCCAGGCTTATCCCATGATGTAGTTGTTCACAAACTAGCTATTAAACTAGATGCAATACCCATTAAGCAAGCTCTTAGGAGATTGAGATTGGAGATTGAAGAATAGGTAATTGTAGAAACCAAAAAGGTAATTGAAGCATGCTTCATCCGAGAGGAGAAGTATGCAGATTGGATAGCCAACATTATCCCAGTTAGGAAGAAGAACGGCCAAATTCATCTCTGCATTGACTTCCAAGACCTAAATAAGGTGTGCCCAAAAGATGACTTTCCACTTCCAATATCAGAACTATTGGTGGACAACACTTCCAACTATGACATGTTCTCATTTATGGATAGATCATCACAATACAACCAAATCAAAATGGCACCTAAAGATGAAAAATAAACATCATTTAGAACACCTATTGGCATATATTGCTACACGGTCATACCTTTTGGCCTGAAAAATACTGGAGCTACATATCAAAGAGCCATGACATATATTTTTGATGAGTTGATTCATCAGAAGGTGGAATGTTATGTTGACGATTTGGTAGTAAAAAGCTTGAATCGTGAAAAACACTTCAAAGACTTGAGAATTGTAGTATAGAGAATCAAAAAATATGATCTGAAGATGAATCCTCTAAAATGTGCATTTGAGGTATCCTCTAGAAAATTCCTGGGGTACATTGTATGTCACAGAGGTATTAAAATTGATCCTGCTAAAATCAAGGCAATTATGGAGATGCCTCCACCAAAAAGTTTGCGTTAGCTCCATTCTTTACAAGGACAGCTTGCATTCATCTGTCAATTTATATCAAACCTATCAGGACGCTGTCAACCATTTACAAGATTGATGAAGATGGATGCTCTATTCAAATGGGATAAAGAGTACCAAGAAGCCTTCAACAGCATTAAAAGCTACCTGTTAAATCCATCAATCCTTGCAGCGCTTACTCCTCGAAAGCCCCTCATTCTATACACAGCTGCATTAGAAGAGTCTCTTGAAGAATTATTAGCATAACACAACAAAAAAAGCAAAGAGAATGCTCTTTATTATATTAGTCGGAGGCTGATTGGAGCATAAATGAGATGCTCTCGATAGAAAACTTAGCTAGCATTGATCTTTACAGCAAAACTTCACTATATGTTATCTCACAAGATTACCCTAATCTTAAGGATTGATCCGCTGAAGTACTTAATGATAATACCAGCGTTAACAAGTCATTTGGCAAGATGGGCAGTATTACTTTTACAATTTGATATCACATATGTTCCGTAAAAAGTGATGAAGGGACAAGTCTTAGCAAATTTTCTTGCTGCACATCCCATTCGGACTCTTCTATGAATGATGACATTCATGAAAGAGAAAAATCACAAATTTGAGAAATGTACTTTGATGGAGTCATCGATCAAACAAGTCCAACATCTAAATTCCCCAAGAGCAAGAGCGATCGCATCATCTTCATAATGAGGGGGATCATATGGATTGATCGAGCTAAGAACTAATAATGAATATGAAGCTTTAATGGTAGAAGCTATTTTCATAGGCATTCAAAACTTGCATACTTTTGGTGATTCTCAGCTTATTATAAATCAAGTACTTGGCATCTATAGAATTAACAAGCTTAAGTTAGCTTTCTATCACAAACGAGTTCTTGAGCTTATGAAGCAGATACCAAATATCACACTAACTAGAGTCTCTTGATCCGAGAATAGTAAGGCCAATTGCTTGGCAAAACTAGCTAAGGAAATGGCAAGTATGAATGGTGATTATCTCATGATCGACATATTTAGCCAACGAGTCTTAAAGCTAGTAAAGTATCAATCCCCGTAGGTAGAGGGGTTATCAAATTTGACACAATAGGATGCGACACAGGTTGCTCCTCATACTCCCCAAAATCAACAAGAAATTGTACCAAGAATGATATTACTTAAAAGCGGCAAGCCTTTACGGTAGAAGAGTCACGTGATTGGACCCAACCCTTCATCGACTACTTTAAAGAAGGCAAATTACCAAATAATAAATCACTGGCAGCTCAAATCGAGAAGAGAATGCTACACTTTTCTTTCATCAACAACACTCTATACTGTAGATCCTTTGAACAAATGTGGTTATGATGCCTAAATATAGATGAAAGCACCAAAGTAATGGTTGAAGTTCATGAAGGACTTGGTGGTGCACATCAGTCAAGTCCTAAGATGGTAGTAAAGATCAAAAGGATGGGCTATTATTGGCTATCTATGGTGAGAGACTGTATTAATCATGCTAAGAAGTGTCATGAGTGTTAAGTACATGAGAATCTCATCCACCAACCTCCAAATCCATTACACCCAACAATAGCATCCTGGCCATTCGAATGTTAGGGTACAAATGTAATTAGACCAAGTGATTCATCATCATCAGCTGGACATCGCTTCATTATAGCAGCGACTGGCTATTTCTCTAAGTGGATTAAAGCTACCCCATTTAAAGAAGTTACTGTCGATCGAGTGATTAACTTCTTCACACATAATGTGGTTTATAGATTTGGAGTATCACGTCAAATAATTTCTGATAATGGCATAACTTTCAAAAGTGCAAAATTTATAAATTCATTTATCGATACAAAATTGATTGGTGATACTCTTCAATATATAATCTAAGAGCAAATGATTTGGCGGAGGCCTTCAATAAGACATTAGTCAAGTTGCTCAAGAAGATTCTCTCTAAAAATAAAAGAGAATGACATACCAAGCTAGTAGAGGCACTATGGGCATATCGAACTACCTACAAGACACCGACTAAAGCCACTCCCTATTCATTGGTATTTGGAGCTGAAGTAGTTCTTCTGCTTGAAGTTGAGTTTCCTTCACTTCGAGTAGCCATCCAATACAACCTAATTGAAGATCAAAATGCTCGTTTGAGAATGGAGGAGCTCAACGTGCTTGATGAAATTAGATTGCAAGCTCACCAAAATCTAGAAGTCTATCGAGCAAAAGTCCGGGGACCATATATTAAACCTAAACGTTCAAAAGGAATTCAGTGTGAAGACCAATTATTCTTAATCAAAATTGGTGGCAAATTTGAGCCTAATTGGGAGGCCCTTTTGTCATTAAACTATACCAAAGAGGGACATACCAACTATCGGCCTGGGTAATTAATAGCCGCATGGGGCATTTTTTTAGTATATCTATTTAGGTCGACATCATGCTTCATGCTGAGATCCTTAAATAAATATACCCACTTCAGATGAAAGAACTTTTCATTGAAAATTTCCCTGTTACATAGGGGGCATTTTTAGATTTTTATATATATATATGAAATCAATGTTGTATGTTAAAATCCTCTTAAGAGCATATTAATTTAAATATTGATGTATTTACGTATTTTAATCTTGAAAGTTCTTCTAAATGTGCTTTAGAATTCCCCCTGCAAGACAGAGGGCATTTTTAAGTTTATTCGAGTTGACATCGGACCATAAGATGAAATCCTCAAATATATTCTAATTCAGGTTGAAATTGAGCTTACGCCAAAATCCCTGAATATACTCATTATTGTCATTGCTAAGTTGCAGGTTCTTACAAGAAAAGAAAAAGAGAATCCATTGCTACACAGGAAAAGATAGCCCTAAATATCAAAAGTTTATCTCTCAGATTTTCCAAATTCTTGTGATCAAGTCAGAAGAACACCCGATTTTGGAAGCTTCCATCAATTAAGTTGGAGAAACATCAACCTCTACATCCTAAAGTCTAGGACACATATGGGTTCTAAAGGTCAAACTCAACAAGCCCACAAATGGTCGAGTTGCTAACGCTCTCCTCACTCAACAAGCTGTGAGAAAAGGCCGTGGTGAAAGAGCCCCCGTTCGTCAGTCTGATGACAAAACTACCAACTCATCACAACTTAAGTCGAAGACTCCAGTAAGTTCTAAAGGTCAAACTCAACAAGCTCAAATGTAGCCGAGTTGCTGACGCTCTCCTCACTCAACAAGCCATAAGAAAAAGTCATAGTGAAAGAGCCCCTGCTCGTCAGTCTAATGATGATAGCTGCTCAATCTCAAACCAGATCCAGCTTAGTGATTATAAACAACCAGGATCCAAGAGATCTTTCTACTTGATCGATAGACCAAGATAATCTGAGAAAACTATCAATTTAGAGTTGCCTCAAATCAATCTATATATTACCACAGGGTGATATCTCAGCTTATTCTTTAATGATCTGATCAAGCTCAAAGAAAAGATCAAAGCAAATCTCCTCATCAAGCTCATCAAAGAAAAAAAGCATAGGACCGAAGAAGCAATTCCATAGTTCATACAAAGCCGAGGGTCGAACTAAAGGAATTTTGTGATTATTCAGTCTATTAAAGCACACATTGCTAGACTAATAATTCAACATTAATCCTATAAGCCGGAAGGTTGGGTCATCTGTATGTACTCTTCAGCGAATCTGTCAAAGCAACAAGCACATGGTTCATGGAGTGCATACACTTCCTGATAAGTCAATATGGACAAATCAGGTCTGTCCTTCATCAAGTCTGTCAAGCTTAAAGCTAGGATATAAGGAATTTCAAATCTAACCAAGCACGGTTAAACCAATTCCCCACCAGAATCCTTCATCAAAACAAATAAGCCAATTCCTCCATCAAACCCAATCAGGCACGAAACTAGGGTTGGAGGAAACTCAAATTTGCAAAGACATAAAAAAAGAGATCTTCAGCAAAGCCATTGAAGCAGATAGTATATGGTGTAAGAACTCTTATCTATCCGACAAGTTGATTCTGATAAATCGATCAATCCTGTCATTTAGTATGTCTTAAATAAGGCATCATACTAATGACAAATCCTATCAAAGCTCCATATGTTATTACAATCGAAGATGAAATGATCCAAGTTTTGTAGCTAGCACAAAAATTAAACTTAAAGCACAAAGCATACAAATCAAGCCCAGAGCACAAATCAAAGCTGATCTTCTCATCAAATCCCAAAAAGAAAAAGGTATAGAAGTAATAGAGGAACGTTGATATCCACTAATATAACAAGATGATACATGACTGCTAAAAAAAAGTACATCATGGGAGCCTAGACTATAGCTCCTGAAGATGTGCTAAATAAGCTGCTAAAGATGGCTGCTCACTCTCAGCCAACTGTAAAGCATCAGTAGCTTTGATCAAAGAAGGCTCGGCATCTACCATCGCCTGGTGTCGTAGCTGATAACGCTGCTGCTCCTGCTCTATGGCATGATCTCTTCTATTTTGCTCAACCTGCAGCTCTCTGATCCTGGAGTCAATCTGTCTAACTCAGAAGAAGCATTTATAAAACTCTGACAATCATGTCATAGAGCCTCAGCACTCTCCTCAAACTCATCATGCACTAGGTCAGTCGCCTCCCTACGAAGCCTAACCTGCTCCTGAAGTTCTGCCAGTAAAGTGCCATATTGGACAATACTGAGTGATCTCATCTGGTGGATTATAAAACTCTACATCTCTACAAAGAGTCTCCAGATACTTGAGATCCTGCTCCTCCAAGCTAGTACGAGCTAAAAGGTCCAAAGTGGTGTTCGCATAAGATGTGAAGCTATCCAGTGACGAGTCCAAAGTAAACCGAGAAACCACGTCCCTCAAAAACACCAAGCCACAATCCTGCATGCCTCTATCACGTGGATTTGGCCTAAAGGAATGGCGATGGTAGATCTTAGACTCATAACCTATATCAGGCACTGTAAGGAACAAATGAAAATAATCAGCATAAAGCAGAGAAGTAAATGTAAAGAAGGAAAAAGTACCTGAATATAATGAATCTGACTGAAGTGGTGTATCATAAGCTATATAATTCTCGAGGACCCTCACTATCTGATAAGCTCCAGGGCTATGTGCTAGCTCAATAGAGGTCTCAATAGGCATGAGGTCCCCCACCTCAAAAGTCCCCCCAATGAAGTGGGCAGAGTTAGGCTCAATAGAGAAAGGTGGCTCCACATAAGGGGTAATAAAATGGAAGTGGTAGTATCAAAGGTCAACAAACATGATAGCCCAACTCCGGAGTCCTCAATAACATCTCCAGTGATGCCTGACACCTGTGGCACTTCATTAGAAGTCATAAATTGATGTGGGGGTGAACTCGAGGAACAATCAACCGAAGCCAGCACAAGCTCCGTAGGTTGACTACACCTACGTCTGTGAGCCGGTGAAGAAATATCAGTGTAGCTAGGAGCAGAATCCCTAGCTCTAACTCTACCACGAGAAGTGGTATCCTCAGCCCTAACCTAATCGCCAACTAGTGCATCTATCAAGAATCAAATTATAGTATCAGACACACTGATCATATTTTGATAAAAAAAGGAGGGGAGAGAGGAAAAAAGTATTAAAATAGAGGATAATAGTGATTAAATAGTGATTAAACCTCTAGTGCTACAATATCCTGCTAATGGTAATCGATGATGGGTCCTTTGATCTCAAGGAATGCCTAAAGACCTCATCCTGCATTCATATCTCCTGGAACCACGCTCCAGGAAAGGGCCAAAAAATAGCCATACCCAGGTGAGGTAGGTATAGCTAACCCCTATGCGACCCTGTGGAGGGGCTATCCGAAAATGAGCACCAGTACCAAGCTTCAGTAAATATAGCCAAATGGCTGAAGTAACAAAGTAGCGTGTCTCAAGAGGAATCATCCTGATCCTCCTAAAATCCACTACACCAGGGATGAATGGCCTGCCATAAAAAGCAGTCGACTGGAAGAAACTAAACTACCGTGCAACTCAGTTAGGCTGATAGCCCTCTATAATAATTGACTACCCAAATTGATAACATAACCATCCTAGATGTATACCGAAAAGGTACTCAGCTACTCTCAATGTCCAATGGCCATGAAGTATGAAATATCAGCCATTCTCATCAAGGTTGTCAACAAGATCAATCCCTATCAAGTCAGAAGGTAAGCCGAGTATATCTAGCTGGTGAACCAACAAAATTGATCTCTGACCAAATGGGGAGCATAGAAGAGCATGTGAATCCTCTCCATCTCCAAAGTAGAGGATGCTCAATATAACTGTAAGACTGTAGGATATCCTTACTCTAAATAGATTGTTTGATACTCAAAATAAGCAAATGCACCATGTATGTGGAGATGAACCCAAGCATATAAGTACTGCCAAGGTAGAATCACATCTCGCGACTCAGGAACCTTGATCACCCCCAATATCCTATAAAACCTGGCTAATACTGCTGGGGCAAGAGAAACTCGCTCACCTCGAGAGATCCTACTGGCTGCTAATAAAGCGCCTGGGCGAACTAAGCCCTCTATAATGGGAAGCACAAAAATGCAGAGCCATGTCACTATAAAATTGGCTAAGAACAGATCCTCTCTCAATCCCGGTAGTGCTAGAGAAGTCACTATTGCTAATAAAATAGGCTCTGCAGTCTCCTCGGATATGCAACTACCTTCAAACACACCCAATCAAAAAGGGTCATACAGTTCTATAGTCTTCTCAGATAAAGCATAATCCTGCAAGAAGCTCTGAATCCATTTACTCATGGGTAATGCAACTCGTGATCGTTTAGAATTCCCTGACACTCTGAAGGTCTGCTGATAGTGGTCCAGAAGATCAATATAAACAGAAAGCATAGCTAGCCTACCTCGTCGATCATAACCATCTAAAGGCTACCTATGAAATAACTCCTCATCAGGTCGAACACACTCCTCTTAGGGATAACCAAATATGAGAAGAGCTGACACAGCCTATAAGTCCAAAAAAGTGACTGTCAACTCCTCCAGGCCAATCCAGCAAGTGTTACTACTAGGATCCCAGAACTCCACTACTCCACGATTCCAAGAAGAAGGAATATCCCCCAAAGTCAAATAAAGAAACATATGTTACCTCATAAATGCCAGCTGTCCATAAAGTATCTTTGTGAGCCTGTAGAATATACCTAGCCCATGTGACATATCCATGGGGAAGAGTAGGAATCCTACCAATAAGGAATCCTGAAGCAGGTCTAGTGAGCCCAGCTCTAGCTGACGTTGGCTCAGGAGTTTAGACTATTTCATCAGCTCAATACTATCAGAAGCAAGCTATAAGACATCACAATATCTACAACTCACCTAGGCTACTATGTTATCCAAAGGATTATAGTCCTTGCACTTTAGCTTAAGGGTAGCCACCCAGTTTGTAGGATCCTCAAAAGCAAAGGAATATGAAGTACAATCAGGAAGTAAGGAAGAGCGTGCGAAGAATCCCTGGTAAAAATCATGTCCTCTTAGCATATCAATGTGCTGCTCAATCCTATCTCTAATATCAACATCTCCATGAGGATCATGTCCGTCAATCTCCGACTAGATAACCTCCTTGCTAGGCTCATCAGATGACAGATCATCGGGTCTCCTCTTGAACATTCTCGTACCAAGTGATAAGAGAAATATTACATAAAAATTTAAATGACAATATAATAAAGTGTGTCCACCAGTTGTCAAGATGCAATAACAAGAAATGGAACAAAAATAAGAAGAAAGACAGGGGGAGGAGAAAGAAGAAAACCACAAATGTGACTCACTCTATGTGCAAATCATATTTGTTGGGGGGCATTTGTTGACCTCTAGTTTTCAAGATGCAATAACAAGAAATGGAACAAAAATAAGAAGAAAGATCGGGGGGAGGAGAAAGAAGAAAACCACAAACTTGACTCGCTCTATGTGCAAATCATATTTGTTGGGGGGGCATTTGTTGACCTTCACATATGTGTCATAAGTCAAGTCAAGTCCACAAGTCAAATTCGACGGACTTCGGAGGTGACAGTACGCAAACTAAGGCATAAAATGTAATTGGGCATAACTGAAAATGGTTGAAATGATCTCAGATCAACAAATGGACTTCACTGTCACGTTCAAAACATCAAAATTGATTGAAATATAAATTTTCAAAATCTAATGATCAATCGATTAAGTGCTAGAGCTATCAATGTATCAACACACATATCAGAGTCGAGAAGTTGCAACTATGACCAAACAATATTTGTTCATGAAATTGATCATTCCATTAGCTTTGAAACATCGAAAATTATCACATGAGACTATCCGCTCAAAATTCAGATGAGTCTGTGTAAATGTCGAATGATTTGAAGTGACAGCATACAAATCGAGGCTGAAATGCATTGGACATCTACAAAATTAGCCCAAATGACATCCGATCGATGAACGAACTTTGCCATCATGTTCAGAACATCGAAATTGGTCATAATATAAATATTACACAACTTGATGATCAACTGATCAAGTGCTCGAGTCATCAACATGCCTGCACTCATATCGAAGTCAGGAAGCACCTACACAAGCCAAATGGCCTCCATTCAAGAATTGATTGTGTCATTATCTTCGAAATATTAAAATCTATCAAATAAGATTATTTGCACTCAATTCGGATGAGTTTACATGAATGTCAAGCGATCAAAAGTGGTGACATATATTTTAAGCTGAAATGGACTTAATTTGACACCGACTTGAACCAAATGGCCTCCGATTGTAAAATGAACTGCCTCGTTGCATTCGGAACATCAGAATAACCTTAAATTAATATATATATATATATATATATATATTGATTATTTAATTGTATCGATGTAAAACTCAATTTAAAGATGATTACTTAATTTAAAAATCAACTTAAAATCCAAATCAAGCCATAATCTTATTGGGGTTCTATTGAACCCAAGCACAGCCGCACCCTCGTGCAACCCATCTTCCCTCACGCATGCTAGGCTTTCGCCCATCTCCCTCTATGCATATGAGGACCGAATGCCCCTTATTCGGCTTCGAACGATTGCCCTTTCACGCACAGGATCAAACTACTCCCTCCTCTTCCTCCAACCATTCCCATGCAAAGGAATTCCTTTCCCTTCTCCAAACCGATGGCAAGAACTCCTCCCTCTCCCTCATTTTTTGATTTTTCCTTTTCTTGCCCTAATCCAAATCAAGAAAGTTTTTCTTCCTCCTCCAAAAACAAAAAAGAGAGGGTAAGTCTTGAGATCTCTTCTTCTTCTTCTTCCTTTTCCTTCTTTCCTTTCTTTTCTTCTTCCATTTTTCCTCCAATCTGAAAATCATTTTTTCTTTTTCTTTATGTTTTTCCTTTTCCCTTCCTCAAACCGCAAAGATCTTCTTCTTCTTCTTCCTTTTTTTTTTTTCCTTTCCTTTCTTCTTCTTTTTTTCCCCCAATCCGAAAATGATTTCTTTTCTTTTCTTTTTTTTGTTTTCTATTTTTTCCTTTTCCTTCTCCAAACCACAAAGAACTCCCCTCTTCCTCCTTCTCCATTTCACTAATCCCCTCATTTCCATAAAAAAAACCATAAAATTTTTCCTCTTTCTCTCCAAAACCAATCAATTTCAGACCAACTTGCATGAGAAGAATACCTTTATGAGATGGGTTCTTCTTTCGATTTCCAGTGTCGCACTCCATGCATTACTTTTTCAAATTCGCTTCGCCGTAACCGGTGAAGAACACCGTCATGAGGCAGGTTCTTCTTTAAGTTTCCAGCATCGCCTCCCATTTTCGTACCTTTTATGACCCTTCTCTTTGCTGTAACGGGGGAAGAACACCATCATGAGGTGGGTTCTTCTCTTGGTTTTGGTATACCCAACCTCATTCATTTGCCAATCATTGCAATGCTCTGAATGATTAGTCAGAATATGTGGGATATGTGGATATATACATGCTTGTGTTTCTTTGTAAGTTTGACGTCCTCGACGTGCTCATGACAGCGATGCGATAAAAAAATCAGCTGCAATGTCGCATGACACCACTCGCTATGCTCATGAGAGCATACCCAGTAAGCCAACATCCGTTAGATATCACTTTCCTAGCTAAAATGCTGTTGAAATTTCATCAAAATCTCATGACTTAGAAAAAAAATGGAAAGTAAAAGAATCAGCTTAAGAGCTTCACACAATGAAACCTAAAATTAAAATTCAAATTAATAAAGAAACTCCAAACAAAAAAAGGAAAATAATATGTGACAAACACAATAAAAATAAATAAAACAAAAGGGGGGGACGAAATGCACTTACGAGATCTATTCAAGCCGAGTTGAAAGCCTGCTAAAGTCTCTAACCGCTCCCTTCCAAATGCTCTAACTCCAACCCTTCAAACAAATGGAATAGAATAGGAGACTCCCTCTTGGCCTTATTTATAAAAATTAGAAGAGGTAGTGAATGGTTTGTTTTCAAAAGAAAAGGACGGGGAAAATGAATGTAGGAAAGTTTGAATGAAAAGAGGGAGAAAATGAGAATTACTTTGAGAGGTAAATCTTCTTTCAAAGTAACAAACTAAATTGTCCTTTGAACCTGTAGCTTCAAAATAAAAATCGCCACCGGATCTGCAACTCTTTGTACAAGTAGACAGAAGCCGATACTAAATCAAAATCTACAAAAATCATAGGGATTCCTTCAATCAAAAATTAAGGAATTTCATTCTAATTACGATTTTCAAAATCAACGAAATCACTAATTTGGTAAATTTATCTAAGCTATAAACACATGCATGTGCTCAGACATGAAGATTTAAAATGTAAATTTTAATGTCTAAAAAGGCTATACAGGCTAAATTAGAATTAATTAAATATTAATCTGAAAAATTTAATAAGATATTAGATCAATTTACAACATCTTCTACGCCATCAGATTTACAACACATCATACAAGCGAATAAAAGGTGTTAGTTAAGGCATTCTTAAATACACCCGCATGTTGCTACCCAGTTTGCTACCCGGTTTAGTCTTAGGATTGGGTCCGGGTTAACAAAACCTAAAAATCTATTATAAAAATTCAAATTAGTGAAATATCTAAGAAACTGATTCTGTCAGGTGACAGTAGATCTAATTCTCTATTAGCAATTAAATAGAGTTGAGAGGATCTAAAGCTCTTAAACATATTTAAATTAATCAATTTTTCAAATCAAATTAAATAACAATCTGAAACTGCTTAAATGAAACTCTATCACTAAAAACTTAAATCAAACTCAATCCATCCACCTTCCGTAATTATTTATCGGGGGTGACAAATTAAGAAGACTCTAGCTCACAAAGGAGTCAATGTCAAATCAAGTGTTCAGCTATGTTCACTCTCAATCAATCTCACGCCAGTAAGGACGTGGTCCGTATCCTCTGACCACATGGCTTGGTCAGTAGGCTCCACAGATAAAGCAGTTATGACCAGAGTCCTCTGATCGGGTGATTTGGCCAGTTAGGCTCCATTATATTACGATCACGACCATAACCTGTATAATTCCTAATGGCTTTTCCCTTTGAGTTGTGAATCATAGGGTATACTTGATAGGGCAAACAACCCTTTATCAACTAAGGTAGACTTAAGATTATCTCCTTAGATAAACACCACCCCAGGTCTACAAGAATTTCTTAGATGACGTAATACATTGACCCATGTGTTGCTAATGAGGATCCTTCTATTACGATGGGTCGACTACCTCCTCTGACTAAGTAGACTAGGGACCGCAACTGCCCTGGATGATGAAACCATGAGATCTAGATGGGCACATCATCATTCCCCCAACCATCCGGTTTAAGCTGAAATGATGAATTTCATACTTTTAAATTCTAAAAACTCCATATGATACTACTATACGCTACGCATTAAGCAAGCTAACGACTAGCCTTAATCAAAAGTTCTCTCTCACTCACTGAGAGGGGTAATTAACTATAGGGCTTGCGCCTATATGAAACTTGGAACCCGATATAAAGTCCTCACAAAATGAGGGCGAAATCTCTTGGCAGTGTCTTATCTACTATTCCATCTGCCTTCTGAAAATTAAATCGATACTTTAAATCACACTCTCTTCAATTCAATAAGTTTGTCAAAAGGTCGGCAGTGAATTTTCGGAGCCCACAATCTTATAAAATTTTCCCTTAAGTTTAAGCGGTACTTTTCTATCACACAATAAGCTAGATGCATTCCTCCACTTCAACCATCCAACTTGAATTATACTAATAACATCTCCATCTATTCACCATCATTTTGAACAATAGAACCTAAATATCTGAATCGCTCACTCTTTTTAATGACTTGTTAACCTAATGTCACAACACTACCACTATAACTTCTACAACTAATATTACGCTTTTGACTCTAAGGTTGACCTCCATAATTCAAGTTTCTCTCGACTCCTCTCTGTCTTATCAACAAAGAAGAATGTCATCACAAAAAGCATACACCAAGGTACATCTTCCTGTAAATGCTTAGTAAGAACATTCATAACTAAAGAAAAAAGATAAGGGCTTAAAGTTGATCCTTGATGTAATCCAACTGAAATAAGAAAATATTTTGTTAATCCTCCTTGTGTTTGGACACAAGTAACAGCTCTAGTATACATATCCTTAATGACTTGAATATAACCAATATTAACTCCTTTCTTTTCTAGAACTCTCCAAAGAACATCTCTTGAAACTTTATCATAAGCTTTCTATAAATCAATAAATATCATATGTAGATCCTCCTTGCTTTCTTTTTACTTCTCCATCAAACCTCTTAACAAATGTATAGCATCCATAGTAGATCTACCTAGCATAAAACCAAACTTATTGTGAGAAACTTTTGTATCACATCTTAACCTATGCTTAATTACTCTCTCCCATAATTTTAATGTATGACACATTAACTTAATTCCTCTATAATTTGCACACTCTTGTGCATCCCCTTATTTTTAAATATAGGAATCAAGAAACTCTTTCTCCGCTCATCTGGCATCATTTTAGTCTTTAAAATAATATTAAAAAGTTTTGTAAGCCAAGAAATTCCTTGATCTTCTAAACATTTCCACACTTCTATTGGCCACATCTTATTTATTTAAAGCTTCTCTAACTTCAAATTTACTAATACGACGATAAAAAAAATTCTTTATTTTTGTTTAGGATATTAAGGTTGGCTAAATCAATCGTATTTATAGATCCTTTATTGAAAAGTTTATCAAAATACCTCATCCACCTATTTTCAATATCCTTTCCTAAGAAAAGCATTTTAAGATTTTCGTTCTTAATACACTTCACTTTAGCTAGATCTTTACTTCTCCTATCTCTTTGGTTAGCTAACTTATACATACATCTTTCACCTTCTTTGATATCTAATCTATTGTATAAATCATTTAAAGCTTTTTTTTTGCATCATATATAACTTTCTTAGAATTTCTACATACCACTTTATATTTTTCCCAATTCTCTGAGTTTTTACATCTAAATCAAGTTTTATAACAACTCTTCTTTTTTTTTATCTTTTCCTGCACATTCTAACTCCATCACCAATTATTTTTATTCAAATAAACTTTTCCTTTTGATTCTCCAATTACATTTTTAGTATCTTGCTTAATTTCACTTACTGCTTTCTCCCATATAACATTAGCTTCCTTATGAACATCCCAAATTCTATGCTCTTGTAGCATGCTCTTAAAAATATTTTTATTATTATTCTTTAAGTGCCCCTATCTAATCCTAGGATAATAATTTGATTTATTTTTCATTTTCCAATCTTTCATCTTAAAATCTAAGATTAATAATCGATAGTGGGTATTTAAACTTTCACTTGGAATGACCTTATAATCTTTACAATCTAAACGATCTATTTGTCTTATCAGAAAATAATCAATCTATGTTTTACTAGATCCATTTTTATAAGTAATAATAATGACCTTATAAGTAATAATATACATGGTGAGTACATAGAATGTGTACATAATATGGATAGTATATACGTGTTGTGTATTATATACTCATGATATATATTCGACACATGATACAATGTTATTGATGTCTGGATGTAGAACAATATCTGGACTTCACACATAATAATTCTTCCTATTTAAAAACACTTCAATTAATTGTCATTCATACTTTGGTATGTTATTTTTTTCTTTCTTTTTTTTTTTATTTTTGGGTGTTTTTTTGATATAAGCTTTAGCACTGAAGCTATGCCATATAATAAGACTGATAAAGGCAGAGAGCATATGGGAAAGATAATTTGCTTTCTTGATGCTATATGAATATCTCATATTCACACAGATGAGTTAATTAATTAAACAACATATATGAGACAAGATGATTCTTTTAGTAAAAACTTTGAAATGCAAAAAAGAATATAGAGTCCAATCCAATTGAAATAATTCAATTAATGCAAACCAACCAAGGATTATAAATAGAATATTTTTCAAAAATTAAAGAAAAATTAATGCAACATAATAAGCATAATGAGATTCAAGCAAGAATTGAATGTGCATGTTGAGGCAAAGAGATTAAATTTAAGATTTTTTTTCACTCTCGTAAACTCATACACACAACACATATGCAAAACCTTGAATGAAAGATCTCTCAATCACTAAACTAAGTTGGCTTGTATAATTAAATTTAAGATTGATGTTGGAAATTAAACCTTTGTTGTAACTTAAGAATTCTAAGAGTTTTATAAAATTTCTAAGGCTTGGAATTCTAGACGCAGTTATGTATAATTAGAATAGATGATACATATATGATGTATACTAAATTCCATGAGAATAAATATAAAATATAATTCTAAATTCTGGAATGACACTTGAATATGTAATTATTCCATAACTCCTCATTTTTTAGATATATTTTATCTAAAAAAATTTTATTCAGCCTTTATATACCCATCAATGATTCATCCTGCTCATTGAATAAATGTGTCATAAATCATGTATGTGGGCTCTGAAAATTTGCCACCGACCTCTCGATTAAGGGAGTAAATTAAATGTCGGGCAAACTTTCAGAAGGCAGATGGAATAGTTGATAAGACACTACCTAGTGATTTCACCCTCATTTTGTGAGGACTTTAGATCTGGTTCTAGGTTTCCTATCGGCACAAGCACTTATAGTTAATTACCCCTCCCAATGCTGATGGAGAACTTTCTATAAAATGCTAGATAGTTAAATGCATAGTGTATAGTAGCAGTATGTGGAGTTTTAGAATTTAAATTTATGAACTTTCGATTAAGGCTAGTCCTTTAAGTTAAAGTGGATCGTTAGGGGAATGATGACGCGCACAATCAATATCCCATGGTTCCGTCATCCCGGGCTTTTGTGGTCCCTAGTTTAGGTAGTCGACCAAACCTAACCGAAGGATCCTTGTCAGCAGTCATGGGTTGCGTCGTCCAAGAAATCTTGTAGATCTATGATGGTGTTTGTCTAAGGAGACAATCTTAAGTCCACCTTAGCTAACATAGAGCTTTTTGCCCTATCAGTGTATCCTATTGTTCACATCTCAAAGAGTAGAGCCATTGTGGAGCATATGAGCTATAGTCATAACCGTAATATAATGGTGTCATTTTGCGGCAGCCACCCAATTAGAGGAATCTAGTCATAATCTCATCATATGTGGAGCCTACTAGCAAAACCATGCGGACAGAGGACACAGGCCACATCCTTATTGCAAGAGATTGATTGAGAGTGAACATAGTTATATACTTGACTTGACATTGACTCCTTTGTGAGCTAGAGTTTTCTTAATTTATAACATTCAACAAACAATTATGGAAGGTGGATTAATTGAATTTTGCTTTTAAGTGTTTTAAGATTGAATTTCATTTAAACATTTTGAGCTTAATAATTTATTAGATTTTTTATTTGGATTGATATTTAACTTATATTAATTTGATTTGAAATAACAATCATGTTTCGATGAAAGTATCCCCTCCGATTGAAATATTGATTCAACATAGCCATCATTGAGGTGTATAAGTCTCCTTGATTGTTTAGTTTATTGTTTAAGATCCTGTCAACTCTATTAATTCAATAATAGAGGATCAGATCTACTATCATATGAAAAATTAGCTTCTCAGATATTTTACTAAGTTAAGATTCTTATAATATTATTATTGTATTTTTAGGTTTTGTTAACCCAGACCTGGTCTTAAGACCCAACCAGGAATCAACCCATGTAGCATCCTCACACACAAAGTTTAAACATTCAACTTAGTGTCAGGGCCCATGCGTTATTTAAATCAATTTTGATTTAACTTTAGAGGATTTAAATAATGTTGCATATTTTGATTGAGTTTCATTGCAAGTTTAAGATTTTAAATGAAATTTTGACAGTATTTCGGTAGCCTCCTCACGTCGTCCCCACATAGAGGAGCTACAACCGGGGTTGGGCCTGCCCACCATGCCAAGAAAGGCATGTATGGGAAGTGTAAACATTTCGATCAAATGTGTCATCCCACCATGCCAAGATAGGCACATATGCGCCTCTGAAACACCTACATGTAATACAGATTTCCCCGTCACGCCAAGAAAGGCATGTACGGTACTTATATACTCCAATGTCAATTTAAATATCAATTTTAGGTTGATGGTTGGCTTTATGTCAAGCTATTTAGGCCCCCTATTGGTGTAAAAATTTGGCATAATTTCGGCAGCATCCCGACGTCGTCCCTGTATAGGATGCTGCCTCGGGTATCCTGGGCCTGCCCATCACGCCAAGAAAGGCATGTATGGGTGGTTTAAACTACGGCCTGAATGTGTCATCCCACCATGCCAAGAAAGATATGTATAAGCCTCTAAGGTACCTACATGAAACACATATTTCTCAACCATGCTAAGAAAGACTTGTACGAGTACTTATATACCTGCCCTCGAGCTAGATTCCAAATATCATTTTCTTTATTGTTCCTTGGCTGATGAAATTCTAGTAGCATCTCTACTAGCCGGGGAATTTTTACCGAAACTAGGTCATCCCACCTATCTAAAAAGACATGCCTGGGTGGTGTTTTGCAACACCATGGCTGGGAGTCTTCCAACCTACCTTTCTAAAAAGAGGCTAGTTCTTCTTGATTCAAAAACTGATTTCTCCTGTCACGCCAAGAAAGGCATGTATAGGTACTTATACACCCACAAGCAAGTTATTTTATACCTATGGGAAAGGAACGGTGCTATATGCATGGATGCAAGAGTTGGAGGCGATGGCACCGGCAAGCACTGCATGGCACTCCACTGATGAATGGGTGCACTCGATGCCGATATGCATGGGACTGTGAGATGCATTACGCGTGGAGCTCACGTAAATGCACATGGGACGCTACGAGGTCATTGGTGGGAGGCTGCGTAGACGGGGCTCGAGCATGCGGGAGGCGACGACATCTTCTAGTCGCCCTAAGAGTCGCGGATGGGAGGAGGCGCTGCGTGGTTCACTAGGTTGAGCCGGCGAAGAATATGGAAGAATGGGATTTTTAGTAGGATGTGAGAGTTTTTGGGCTATGGGGAGTTCCCATATGATTAGAAATATAAATGTATTTATAGGATTTTCCTTATTTAATTAGCCATAATCCGGATTTTGTGCCGACATTATTACACGGGCAATATATATGTCGATCTTAGGTTATTCTAAAGTTTTAGATGCAACGGCGCAGTCCGTTTTGCGATCGAATGCCGTTTGGTTCATGTTGGTATCGAATCGGGTCAATTTCAATTCAAATTGTGTGTTGTCGTTTCTAATAGCTTGATATTCACGCAGACTCATCCGAATTGAGTACAGATAGTCTTATTTGATAGGTTTTGACATTTTGATACTAACGGCGTAATCAATTTCATGAACGGATGTCATTTGGGCATCGTGGAGGCTTCCCGAATTCGATATGCGTGTAGGCGCGTCGATGGATTTTCTTCTTGATCGGTTGACTGTCAAATTGTGCAATATATATATTCTGATCAATTTCAATGTTTTGAATGCGATGTAGAAGTCCATTCGTCAATTGGAGGTCATTTCGACTAATTACGATGCTGGCAGTGCAATTTGCATGTTGTTGCATCCGTCATCGACTTTGTCTTGTGAGCTCGACTCGACTTATGGCACATGCATGTAGGTCAACAATGTAATGTACTTTTGCTTGATCCCATTAATACAATGTCCTATATATTTGCAAATGATTCATCTTCCCCCATAGGAAGTATTGTTCGTGGTTAATCTTAGATTTATAAATCATCAATGCATATAGTAGTTAAGTATGTCTTTCCTTCTCAATCTCTAATTTTGTGGTCATAATGCCAAGAGATTGATCTTACATGTCCTCCTCCAATTGTATCTCTTTCTTTGTCTTCTGCATCTTATCTCCAACTTAGTTGTCAATGGTTGGTCAAGAGCAGCCCACCTCTCCTTATTCCCATCTCGCTCCTTTCTTATCTATAAAAAGAATAAGATTGATTAGAGCATCTAATTTTTACTCTAACTTTATTTAGCTATTATCTAATCTAATTTGATCACTCTCCAATATATAATGATAAAAGTTATTGCAACCCTTCATAAGTGGGCAACTATTGCCTTCTACTCTTTCTTCAAAAAATGCATTTATGCATTTTTATAGTTTTATAGATAGGATCAGAAGTATATATAATAGACTTATAAAAAATTTTCTCTTCAATTTTATGCTCCAATATAGGATGAACAGTTGCCTCCTAGAAATAAGTTGGGAGTTAATGATCCACCATATAAAAAAAAATACTTTATTTAATTTAAGATAATAGCAAATAGTTAAATCTTTATCCATCAATAAATATAAAAAATATTCCTCCAGAACACTTTATTCTACTTCCAGCCGGACTGATCTTTTGTTGAATATAAGACTTATGGATGGATTTTAGCCTTAAGTTCTAAGAAGATGATTTTCTTTTAAGCATTTAGAATTTAGCAACTTATATATATATTGGATTTAGATTAATTTCATCTAAAGTTTTAGACATATTTTAATGGTAATATATCCTTCAATTAAAATCTCTATTCAACACAGTCATCATCGGGGTAGATTTTATCAACTCTACTTATGTGCTCGTAGAGAATTAAGTTTATAGCGTTTGCTTAAGCATTATTAAAATTAATGGAAATATTCAACATATTATTAACTTTATTGACTCTATATTTAATAGTAAATGATCATGTTTGTTCTTATAATTCATGATTACATATGATATGAAGAGTACAATTTTGAATATGAAATTTATCAATTAATATTTTTGATGGTTGTATGCAAATGTAAATATTAAATCTTGAACACTTAATTTTCAATCTGTCTTAGCAACTCATATTCCTATTAGAAAAATGATGATCAGATTTATTAAGTGAGACTTATGATATTGTCTTGTAGGCAAAGCGGATCATTCAATACCATATATCTGCTTCAATTTTGAAGTTTAGATTCTAGGAGAAGCATATATTTCAAGATAATTATTACTCTAAGTCGATTTTTAGGTTTTAGAGTCAAATTAGTATAACTCAGTTATTACTTTTAGCCCGCTCAGTATTCTCAAATACTAAGTTAGGAGTTTAGCACATGTTGGGACATATGCGGACAATTTTCATGTATTCTTAAGAGATTTTAAGGCTTTACAAGACATTTGAAATTGAGTTTTAAGAAATTTCTTGTAAAACATGTAAATCGTTTAAGAGTGCTTGCATGTTGCTTGAGGCATTAGATTTGTGTTGAGGCTATTTCATAATACATATATATAATTCATCTTGTTGTTTACACACATATCGAGATTGTTAGTCTTTAATATATAATTTTTTTTTTGAGAATTATATGTGCAAAACACCAAGGGTCGAGATACGAGGATTCATAGGATTTAAAGAGGGTAAAAAAGTCATATCTCGTATCCCGTATCCCGATCTCATACCGGAGGCCAATAGCGGCATGTGTCTCCAATGCCCCCACCCTCCCTCCGCCTCTGTGTACAATACATTTAACTATATAAAGATTTAGTAGGGGAGCATTAAGCTGATTAGTCTTTAACATATATGAAGATTGAAGTTGATGGAGCGTATGTTGTGATTATCTTCTTTGATTTTATTTTTTCCTTACATCTTAAGATATGAGATTTTAAAAATTACAAGTGATCGTTGTGACCAAATATTACAAAGAGAATTATAAGATATCTTGAATGTAATGCAATTGACATCAATTCCAAACATCTTCAAACATTAAAATTGTGAGAATGTAAGTCTTTGCTATTATATTAGGTCATCATTATAAAATTGATGTTTTCATGATCACTTTAGATACATAATTATAATAAATTAATAGCATGATTAAACAAAATATTATTGTACTATTGATCATAATATATATATATATATATATATATATATATATATATATATATATATATATATATATATATATATATATATATATATATATATATATATATATACACATCTGATCGAACTGAAACTTGATCCAATACATTAAGGCAGTTAATATAAAAAGTTCAATAGATTATTTACAGAAATAATATATAAAGTTGCCTTTTTTAAGCCCTAAATCAACTACAAAATAGAAAGATATTTTTCTTTTTCTTTTAAGCTTTCGACAAATTTATTTATTAAGATCGGACAAAATTAATAAATTATCCCAATTATTAAAAAAAATTTAATTTTTAAAGTGGACAATAGTGATCAAATAATAACAATCAAGTAATGTTGATTGTTAGTAGTGGTCATGGCATCGATTGTCAATAGTGATCAAATAATAACTCTAGAGTTCTTCCAATCTCTAAATTCAAGCTTCTTATCTGTTAAAAAATAAGCCTTTATTTGCTACCTTTGAGAGTTATATATATATATATATATATATATATATATATATATATATATATATATATATATATATATATATATATAAAATAAACGGTCTAGAATAAGCTATCAGATTTCTCATGTGAGTCATTTGATAATAGATAATTTATTTAATATTTAAGTGCGTTAATGATCTCTAAAACAAAAGTTCTAAGAAACTTTATTGGATTTCTCTTATCAAGATATTTGAGTTAATTATTAATATTTAAGAATTAGATATCATCTATATCTACAATTAATATCTTGATATTTTTTTCAATTACATTTTAAGAGCTTAATTAATGTTGATTTGCACTTGAGTTGGAATACTTTCGTTGTCATTAGTTTTATTCCATTGAGATATATGATTCAACTATAAGTTTATAAAAATTAGAGAATGAGTGACTTTAAATTTGCTTCCAAAAGTTTCTAACTTAAAAATTGCATCAAACTTTTTACTTAATTAAATAAAATATCAAAAATTATTATGTGCTAATAAAAATCATGAAAGTACAAAGAGTTTTATATCTTAACTTCACACAAAAATTCTGCACACTTTTGACTATTGACACCTGGCCACTGCTACCTTATCATTGTTGTATGATCACTATAATTTAATAGTTGTCCCTTGATCATCATCATATGACTGTCATCTTCTTGCTAATATTGCTTGGCTATCATAACTTGGCCAAAACATTATTTAATCATCAACATTCAATTATCATAAATATTTACAATTATTATTAATCATTAATAATAAAATTTACTTTTTATGTGCATATTTTGATGCAATTAAGATATTAAAATATTTTAAATATAATAATTTAGATGTATGATTCCCCAAATTAATAAGAAGCTTCTAGCATTTTTATAAAGCCCTATAAATTTTTATTAAAATATTTTGTTACATATGATCATCAAAAATATAAATTGATATGATACTAAAAATCTCACTAGTCAAAGCACGAATCTTGATGTCAAAAACAAGCTGATCCTAAGTCGAAACTGGTCGAGATCAAACACTTAAAATATCATTAGAAACTTTGGGATATCAACTAAATCCCTAAATAGTTCCTAAATATGGAGTGTTTATGATCAAATCGATCATCTTGACGAGCCGGATTTAATGAGTCCAAGATCTCTCGATTTTGACTTCATTTGAGCATTCAAATACTCAATATACATGAGATGATCAAGGGAATCATCTTGAGTCATCCGATGGAGTGATTTTGATTTTACTTGTATTTACAAAAATGCTCTCCCTCTAATCTATAAATAGCCTCTCATTCTTCACATGAGGAAGCTAAAGAAAAGAGAGAGCTCGGATGCTTGAAAATCCTCCAAGCGTAATCGTGCCACCACTCGACGGTCGCCGACCACCGCCGTTGGCTGCCAACCACCGCCGTCGGCACGGCTATCACCGTCGACCACCGTCGTCGATCACCATTGCTGGTCATCGCCGTCAACCACCGTCACGGGTCATCACCGCCGACCATCGTCGCCGGTCATCACCGCCGACCATCGTCGCGGTCATCGCCATCAACCATCGTCGCCGGTCATCCTTGTCGACCACCGTCGTTAATTGTCTCTACCGACCACCGCCGGCCACCACCATCGATCATCATCGTCATCAACCACCGTCATCGGTCATCACCGCCGACCACCGTTGCCAGTCGCCACCACCGACCATCTTCGGCCATCTTCGCCGGTCATCACCATCGCCGACTGTCACCGTCGGTCTCTGACCCCCACTGTTCTCCATCATCAACTACCACCAACAACTGTTACAACCTAACCACAGCTGCATAGCTATTATTGCCTGATTCTGGGATTCCCATAGTCAGCCCTTCTCATATACAATTTTGTAATCCCGTTATCGGGAAAACTTTGTACTCTAAAATAGATACATAGTGGAAGATTTTTACTGGGCTAAGCCCCGTGATTTTTTCCCCTTATTCAGGGGTTTTTCACATAAAAATTCTAGAGTTTTCTTGTTCATTCTTCAAACATCTGTGTGTGTGACGGATACCAAACCAAAGCTAAGACGTAAACTTTTATTCTGTCGCAACTTATTTTCTAGCATGCAATAGTTTAGCGTCGTTTGTAGAAAGTTAAACCCCTTAATCGCAATCTCTATGAACACCTGCATTATGGTCAATTGGCGCAATACTCACAACAACAGAGCCTCATGCTCCATTTTCCATCACTCTCAAAACCAATCCTTGAACCAAAGATGCCAAGCTTTTGCCTCACTTCCCCTTGATAAACATGACCCTATCGGTGAAGGTGCAATAGGAATCTCTCTGGAAGATCGTGTGCGCCGAATGTAAGAGTCTCAAAATTTGATAATCTGACTTCTATGAGGAACACGACAGCCACTATTGCAGCAAACACATCTCCCCTAAGATCGATCATTAGCCAGGGAGGGTCAAAATGCTAAGACGAGGCCTTCTCACCATCGACAAGTTCCTCGCCGCACGCGATGTCTTCGACTCGCCGTTCTACTCATCCATCACTTGCAGCTCAACCAACTGCCAATCCACCAATTATTGCTAGTAGCTTGGCATGTTCTCGTCCTGTTGACTCCACCCGCCACGTTATACATGTAGAATTACAACGCTTGGTGAGAGAAAAATCTATTATAAAGATGAAAATCATCTTCCCTCTCATCGTGGCTATTAGGAGTATTTACATTTGACTGTAGCTATTCTTCAACATCCTATTCTCGTAGTGTTCAAGCTTTCGAGCATCGACTATTATGATGGGGCAGCTAACCCATATGAATACATCGACCATTACAAGATCATGCATATCCAACGAGCTCTTAACACACAGCTTTGTTAGGTATTTCCAATTACTCTCAAGTGGCAGGCTTGCACTTGGTTCTACTCCCTTCCAAGGGGATCCATCCATACCTTTGATGAACTCGCCAAGATTTTTGTAGAACAGTTCATTGCAAATCGGAGGATCATTAAATATTCCTATCATCTCTTAAGCATTCGTCAAAATGAGGGTGAATCACTTAAGGAATACTTCCAGAAGTTCTCCTTAGAAGCTCGCCAAATACCTGGAGTAGACCTTGAACTATTAAGAGGAGTTTTCCTTGGAGGGCTATGTTCTGGGCCTTTCTACTCATCACTAATGCAAGATACGGTTCGCTCATATGCCGACTTGGTTCATCGTGTGGAAGCATAAATTTCTGTCGATGAGGCTATTAATGCCCATTGTAAATAATTTGAACAATCCACAGGAAAATGTAAGAGCGCCCAAGGAATGCAGACCGATAATTCCTTCAAAAGAAGCAATAAGGCAGTCGTGATCTCCCGCCAACGATGTGAACCACGACTAGAAAAGGAATACACACCACTGAACACATCTTGTGTTAATGTCCTGATGGACATTCGAGATGAAGAGACCATCAAGTAGCCACATATGCTGAAACTAAATTCAGAGAATCAGGAGCAATATTGTCACTTCCATCGAAGTCATGGACAAACTATTAAGGCATGCAAATAACTCAAAGAAGAAATCAAAAGGCTCATTTAACAAGAATATTTACGTCGAATTGTGTAGAATCAATCGGCTCAAGCAAATATAACTCCAACTGGGGGGCAACTAGGAAAATCATCAGAGAAACAATAAAATAGTCATCAGATAGTTGGAGAAATTGAAACAATCATAAGAGGACCACTACTATCTAATCAAGTCCTCATTGCCACCTCTAAAGAACCAGAGTTAAAGAAATCTAGTATTGATCATTTCATCACTTTTAATGACTTGGACTTAGAAGGAGTTCAAGTTCTTCATCAAGATCCACTTATCATCAGCGCAGGGATCGGTAACCCATGCTATAATGTTAAGAGAATTTTGATTGACAACGGCAGTTCTGTTGATGTCTTATTTTACTCCACATTTCTTAGCATGAGCTTGGTTAGGAAAAAGCTCCAACCCATTGTAGTTCATTATATGGGTTTGATAATCGCTCTGTGCGAGTAGAGGGGACAATCACCCTTCTTGTTGTCCCCAGAGAATTTTCTCGACAAGTGACTCATTCAATTCAATTCATGGTGGTCAAGTCAAATTCGGCTTATAACGCTATCTTCGGAAGACCCCTCCAATCAATTTTTTGTGTCGTTACTTTAGTATCTCATCTTAAGATGAAATTTTTAACCCCAGTTAGGGTTTGAGTGGTCTATGGAAATCAACAAATGGCACAATCATATTACCTTAGACAAGCTCAACCACGTCCTTCGGTGACCTTCAACATCAAAAATTTTAATTTTTGAGATGAAGAAGTACCCTATAGAGCTTCGCCTGTAGAAGACTTGCTCCCTGTTTCATTATCAGATGACCAACCTCTATGAACAGTACAAGTTGGATCTCTGCTCTTAGATAAACATAAGGAAAAATATAGAGACTTCTTGCACAAAAATCAAGACATCTTTGCTTGTAGTCCAATATACATGCCGGGGGTCGACCATAATGTGATCATGCACTCCCTCAAGATTAATCCAACATTCAAACTGATCATCCAAAAGAAGTAGAATTTTGCACCTAATCACCTCCAAGCTATTGAACAAGAAGTTAACAAGCTCTTAGAAGTGGGATTCATATGAGAAGTACATTACCCTACATAGCTAGCAAATGTTATCATGGTTAAGAAAGCAACTGGAACGTGAAAAATGTGTATTGATAACACTGATCTCAACAAATCTTGCCCGAAAGATAGTTTTTCCCTCCCTCGAATTGATCAATTGGTCAATGCTACGTCTGGACATCAAATGCTCAGTTTTTTGGATGCTTACTCAGGTTACAACCAAATAAAAATTGACCCAACGGATGAAGAAGCCACATCATTTCAAACATATAAAGATTTATGTTGTTACCAAGTTATGCCGTTCGAGTTAAAAAATGCTAGTGCTACCTATCAACGCCTTATGAATAAGGTTTTTAAAGATCTCTTAGGCCGCATAATGGAGGTATATGTGGATGACATGTTAGTAAAAAGCTTGGAAGAATGACAACATATTTTTGACTTAGAAATATGCTTTAACCTTCTTCGACATTATAACATGCGACTTAACCCAGCCAAGTGTGCTTTTGGGGTTACGTCGGAAAAATTTCTTGGATTTATGGTAACCCATCGTGGGATTGAGGTCAATCCTGAGAAAATCAGAGCCCTCAAAGACATGGCTCCTCTGAAGAATATCAAAGAAGTTCAACGTTTAAATGGACGAATTGCTGCCTTATCCCACTTCCTAGCCCGTTCTGGGGATAAATACCCATCATTCTTTAAAATACTAACGAGAGCTAAAAATAATAATTTTCAGTGGACTGATGAATGTCGGTTTACTTTTGAGCAATGAAGGGAGTATTTAGCATCTCCACCCTTACTATCCAAGCCTATCCAAGGAGAGATGTTATACTTATATCTCGCAGTCTCTTCACACGTGATAAGCTCAGTTTTAGTGTGAGAAGAAAATGGGATACAACGACCAATTTACTATGTCAACAAAATTCTCTATGATATAGAAAGTCATTATCCACTAGTAGATAAGATGGCTTTGGCTTTAGTTTTCTCAACACAAAAATTGCATCCATACTTCCAAGCTCACACCATCGGCATTTACACTCATTTACCATTGAGGGCCATTCTACAAAAACCAGAGGTATTTGGGAGGTTAATCAAATGGTCTGTAGAATTAAGAGAGTTTGATATCCATTTCCTACCCCGACCAGATATAAAGTCTCAAGTACTCGTAGACTTTATAGTGGAATGCACTACCCTAACTCCAAATGAGCTATCAATTACACCCCTTTCATCTCCTCAATGGACCCTCTATGTTGATGGAGCTTCAGGAAATACTAGTGACGGAGCAGGAATCTTAATTATTTCCCCCCAACAAGATACCTAAGAGTATGGACTTCGCCTAAAATTCCCTACAACCAATAATATGGCTGAACATGAGGCTCTCATCACAGGGTTGAGACTTGCCATTGATTGTGAAGCTTAAGACTTAATAATCCATACTGATCTCAACTTATCGCCTCCCAGGTTAAGGAAAACTTTAATACTCATAATCCTCAGCTGGCACAATATCTCAGCTTGGTGAAGTCACTTCTTGCCCATTTCAAGATGCATCAAATCATTCACATACTGTGAGAGAAGAACACTCAAGCTGACGCTCTTGCTAAGTTCGCTACCTCTACTACTGGAGATTTATTTAAGAGAAGGCATGTTGAAGAAATATATTTTCCTAGTATCCAAGGGTCATGGGTAATACAAGCAATTAATGAGATAAATGAACCTTTGTGGATGGACCCCATCCTATCTTTTCTACAAGAAGGGACCCTTCCTGAAGACCCAACTGTTGTAACTCATCTCCGAAGGCAAGCTTCAAACTTTATTATTATCGAAGGTGAACTATATAAGCGAGCTTTTTTTGGCCATACCTTAAATGTCTCTCACCATCAGAGGCCGATTATGCATTAAGAGAGGTTCACTTGGGGATATATGTAGAACACTTAGGAAGAAGGTGTTAGCCCTTAAAATTATAATGCAAGGGTTTTATTGGCCTACGATGAAGCAAGATGCCTTGGAGTTCACAAAAAATGTGTGAGTTTTCAATTGCACTCTAACCTCTCTCATACGCCACATACAGAGCTCTCATCCCTTCAAAGCCCGTGGCTTTTGCTCCATGAGAATTGATATCATGGGATATTTTTCAGTAGCGTCAGGGCAATGAAAGTTTATCATTTTAGCTGTAGACTACTTCACTAAATGGGTGGAAGCTGAACCACTCCCTAAAATCACGGAGGCAAATGTTAAACAATTTATTTGTTAAAATATAGTGTGTCGATTCGCTCTTCCTATAAAGATCATCATCGACAATGGAACCCAATTTACTGGAAAAGTCTTTATGTCTTTTGGTAAATATCTTCACATTCAGCTGCTGCATACGGCGGTGGCCCACCCTCAAACTAAAGGACAGATTGAAGCTACTAACAGGACTATAATGAAAGGGTTAAAAATGCATCTTGAGAAGGCTAGGGGCAATAGATTGATGAGCTCTCTAATATTTTTTGGGCTTACCACACTACATCACGAACTCTGACTAGTGAGACACCATATAACTTGTGTTTTAGCATAGAAGCTATTATACCAGTAGATATCGAGATTCCAAGACCAAGAGTTCAATCATTTGATCATGATAGTAATGAAGAAAAACTCTGACATAACCTAAACCTACTCCCCAAAACTCATGACATGGCCCTACTTTGGACTGCTTCATACCACCAAAAGATAGCTCATCATTTCAACAGAAAGTGAAACCCCATCCCATCTCTATCGGTGACTTGGTCCTGTGAAGTCTTGAAGCTGCGGGCAAAGGCCGTCAATGTAATAAACTCTCATCTCTTTGGGATGGCCCTTATGTGGTTATAGCTATGGTCAAGCCAGTAACATTTAAGCTCAAGGATATAGAGAGAAAAATCTTACCTCGAACTTGGAACACTGAGAATCTCCATAAATATTATCAGTAATTTCTACTGTGTAATTATTACAACTTTTATTTTATCTTGTTTGTCGTTTCCTCTTCAAACTCATGTATGTGTTAAAATAATCTTATAATTGTATCACCGACCTTATCAGAGTAATAATTTTATGGCATTTTCTTTCAAACTTGTTGCATATAAACAATCTCCTTCATTTAATCCTCCCGCTTGAGAAATGTGTAACTCACGTTGTGTCTCTATCGGGCCATGATCAATCCCAAGGGGACTTGATTAGACCTCTTCCATACAAGTAAGAAGTCCAATAACACTTTGAATAATGCCTAGGATAGGTCAAAAAGTCCTTGGTGGACATTTCGTGACCTCTTCCATACATGTAAGAAGTCATGGCTAATACTTAGGATAGGTCAAAAGGTCCTTGGTGGACATTCCACGGCCTCTTCCATGTAGGTAAGACATCAAATAATGTTTTGACTAATACCTAGGATAGGCCAAAAAGTCTTTGGTGGACTTCCCATAGCCACATCCATACAGGTTAGCATCGTCGAATAATATTCTGACCAATCACCTCGGACGGTCAAAACAAAACAAGAGCAAATCTAGATACAAAAAATAATAATAATAAATAACAATACATAGATAAAAGGAAAAGAAATGCATCCTTGTGGGCCCCAAAAATTTGTCACCGACCTCTCGATAAATATTGAATTGAAGAGAGTGATTTAAGGTGTCGGTGTAATTTTTAGAAGGCAGATGGAATAGTATATAAGACACTACCCAGAGATTTTGCCCTCATTTTGTGAGGACTTTAGATCTGGTTCCAGGTTTCCTATAGGCAGAAGCCCCTATAGTTAATTAACCCTCTCAATAAGTGAGAGAACTGATTAAGGTTAGTCATTAGTCGCTAAATGGGAAAGTAGTAGATATGGAGTTTCAAAATTTAGATTATGAAATTCATCATTTTAGCTTAAACCAAATGGTTGGAGAAATGATGAGCGTGATCTAGATCTCATGATTTCCATCATGGGCGTCAGTCCTTCTACTTAGTCGAGGAGGTAGACCCAACCGAAGGATCCTCAACATGGGTTACGTCGTCTAAGAAATTCTTGTAGTCCTGGGGTGGTGTTTGTCTAAGGAGACAAGCTTAAGTCTACCTTAGCTGACAGAGGGTTATTTTCCCTATCAAGTATACCCTATGATTCACAACTCAAAGGGTAGATCCATTGAGGAGCATACGGGCTACGATCGTGATCATAAAATAATGGAGTCGGACAGGCCAAACCACCCGATCAGAGAACTCTGGTCATAACTGCTTCATCTGTGGAGCATATTGTCCAAGCCACGCAGTTAGAGGATATGAGCCACGTCCTTACTAGCATGAGATTGATTGAGAGTGAACATAACAGAACACTTGATTTGACATTGGCTCCTTTGTGAGCTAGAGTTTTCTTAATTTGCCACCCCCGATAAACAGTTGCTGAAGGTGGATGGGTTGAGTTTGATTTAAGTTTTTAATGATAGAATTCCATTTAAGCAGTTTCAGATAACTACTTAATTTGATTTGAAAAATTGATTAATTTGAATATGTTTAAGAGCTATAGATCCTGTCAACTCTGTTTAGTTGCTAACAAATGATTAGATCTACTATCACTTGACAGAATCAATTTCTCAAACATTTCACTAATTTGAAACTCTTTTTATAGGTTTTTAGGTTTTGTTAGCCTGGACCTAGTCATAAGACTAAATTGGGAAGCAACTCGCGCAGCATCCTCAGACACTTGAATTTAAGCATTCAGCGTAGTGTCGGGGCCCATGCGGGTGTATAGTAAATTTAGGTAATTTTATGTTTGAATTATGAGATTGATTTTGTATTTTCATTTTTATTCCAATTTAGCCTGCGCAACCTTTTCAGACATTAAAATTTACACTTGAAATCTCTATGTCCGAGTACATGCAGACGCTTATAGCTTAGCTAATTTCATCTAATTAATAAAATCATTGATTTTGAAAATCATAATTAGGATGAAATTCCTTAATTATTGGTTGAATAAAGCCCTATGATTTTTATAATTAGATTTAGTATCGCCTTCTGTCTACTTGTGCAAAGAGTTGCAGATCCGATGGTGAAGAAGGTATTTTGATTTAGATTGTGGTTTAAAATATTTCTCGCACTTAGTTTACTTGTTGAGTTTTTGCAATTCTACCGACTTGATTACATTCAATTTAAATCACTTTTGATAAGTTATGCCAATTTCAGTGTTTATTGCTTTAGCCCTACTCATGCTTATTAGCTAGCATAGTAATCACCTCCATATTCGTATAAGAGTTATTAAACCCAATTTGGATTCAACCTTAGACTTTAGGTTTATTGTAAGTTTGTTATGAGTTTAGTATTAGTTCTCCCCCCCCACATTCCAATTAAAGCTTATTTAATTTTAAGGAATTTACAAGAAAATATAACTCACTCATTACTTCAATTTAAGCCTTAGAGAATCACTATTAGAGTTTGTGAGTTTAATATTAGCCTCCTAAATTTTACTTGCATTTTAAATAAGTGTTTCATTCTTTCCAAAATTTTCTTTAAAGGCTCCCCCATATTTCTCTTTGATTTAACATTTATCTTCATATTTATCATATATTCTTTTGTTTGACTTAAGTTTAGGTAATTTTCATTTGAATTTGTTTAAGTCCTGAATTTTAGTCTAAATTTCAGCAACCTCCCAGCATCATCCCCATGTGGGGGGCTGCATCAAGGGTGTTTTGTCTTACTCAGTACGCCCTATTGAGTGTAGCGAGCAGTGTCTTGTGACACTACAACTGATTTTTTATCTCGTCGCGCCCTCTTGAGCACGATGAGGCCTTCAAACCTGAAAGAAGACAAATGCAATATATATTCATCCCCCCTTTTTTCTAAGTCTAGAAATTAGATGAAATTTTGGTAGCATTTCATCTAAGGGGAGCGACATCTAATAGGTGTTGGCTTACTCGGTATGTTCTCTCGAGCATAGCGAGCGATGTCTTGCGACACCACAACCAGTTTTTCATCTTGTCGCGCCCTCTTGAGCACGATGAGGCCTTCAAACCTGCAAAGAAATACAAACATGTATATATATATATATATATATATATATCCATATTCACAGATCCCACATATTCTGACTCATTTTTCGGCGCGCTGCAATGCTCGGTAAGGGAACAAGGTTGGGTATGCAACGGAGAATGTATTGCAAGGAGTGTGATGCCAGAAGAATTTATCTCTTGACGATGTTCTTCTCCGGTTTGCGAAGTGAGGAATTGGAAAGGTGATGTAAGGAATGCGACACCAGAAATCGAAAGAAGAATTCGCCTCTTAACGATGTTCTTCTCCGATTTGCGAAAAGGCAAAAATTGGAAAGATAAAGCGAGGAGTGCGATGCCAAAAATCGAAAGAAGAATTCGCCTCTTGACGATGTTCTTCCCTAGTTTGCGGTGACGCAAAAATTGGAAGGGTTCGTGCTGGGAAGGAATCGCGTGGGTTGGCTTGCATGGCTATGAGGACAGGTCAGAGGAACGACGGCGGGCGTGGAATGCAATGAATGGCGCATGAGCTAAACAGGGCGAAGGTACGAACCGAATGAATGGTGCAGCGTGATTTAGGGATGGAGGAAATGGGCTGGACAGATGAGACTTTATGGGTTCTACGGGATTGCGTGTGGAACGCTGGTGAGGCACATGGCTAGGTCGAATGGACACATCGGGCAGAAGAGGGTTGAGAATGGAGCGACGAGTGGGCTAGCTGAGCGGTCTGGGCAACAAGGAATGCGATCCGAATCGGGAAAGCCGGAAGATCTGATGGGGCTTCTGGGGCTGAGCGATACATGCTTGAGAGGCGGTCAAACAGGATGACAAGAGTAGATGAAAGGGCGGAGCGCATGATCAGGACGACAGAGTGGCGGCTTGTGGCTGCAGGAACGGGTGAGCGTTGGAGCGAAAGTGGAGCAGCCACCTGGCGTGGAATTTTGCCGCAGTGGATGCGATGGAGGTGATTACACATTCTGCAGGCTAGAGCGGTGGAGTGGGATGGCTTTGCGCGGTCATGAGATGCAGCGGAACAGTGAAAATTGAGAGGGGAGAAAATTACCAATGCAGAGCATGGGAATGGAGAGAAGACTTAGAACGTGGGAATGGAGGGAGACTTGGAACCATTTTTATCTTTTATTTCTTTTTTTTTTTGAACCAGTCGAAAATGATAGAGGGAGCCATTTTTTTTTGAATCAAACAAACCGAAAATAGGGGGAATAGTTGAGCATGGGGAGGGTAATTTAGGAATTTTAAATAAATTTTAAATTGATTAAATGATTTTAATTTGAATTTTGTATCAAGAACTCACATAAATAATATATATATTATATATATATATATATATATATATATATATATATATATATATATATATATATATATATATATATATTGAAGATAATTCTATTATTTTGAATGCAATGACACAGTCCGTTTCACGATCGGAAGTCGTTTGGTTCAAGTTGACGTCAAATTGAGTCCATTTCAGCTCAAAATGCGCATCACCGCTTTTTGACTACTCGACATTCATGCAAACTCATTCGAATTGAGTGCGAATAGTCTCACTTGATTGATTTCGACGTTTCAAAGCTAATGGCGTGATCAATTTCATGAACGGAGCTCATTTGATCATCATCGATGTCTCTTGACCTCGATATGCATGCAGGCACATTGATGACTCGAGTTCTTGATTAGTTGATCATCAAGTCATACAATATTTATATTCTAACCAGTTTCAACATTCTGAACATGATGGCAAAGTCCGTTCATCGATCGGAGGTCATTTGAGTTAATTTTGGAGACGTCCAGTACATTTCAGCCTCGATTTTTGCGTTGTCATTTCAAAGCATTCGACATTTGCACAGACTCGTATGAATTGAGTGCGGATAGTCTCATTTGATAGATTTTGATATTTCAAAGCTAACGGCGCAATCAATTTCATGAATGGGGGTCATTTGGCTTATGTCAATGCCTCTTGACTTCGATATACATGCAAGCATGTTGATGACTTGAGCGCTTGATCAGTTGATCATTATGCAATATTTATATCCTGACCAATTTTGATGTTCTGAACATGATGACGAAGTCCGTTCATAGATCGGAGGTCATTTGAATTGATTTTGGTGATGTCCTGTGCATTTCAATCTCGATTTGCGTGATGTCACTTCAAATCATTCGACATTTGCACAGACTCATCTGAATTGAGTACAGATAGTCTCATTTGATAGTTTTTAATGTTCCGAAGCTAACGACATAATTAATTTTATGAACTGAGGTCATTCGGACATCATCATAGCTTCCCAGCTTCAATATATGCATCAACACATTGATAGCTTGAGTGCTTAATCAATTGATCGTTAGATTTTGAAATATTTATATTTCGATTAATTTCGATATTCTGAATGCGACGTCGAAGTCTGTTCATCGCTTGAAGGTCATTTTGACCATTTTCAATGATGTTTAGTGCATTTTGAGTCTCAATTTGCGCATTATCACCTCCAAAGTCCGTCGAATTTGATTTGTAGGCTTGACTTTGACTTATGGCGCATATATGGAGGTCAACAATCCCAAAGTGATACTACATTAGATCAATGTCCTCCTCACCACTGGGAGATGCTCCCTTAAACTCACTCTCAACCCCTTCATCTCCTGAATCTGGCGAAGGGTCTTCAGACACTTGGCTGGGAGACAATTCTCAATACTAGCTCCAATTTTGCGATGTACTAAGCAGATTCCTTTTGTGAATCCTCAGATGATGCCTTCCTCTAAACATTGGCACTCCAGGTCTTTCACTTCAACATCAAGAATATGATTACGAGCTTCCTAGATATGGTCCTCGATAGTATCATGTTAAGCTAGGGAGCTCATAAAGTCTTCCACTGCCTTCAAGGAGATTTCATTTGCTTCCGCTTATGACATTATAAGCTCATTCTCAAAAAGATGCTCTTGTAATGCTTTCTTCTCTAGTTCAAGAGTTTTCTTCTTCGCTGCAAGTACCTTAAGTCTTTTCTCTTTCTGGCAAGTCTCTGCCCTCACCTCAATCAGCTCATCATGAATGCACTCCACCTCCTGACGCAGGAGAGAAAGAGAAGTTGACATGTTCGCTAGCTCAGTTTTACACCCGGTTAGCTGATCCTCCAGAGCCACCGCTTCTTTAGCCTTAGCACTCATCTTTTGCTCCTACTCGCCTTGTAGATATTTTACCTTCATAAATTTAGTATTCCACTCGTCTAGAGTGACACCCAAATGAGCCATCATCCCTAATGTTTGAGCTACCTAAAATAAAGAAAAATCACAAATATTACATGAATAAAAAAGGAAAAGGAGAAAAGAAGGAGAAGGAGAAGACAACATACTAATTCGTCTGCTCGTTGACGTCTAGTGAAAATGAGCTTTACATCCCTTCAGGAATATGTAGCTTCGAGAAACGAATTCCCCCATTATGAGTTAAGATAGCTAAAATCTCAGAGGCCAACTGGGGGCGAACATCTTCTCCGTAAATATTTAACGTAGTCACTTCCTCACATGTCTTCTTTTTCTTTAAATAGAAACATTGCTATCACCGTGATTTCTTAATGGGCTTCTTGAAAGAATCCAGTGAATATGAGGAGACCTTTCATCACCTTTACTCGATCTCTTCAGTGGAAGAGCATGAGATCTCCCTGCTTGAATGGAAAGGCCAACCTTGAACATTCTATCTTCAATTATATATTTGCCAATGTGACATAACTCGTGCTGCAAGCTTCCTGCATCAGGAATATTAAGAGACATTAAGATTTCATTCTCTTCAATCAGCAATGAATCTGGAAGGTCATTCACTTATCCACATCTCTCAGGGAGGCCCCACTCATTTCTCATAAAAAAGAATTCATTAGACCAATTTCTAGATGGATCCCGTGCTGAAAATTCTATCCAATTCTTTATAGCATGATAAGAAACATGTCCCTAAGCATCACATGTGAATCTACATATTCGGTCTAAGTATTTGATGTTCAAAGTAACACCACACTCTCTAAAGAAGACAGTCAAACCAAAGATGATCACTAAAGCTCGAAATAAAAATTATGACAAAGCTACACCGCATATTTTAAAGATCTTAATCAATTCAAGAGCCGAAGGGAATCGCAGTACCACACGAAGAATCATCTCAAAAATAGTAAAGTATCCTGGCAGAGGTGAATGGGCTTGATCAGACTTTTTGGCAATAATAGCCACCATCTCATTATGGAAATGGAATTTCCTGCGAAACACCATTAAACTATCTACTGTGAAAGTGGATGATATATCATCTGTAGCTGTCATGCTATTGGTTTTTTTTCAACAATCATCTTGTGAAAATACATAATAAATAAAAAAAGAGAGAGAGGAAAAGATAAAAGTCTGAGAATTGTGTGAAGCAACTCACTCACCTTAATACTTGGGCGTATCCTTTCCTAACTTTGTTGCTCACGGACAGCTATGGATAAAATTTTTCACCTACGATCTAATGAAAAATATACACATACATATGAGATCAAAAAAAAGATATTCCTCTCTAATGATACTCTGAAATTACTGGCCAGACTTTCTGAGTTGTTCAAAGGATGGTTCCTAATTGATGTTTCCCGGCCATCTTGGCAGTTTTCAACTGTTGAACCATCCATTGGAGTTTCAAGAAATTTAATTTCCTACAAGAAGAAGTAGGAACTATGGGCCTTGATCACCTTCAAACCTGGTCGGTCCGATGAGGATAGTTGATGCCACTTTCAAGGGAAAATCGGAGCCTCGCCGTATGAACTACGAGCCTTGATCGTCTCTAAACTCGGTCAGTCTGACGAGAACAACTGATCATCAATCAAGTTTTGGTAATCTATAAGATCACTAAGCTTGAGTTAGCTTATTATCATAAGCGAGTTCTCAAGCTAATGACACAAATTTTGAATGTTACATTGACTCGAGTTTCTCAGTCAAAAAATAGTAAAGTAGATTGCTTAGCTAAACTAGCCAAAGAGATGGCAAGCATGAACGACAAGCATGTGTTGCTAGAAGTTTTCACCGGTCGAGTTCTACAGCCAGTAAATCCTTATTCCCCATAAGTAGAGGGGACATATTATTGGCCATCGATGGTGAAAGATTGTATTGATCATGCCAAAAGGTGCCATGAATGCCAAGTCCATGAGAATCTCAATCATCAAGCTCTAAATCCACTACATCCAACGGTCACATCTTGGCCATTTGAGTGTTGGGGAACAGATATAATCAGACATATTAATCCACTATCGTCAGTAGGTCATCACTTTATCTTAGCAGTAACTGACTATTTTTCCAAGTGAGCTGAAGCAGCTCCATTTAAAGAGGTTACTGCTGATCGAGTCATCGACTTTTTCACTCATAATGTTGTTTAAATATTTGGTATACCACACCAAATTATCACAAACAATGGCTCTGCATCAAAGAGTGCAAAGATCTATAAATTTGTTCATCAATACAAAATCGATTAACGATATACATCAATTTATAATCCAAGAGCTAATGGTTTGGCAGAAGCTTTTAATAAAACATTCATCAAACTACTCAAAAAAAATGCTTATGAGGAACAAAAAAAAGTGGCATATCAAAATGCTCAAGGCGTTATGGGCATATAGAACTACTTACAAGATGCCAACTAAAGCCACTCCTTATGCTCCAACTTTTGGAGTCGAAGCAGTTTTGCCACTAGAAGTCAAACTACCATCACTTCGAGTAGCCATCAAGTATAATCTCACTCAAGAGGAGAACACACATTTACGAATGGAAGAGCTTAACATGTTCGACAAAATTAGACTTCAAGCCCAACAAAGCCTAGAAATCTATCGAGCAAGAATGTCTAAAGCCTTTGATGGAACAGTGCATCCTCAAACTTTTCAAAGGGGAGAGTTGGTCTTAGTAGTGAGAAGACCGATAATCCCTCAAAAAAGAATCGGTGGTAAATTTGAAGCTAATTAGGAAGGCCCTTACATCATAGAGAAGGTATACGAAGGAGGAGCCTACCAGCTTGTTGATTAGTGGTATTATGCCACCCATCAATGGTCATTATCTCAAGAAGTATCATGTTTTAGTGCACATGACTGCATGATTGGATAAACATTATATTCATGACTTCTCATATTATATATATGAAATCGCACTCAAAAATTCTCTTGCATTGCGAGAACGCATTTTTGAGTTGCGATGAAATTTCCCCTGCAAGACGGGCATTTTTTATATATTTATTTAGGTTGATATCATGCCTTCTGTCAATATCTCAAGATGAAAGTATACATACATGGTGATTGACAAAAAGTCTCATCTACACTTATAATTTATATAAAAAGAGATATAAGTACCTCTTGAGCTCGAAAATCCTCTATCGACAAATGGGCATTTTAAATTTTTATATTTAAAAAACACTTATGTCTATTTTGGGTTGACATCATGACTCATACTGAAATCCCCAAATAACATTTACAATTATATTTGTTTGGGTCACAGGTGGCTATGCAAATAATAGAAAAGATCACGTTCACTCAGAGCATGTTGAAGACAACTTCGAAGGCTAGAGCTATCTATCCTCCGAAGCTGATCCAACACAATAAATTTAAGTGATCCAGATCAGGAGAATTTTTCTAATTGATCGATGAATCAAGAGAGGATTTGTGGAGAGGTCTAAGTAACCACAAAGCATAAACCTATATAACTTCTTCAACAAGTTTGACAAAGAAATAAGCAAAGGACTGAAGGCATGCACGTTCTCCTGACAAGTCAATCTAGAAAAATCAGGTTAATCCTTCAACAAGTCCCCCAATGCAACAATCAAAGAACTGAAGGTTTGCACATTCTCCTGACAAGTCAATGCCAATAAATCAGGTTAATCTTTCAATAAGTCCGCTAAAGCAACAAGCAAAGGACCGAAGGTATGCACATTCTCCTGATAAGTCAATTCTGACTAATCAGGTTAATCCTTCAACAAGTCTGCTAAAATAATAAGCAAAGGGCTGAAGGTATGCACATTCTCCTGACACCGTTCACTATGCTCATTAGGGCATAGTGGGTGCAAAGACATGACTGTGTTGTTGCAAGACACCGCTGACTATACTAATTAGGGCATACCAATTAAGCCAAAATAGTTCTAAAGTAGCCCCTTGCACGGGGATGATGCCGGAATATTGCCAAAATGCTACCAAAATTTTGATTAAATTTTGGACTTAAAAGGGGTGGGGGGGGAGAATCAAGATTCATTTAAAAAAAATCAAGCACATCAAAAATAAATAATCTAAAATGAAATTTGAAATTGTATATATACTTGTGCTTCTTTATGCACGTGATCGAAGACCTCACTAATGCTCAATAGGATTTAGTGGGTATGAAGATATGGCTGTGGTGTCTCAAGACACTGCTCACTATGCTCATTAGGGTATACCGAGTAAGCCAAAATAGTTCCGATGTATCCCCCTACACATGGATGATGTCAGAATAATTTCAAAATGATGTCATATTTTCGTCTGAAATTCGGGACTTAAAACAAATTTAAATGAAAATTATTTAAAACAACAAGACTTACCTAAACAAGCTTGAATTAAAACTCAAAGGGGAATTGAAGTATAAGGGATAAATGAAAATATTAAATCTCACCTGAAATGCAATTGAACTTGCAGAATTTCAACAGGAAAATTAAGACAAATGAAAACAATGAATTTAGAAGAAGGGAATACATTCTATTTATATGCACGAATGAAGGAGCTTCCTTCAATCCAAAAAATAAAAGAAATAGCATTCTAATTATGATTTTAAAAATTAATGATTTCATTAATTAGGTGAAATTATCTAAGTCATAAATACTTGCATGTGCTCGGACATAGAGATTTAAAGTGCAAATTTTAATGTCTGAAAAGGTTGCACAGGCTAAGTTGAGATTAAATAAATATGAAATTAATCTCATAATAAAAAAATAAAATAATCTGAATTATCAAATACCCACATGAGCCCCGAGACTATGCTGAATGTTCAGATTCAAGTGTTTGAGGATGTTGTGCGGGTTGCTTCCAAGTTTAGTCTTAGGATTAGGTCCGGGTTAACAAAACCTAAGAAAATATTATAAGACTTTCAACTTAGTAAATATCTGAGAAGCTAATTCTACCATGTGGCAGTAGTCTGATTCTCTGTTAGGAGCTAAACAGAGTTGATAGGATCTAAAGCTCTTAAATATATTCAAATCAATCAATTAACCACCTCGATGATGGTCGCATTGACTGAAAATCTCAACCGGAGGGGACTACTACTATTTAGATTTTTTTAAAAAAAATTATTGTATCTCAAATTCAAATTTATAAATTCAAGTCATAGACTGATCCTCTGCTAGAAAAATAATAGAGTTGACAGGGTCTACCCCGATGATTGCCGCGTTGACTGAAAATCGCAACCGGAGGGGATATTATCATTAAAAGATATTTGCGCTCTAAATGAATTCATCTTAAAACTAAATTTCAATTAAGAAAACATCTGAACTAAATGAAATTTATCATTTAAATACTTAAAGCAAACAACTCATCCACCCATCCACCATCATTTGTTGGGGATGACAGATTAAGAAAACTCTAGCTCACAAAGGAGCTAATGTCAAGTCAAATAAATCACTATATTCAAACTCAAATAATCTCATGCCAGTAAGAACGTGGCCCGTGTCCTCTGTCCGTGGTTAGGCAAGTAGGCTCCACATATGATGCAGTTACAATCAGAGTCATCTGATCAGGTGGTTGTCGCCAAATGATACCATTATATTACGGTCATGACTGTAGCCCATATGCTCCCCAATGGCTCAACCCTTTGAGTTATGAATTATAGGGTACAAAGCCTTTATGTCAGCTAAGGTAGACTTAAGTCTATCTCCTTAGACAAACACCATCCCAAGTCTACAAGGATTTTTTGGATGTTGTAACCCATGTGTTCCTGATGAGGATCCTTCGTCAGTTGTCGACTACCTCCTCGACTAAGTAGACTAGAACCACAAAACTGCATGATAACCATGGGATTTAGATCGATTACATCATCATTCCACCAACCATCCACTTTAAGCTAATGATGATGAATTTCATAAATTCTAAAACTCCACATTGCTCTTACTATACGCTATGCATTTAATGATCTAATGACTAACCTTAATCGAAAGTTCTCTCTCACTTATTGGGAGGGGTAATTAACTATGGAAACCTAGAACCAGATCTAAAGTCCTCACAAAATGAGGGCAAAATCTCTGGGTAGTGTCTTATCTACTATTTCATCTACCTTCTGAAAATTTAACTGACACTTAATCTACTCTCTTCATCGAGAGGTCAAATTTTTAGACTCGAAGTCATGAGTGACTGACTCGCTTAAAACAAGAACCAAATAGTCCCATAATAAATTCAAAATAGTTTGGGAAATATTAGTTGGGCAATAGTGATCAAATAATGGCGATCATGAAACGTTGATTGCTAGTGATGGCCCTGGCATCGATTGTTATGGAGAACTCTAGAGTTATTCAAATCACTAAACTCTCTCTAAATTCAAGCTTCTTATATTTTGAAGAATAAGGTTTTATTTATAGCTTTTGAGAGTTATATTTTTTTATTTTGAAATAGTATGGAATAAGCTATCAAATTTTTCATGTTGATTCATTTGATCATAAATAATTTATTTAACATTTAAGTGTAATAATGATCTCTAAAATAAAAGTTCTAAAATATTTTATTGAATTTCTCTTATCAAAATATTTGAGGATTGATTATTGGTATTCAAGAATTAGATATCATCCAGTATCTAAAATTAATATCTTGATATTGTTTTTTTTCAATTACATTTTAAGAGCTTAATTAATGTTGATTTGAACTTGAGTTGGAATACTTTCGTAGTCATTAGATTTTTTCCATTTAGATATATGATTCAACGATAAGTTTATAAAAATTAGAGAATGAGGGACTTTGAATTGCTTCCAAAATTTTCTAACTTAAAAATTACATCAAACTTTTTACTTAATTAAATGAAATATTAAAAATTATTGCGTGCTAATAAAAATCATGAAAGTACAAAGAGCTTTATATCTTAACTTCACACAAAAATCCTACACACTTTTGACTACTGAAACCTAACCACTAGTATCTAATCATTGTTGTATGATCACCATAATTTGATAGTTGTCCCCTAATCATCATCATATGACTGTCATCTTCTTGTTGTTATTGCTTGACTATCATCACTTGGCCAACATTATCTAATCATCAACACTCACTTATCATAAATGTCTATAATTTTTACCTTATGTCACTTTTACAATAGTCATAAGGGACAAATCCCTCAAACTTTTATTTTTATTTTTTTTAAAGATTTTTCACATCAAAATCTTGATATCTTTTGTGCTCCTTTTATTATCAATTTGTATGTGAGATCTTAATGCAAAATTATGACATAAAATTCTATTCATAAATTTTATAGTGTACTTGTTGACCTCATTTTTAGAATGAGCTCTCAACCTCTCCATCTTAGACATAGGACTTCTCTTAGACTTTAAGAGTTCCTTAGTCTTAAGACACATCTAGTGATTAGGTGGATACTCCAACCTAGCTCTAGAAGACTTAGAAGAGTTAGCCATAGGAATAGGTCATGCCTTAGGAGTGTTAGGAAAATTCCCTACCCTTAGCTTAAACCATTCCTCACTTTCCTTCCTTCAAGTCAAACTCTAAATCAATTCTATTTGATTTTCCAAACTCAAATCAACTCCATGATTGAAATCTATGATTGAAAACCCATGATCAAAATCCATCAAAAATTCCTAAGTCCAAATTTTGCCTAAGTCCTTAAGCTTCCCTTAAGGACTTAACCAAAATCATGATTCAAACCTATTCAAATCTTTGAGATTTTCCCATAACTCATTTATATTCTCATTTATATTCATATATAAATGAAATATAAATTCAAACCCATCAACTCAAATTCAAAATTCCAAATCAATTCATGAAAATTTTCTTAAGTCCCTTTAATTTTCCATTAAAGGACTTAGCCAAAATCAACTCTAAACTTTGATCAAACCTATTCAAACCCTTGGGATTTTCTCAAAACTTATATTCTCATTTATATTCTCATATAAATGAAATATAAATATAAATCAATCAAATCAAACCTCAAATTAAATTCCAAATTTAAAATCCTTGAAATTCCCTTAAATCCCTTAATTTCCCATTAATGGATTTAACCTAAACGTTGATAAAACCTATTCAAACTCATGGAATTTTCTCAAAACTTATTTATATCTCATTTATATTATATATAAATGAAATATAAATCAATCAATCCAATTCAAAAAAATTAAATTTCAATTTAAAATTTCTTTAAATCCTTTAAATTCTTTAATGGATTTAACCTAAATCATGATTAAACCACTTCAAATCATTGAAATTTTCTCATGATCAATTTATATTCTCATTTATATTCACATATATAAATGAAATATAAATTCAAACAATCAAAACCAATTCCAAAATCAAACTTAAAATCCACTCAAAATCAATCAAAGCCTTTCAAGTCAAAATCTTGAACTTAGCCAAATCACCCAAACTTGATTTTCTCTCATGGTTCAATCAATCCTACAATCATGAGCTCATATAAATCCAAACTTCAATCATTCAATCAAAACCCAAATCCAAAATCAAACCCAAACCCCTTCATATTCTTCCTTTGAATATGAAATTTTTAAATGGATCAAAATCCATTTGACTTCAAACCACTTGTAAATGGATTTATATTTCAATCATAAGTCCATATATAAGATCAACCAACTTCAAATCAAACTTTGAAAGCCATTTGACCCACTTAGGCTCACTTGACCCAAAGTGACCTAAAGTACCCTTATGAGCCCAAACCAAATTGGATTGAACCGAACTCATATATCCCTCTCATCATGATCAACAATCATCATGGGATGATCAATCAATCAAATTGGGTCAAACCAAGTCAAACCTAAGGGTTGACCAAGTCAACACTTAACCTAAAATGAAACCTAACATAACCAAATTCCACCATAGGCCAAATTGATTGAAACCATTGATCTAAGTTCACTCATGACTTATGTTTGAACTTGACCAAGCCAACATTTGAGCCTAACCTAACCCAATTGGCCCACTTGACTAAGTTGACCCATTTTGACCTAAAGGGCCAAAATGTGTCAAAACTTGATCTAAGCCAAATTGATTGAAACCAATGGGTCAAGTCCATCCCAAATCACTTGTGGAACTTGACCAAAGCCTCAATTGGCCAACTAGACCCAACCTAGCCCAATTGACCTTAGACCCAACATGACCTGAAGGGGTCATGTTGAGCCAAAATTGAACTTAACCCAAATTGATTGGAAACAAAGATACCAATCCACTCCATATGACTAACCAAACCTAAACCTACCCTTGACCTACCTCAAATAGGTCAAATGGGTCAAATAGGTCAACTTGACCCATTTGACCTAAATGAAGTCATATGAGCCAAAAAAAAAATATATACCAAATTGAATCAAACCAAAGCCACCAAAATATTTCAAATGGTCATATGAACTTGACCCAACCCTTGGTTTGACCCAATTTGACCTATTGGTCAACTTGACCCATTTTGACCTAAATGGGTCAACATGAGCCAAACCCTATCAAATGGATTCCAAATCCAATGAAACTTGGCCAAACCTAGTTTCTCCACATACCCAACATATCCAAAGTGGAAAAATAGCAAAATGACCATCTTACCCCTAGGCCATAGAACAAATTTTGGCCTAACCCATGGGTATTTGGTCATACCCTCTTCACAATCACTTGAAGCTTTCCTAAAAGCTCAAGGGGACTTAGTGATGAGTGCTGCACCCAACCCAATGGGTTTGGGTCAGTCCATTTGGCCCTTAGACCAAACCCACCCACCTAGCTCAAAATTGAGTTTCCAAATTCCCTCTTAAGCTCAATTTGATGCACATGGGAGTTGGCATCCACCTGGCCTCAAAGAGACCATGTGCAAAGAAATAGCCTAAACAAACCTCCCAATATGGACAATTGGATCAAAATGGCAACTCATGGTTCAATCGATTTCCATGGGGAGATATACTCCCTAATTCAATGAAATTTAATTAATTTTATGTCGATTGAAGGGAACCCAAAGCAACCATCTCGAGCATTCCCAAGCTTAGAGAGGATTAGAATTCTTCTTTTCTAGTTTGCATAGTACAAAAATAAAGGAGGTGGAGTGAATAGCTAACTTTCTCCACACTTGATCTCCTTACACCACTCTTGCACACTCCATCGAGGTCAAGTCAAATTGGCCTAAGCTTTCTCCAAGTTCTAGGCAAGGAAGAGCTCAATTGGATCAAAGCCGATGCCCAAGAAGTGGTGTTGGTCCACCCATTGATCCACTCAATCCCAAGGCCTAGGAATTTCAACAGGGCTTCGTCTCCAACTGATGAAGCAACCTTATCGATCTCGAACGGTGATCACCCCAAGGGACCACTTAGCTTAGGAGGTGTTGGTCCTTTGTGAAAGAAATGTTCATGGCATGTGAAATCCACCGTTGGATAGGTTTGTAATTATGCTTAGATGGTGTGGGTACAATTTAATTTTTATCTGAGATAAATCGAGCTCGAATCCCCCCTTAGATCATGGAAGGTCCCCATTGATCCTCAAAGAAGAACTTGGCTCATCTCAGCCATCCATCCGCACATTTTAGGTGGATGGATGAGATTATTTAACACGTTTATTAATCTAATTTTCCTTTATAAATTGTGGGGTAATTCTCAGCCATCCGATCTTGCTAACCGCGACTGCCATGCGTTGCGCAATGAGCCAAGATTAAGCAGGGATTAGTTAAGCAATTAATTAATTCCTAATTAATCCATAGAATATCTAAAATTCATAATTCTCTCTTGAAAAATATCAGGAAAAATGCTATGGAAATATAATTTAACTAGAATATTTAAAAAATATTTTCAATGGATTTTGAATAACTCTTTTCTCTGAATTTGGGTTTCTTTGGATATCTTAATTAGTTCATCAATTAATGTCAAATTTCTAGGGTTTATTTTAGGGGATGACCTCTACCTTCCTTAAGTTTCTTGAGATTTTTTGAGGGTTCAATTGGGGAAATTGCTATTTCATTCCCCTAATTTTTCCTTATAATTAAGGGTAATTAGGTGTGATTAGTGGATTTACCCTATGATTAAGTTTGATTAAGGTAGATCGGAGTAGGTTTATGGAATAATTTTGGGGCATTTCCCTAAGCTATTCCCTAAACCCCCTCTTCTCTCCTTAATCTCCTCTTAATTAAGGGTTAATTCATTAATTATCCCTTTAATCAATTTTCAAAAATTCTAAAAGTTTTCAGAACTTAATTAATCTACCTTGGGTAGATGCTTGGGTGTTTAATAGCCTAAGTTCAATTAAGAAATTAACCCATTGTGTGAAAGGGTGTTTTGAAATTACTTAAGCTAAACCTCTTAGCATAATTAACTTTTAATTGTGAGCCAAATTGCATTAGGTCTTTTCATTATTAGGTGCATTGCAAATTTAAATTCCTATAGATTTTATGTCATCTCATTGGCTCATAATTACCTAGTTAATTCTCCTAAGGTGGTGTACGTAAGGGTTAATTAAGCCACTTAATTCATACCTTAACCTAATCAATGCCTAAAATGAATTTAATTATCTGAAAAGTAAAAAAAATACAAAACACATGTAGGAATGGGTTAGGAACACAAACTCATCTCACCTTTTAAAAATTAAATCAAACTTCAAACTAAACAAAAATCATTTTGATATTCACTTTGATTTATTCTAAATTTTCTTTTTCTATAAGAATGTCTTTAGGATTTAAGTAAAGTGAGTTTGTTTACATGCTTTCATTATTTTGGATATTTCCCAACATGTTAAGTTGTATGCCATGTGATTCATGCATTCATAATTTCATGTTTCAAATTTTAAAATGAAATTGTTTACTTTATGTCAAATGTGCATGTGTTGGCTAAAGTAAAATATGAATTGGCTATTATCACTACTAAATCAAATTATTTTCAAAACTTATAAATGAAATATCAAATCTGAAAGTGTGCTTATAATTTAATTATAAGCTTGCATGTGAAATATTATAAAGGTATGCTTAGCATAGGTTTCCTTTCTTTCTTATGTTGGTATAGTTTTGAATAGAATTTTGGTGAGATATAGGTTCATTTGAAAAGGACCTAATGCTTACCTAATTTCATATCCTATTCATCCCTATGCTACCATCTAAGAAGGGTTACCTACTTACATACATAAATTGCATAAACAAACAAATCTATTAAACAACTTTTGCATTTTCCTTTTCTATTTCATTTCTTTTATATACATGTTTGTAAGGAAAGTGGTATATTAGTCTGGACAACCCCAGGTTGTGAGGCTTTAAGTAGCCTAAGTCTTGTACCTTACACCTCGTTAACAATGGCGTACTCACTTATGCCTTTCTTACTTTCATGTATGTATGAAATTTTGGATAAGGAAAACCTTTTCTACTTAAGAAAATCATGCATATTCAACTTCTAAATTTTCTTAAATGGATTACTTAGCATGCATCATAAAGTGTGTTAACTCATTTTCATGTATATGATATGCTTAGGGTCCATCCATATGCATGTTATATATGTTGGGAAAGAAATGAAGTAATGTGTGTTATGTGAATTTTGATTCATTTTATTTAATCTTAAAATGCCTTTCTTTTTTTAATAGGTTTGTTTAGAGTTTTTATCTAAACTTAGGATTAATTAAAAGATGTAATCAAAACATTCACCTAAATGAAACTAAAAATGAACCTACTTTAGAAATTACTTAGGTTAGGGAAGGAAAAGAAGTTCTCTTCTCTTTCTCTCTTCATATAATAATTAATGTGGTTTCACTTAAACCAAATTAAAACATGAAATAAAATAATCAAACACTTAAACAACTTAAATGAAACCCTCCTCTAAGTTGAACATGTTCACACTTAGAAAATTTGAACCTAAAGCCAGCTAAGCATACCACAAACAACCTTAAGCACACATTAGCCTAAGTCACCACTTCTAGCTTTAGGTTAGGTGGTGCATGGTTTGATGTTATATTTTATTTTGTGATATATGTTAGACTAGATGTTAGGGTGTATGCTCATAGAATGAATGGTAGGTCTAACTATTCTTTTCTCTGAGGATTGTGCTTAAGGCTATCATAAATAAAAATAAATATATATCTTCATATATATCTTTTGCTTATATATATACATAATCCATAGGCTAGGTGGACTTAGTCACCCATGTGTGGGGTGATAAGTCCAATATACATGCTTGGGATTTGTGTGGTGTGATTTAACTAACCTTTATTTTGCAGGTGTTAGTTAGATTTTCCTTTTCCTTTTCATGTAAAAATTTGTATATTTAGGATTTTGGAATGATTTGTTATGGGGATTAGGATGAACATTGGTCATAAGATCCCATCTTATGCACCATGTGAACCACCATCAAGAAGGAAGGAAAAGAAGAAAGAAGAAGAAGAATAAAGCTTGAAGACCCCATAATAATGAATTCCTTTGCTTAATTGTAATATTCATTTTGTAATTTGTATAAGGGTAGAGCTCATTACCCATGATATTTTTTGGGTTTGTGTGGTGGTGCGACCTGGCATTTATTCTTTTTTTGATTAGCTTTATAAATTGATTGATGATTTGTTTAGCTTTTGCATTAAGTGGCATGATTTTCTAGTTTCTTCCTTGCTTTATGTATGGCTGGATGTGGATTAGGCTCTTTAGGAAAAATAAATCTTTTACCCAACTTAACAACTCAAATTAAAATTAAACAACTCATAACCTCACCTAAAGCTTAGGTTTAAAATCAAGATAAAAGAATTAGCAACCCTTAGTTTGGATGAGCATTTCTTTATAATATCATGCACAAATGCATCTTATTTCACTCTTGATTGGAGGGCTTCCACCTTTGCTGAAGAACAACCTTTGAGGGTGGTGGAAACTCACCTCCTTCCTTCTCACTAATTTTGGTGTCATTTCTCATGCATTAGTCATAAAAAAATCCTATTAGCCTGAGTCAAAATAATTGTCCAAAATAAAATAAAATGAAATTTGAATTACATTAGATTTAGGTCATTTGAAGCATGTCCTTTACATGATCTAGTCTCTTTAGGGAGTGAGTTTAAGGACTTAGTCTCTTTCTAAATAATAATAACCTAGCTATCTTGCATAAGCATAAGACTTGCCTACATGTATTTAAAATAGGAGGAGTTAGTTGGCGGCCACCCCAGGTGGTTGTAAGTCCAAGTTAGGGTGGTTTGTCCTCTCTTGTGGAGAAACCAATTACCCATTTTCCTTAGAGGTTGTGCTTGGCCTCAAGCTCCCTAGATTTAGGTTCTGAGGTTGCTTCTCTCCTTTGTGGGCCATAAGCATAATTCCTCACCTCTTAGGCATTTCTTAATCTTGTGTTAAGAATCTTAAGTCCTAAAATTCTAATGAAAAATGTAACTCAAATAAACTAAATCAATTTCCAAAATGTAAAGCCCAATTTTAGGATAGTTTGAGATGCTCACTAGGTTTCCTAGCATGCATCTCCTACTTATCTTCCATTTTGGCTTGATAATAACTCCCTCTTTTGATCAATCCCATTTGATCTTCAAAATAAATCGATTGATAGTCCTTCCTATTGAAATCTTTGAGACAAAATCATTTACCTTAATCGAGAGTTTTCTAAGGGATCCCCCTTAGGATGTAATTAACTATGGGGCTTGCCCTAGGAACTTAATGAACTTTAAAATAAACTTTGCTTTACTTTTCCATGTAAAGTAGAGAATCTCAGTACATATGCATCATCCTTAGGAGTCTTTATTGAGGTGATTGGTTCCATTAAAGGGTAGTGACTTCTATCTTTTGAGATAGTACACTATTTCCTTGATGATGTATCTGATCACCTGAATAAGTACATCTATGGATCTACATGGCATCTTACCAAGACAATTTTCCACATATATAATTTTGCCTCTCCTTTCTACCAACATATTTGAAGGTGACTCTATATGTGTGTGAGAATTTTTCACCATAGATTTTCCTGGTGACTTTGCTGGGGATGGTTCCTCTCTCCATCTTTGGTAAATGATCGTTGTCTTTGAGTATCGATAGTGGTTTGTACTTTGGTATGAATCCAAGACTATCCTTTTTTCCATTGGCACTTAGCTTATTTCACTCTTGAGTTGACTTTTCCAACATCTTTAGGTTTTAGGGCCGCAGTCCTTGTTGGTCTTAAAAGTTGGGTTCTCAATGGGTAAAATCTAAATAAAAAAAAAACATCTTTAAAGACTTCATCATTTTCATGATAAGGAAAGGTTCATCCTAAAATAATAAATCTTCCATAAAGAACTTTGCTTTTTCAAAAGCACCTTTTCAAAAATGCACTTAATAAAAATATTTTTTTACAAAATTTTATCTCCCTCAATTAACAATTGTCATAATTGTTACATGTAGGATTTTCAAAAATAAAACTAATAAAATTTTCCAAAAGCACAAATGAACATCTTCTTTCAATTCACTTTGATGAAGATTTCATTTTCAAAATAAAATGAACAACCATCTTTTCCAAAATCACAACCATAATCATAAAATTTTCAAAAGCGCACATGAATCTTTCTATTCAATACACTCACACTTATTGAATAGAAAGTTCATTTGTAAAGAAAATTAAAATTTTCAAAAAGCACACATGAACACCTTCATTTAATAAACTCATGATTTATTAAATGAAAATTTCATTCCCAAATAAGAATGGAAATCATTTAAGAAACCCCACTTGATCATATCTCATATATATTTGAAGTTGGAATTCCTCTCTTTCAAAAAGCAACAATCACACAAAAAAATTTCATATTTCAAAAATAAGAGTGATCTCCATTCTACATACTTAAATTTGTTGAATGGGTCCTCTTTTCAAAACATTAAAATTCCAACAATCATATTTCAAAAATTTTTAAAAAGCACATTTTGGAACCTCACTTAACATACCCAAATTTGTTAAGTGAAGTCTCCAAATCAAAAAAAAAAAAAAAATTCAAAATTTTCTAAACACATTTGGAACCTCACTTAACATACCCAAATTTATTTAAGTGAAGTCTCCAATCCCAAAATTCAAAAATTTTCAAAATACATTTTTGGAATTTCATTTAGCATAATCAAATTTGCTAAATGAAGTTTCCAAATTCAAAAATTCAAAATCAACACTCACATTTCAAAATTTTCAAAACATATTTGGAATCTCATTTAACATACCCAAATTTGTTAAGAAGTCTCCAAATCTAAAATTTCTAAAATTTTCAAATACATTTGGAATTTCATTTAACATACCTAAACTTTGTTAAGTGAAGTCTCCAAATCCAAAATTTCAAACACATTTGGAATTTCATTTAACATACCCAAAATTTGCTAAGTAAAGTTTCCAAATCCAAAAATCTCAAAATTTTGTAAACATATTTGGAACCTCACTTAACATACCCAAATTTGTTAAGTGAACTCTCCAAATCCAAAATTTCAAATTTTCTAAACACATTTGGAACCTTACTTAACATACCCAAATTTGTTAAGTAAAGTCTCCACATCCTAAATTCAAAAATTTTCAAAAGGAAACACACTTTGGAATTTTATTTAGCATAATCAAATTTGCTAAGTGAAATTTCCAAATTCAAAAATCAAAATCAACAATCATATTTCAAAATTTTCAAACACATTTGGAATTTCATTTAACATACCCAAATTTAAGTCAGTTCCAAATCCAAAATTTCAAAATTTTCAAACACATTTGGAACTTCATTTACATACCCAAATTTGCTAAGTGAAGTCTCCAAATCCAAAATTCAAAATTTTCACAATATTTGGAACTTCATTTAACATACCCAAATTTGTTAAGTAAAGTTTCCAAATCCAAAATTCAAAACATTTCAAAACATATTTTGGAACTTCACCTAGCATACTCAAATTTGCTAAGTAAAGTTTCCAAAGTCAAAACAAAAATATTCAAACACCTTTGGAACTTCCTCCCTTAGCATACCAAATTTTCTAAGGAAAAGTTTCCATTTTTGAAACTAAAAATGAAATCAAAATTTTAAACACACCATTTGGAATTTTATTTAACATATTCAAATTGCTAAAATTAAAATTCATTTCACAAAACCAAGTGGGATTTCATCTTTAGCATACCAAATTTGCTAAAGTTGATCTCCACTTTCAATCATTTCAAAAACAAAACAAAACACTTAGGATTCCTTAGCATACCAAATTTGACCCTTTTCAAAAATCAAAACATTCTGAACAAATGAAACACTTAGGATCCCCTTAACATACATAAATTTGCTAAGGATCTATCTTCAAAAATTAAACAAAATACACTTGGGTTCTTTATTTAGCATACCTAAATTTGTTAAATAAGAAGTCCAAAATTTTTAAAATCAAAACAAATTCACAAAAAGAAACAATCACTTTTACTTCACTTAGCATACCTATGTTTGCTAAGTAACTGAAAATTCCAAAACAATCAAACAAAATAAAATCAATTTGACCCTTACTTTAACATACCCAAATTTGTTAAAGGAAATGGTCCTTAATCAAAATCACAAATTCAAATTCAAAACATGTGAACCTATGGACATCCTATCAAATTTTGAATCCATATTTCAACATACCTAAATTTGTTGAAGTTGATTCATATTCAAATTCCTCTTTCAATCTCTTCAAATTTATTTGTACCCCATAACATCCAAGTTGTTGGATGTGGGTTCAAAATTATTCAAAATTCAAAATCTATGGAGATAGAAAATTGATACAAGTTCATTTCTCATTCCTTTCTTTTCGGTATAGAGTTTGGTTTACGGCGGCGAGTTCTCAGTTTGTCCTTATCTTCCCTCACAGCATGGACCTTGCTTTAGATTAGGTTGATTTCCCCATTTGGACCATACACATTTTATCCATTTTGGCCAAGTATTTAAGAGGGCCAGGATCACTTGTGAGGGCATTCCCTTCACCATAGTTCGGGAAGAAGGTGGCAGGTCATCGATGACACCACTCGATTGGATATCTCCTCACGAGGAAAGTTGTGGAGTACAGACTTAGTTTGATTTGATCGGTACCACTTCAGTTGTAGTTCATCCTAGAGTTGCACATGTTGCCCCAGTGGGCTAGCACCCTACCATCTGCACCCTCCAAGGGGAAGGCTCCCGTGGTTTTAGGGATTGGCTCCCCCACATTTGAGTATGGGTCTAGCTCGCACTCCTCCCGTCCTACTCACACTTAACATAGGAACAAGAACCATATGGTCAAATGGTTCCAACTGGATAGCGAGAGTTAGAGTAGCAGATCGACCATGGATGAGTCTCCCATGATCACTTCACCACCGGTTATAGAAAGTTCATCCTCTCTGATTAGATAGAGGATGCAGAATCCATCACCTCCTCGGTGGTGCACTTACCGTTCTAGGAATAGGAGGTCATTATGCGCCTCCTTTGTTCACACTAGGTGGCGAGCATCTGATGCTGTCAGTACGGTTTGATCTTTGATCATCCCCACGGAGGAAGATTCATAGGAGAGGTGAGGCCCATACATCACACATTACTAGCGGCGGCGGAGGTTCGTGGAGTCGCGTTGATTTTCCAACTTGCGCTACGTGCGACCATATTAATAGTATTCTCCTCATGGAGACCACCAGGAGGCTCTATTCCAGAGAGTTGGTGGTGTCTCCACCCCACCATCTACCCCATGCCATCTCAGTGGTTTCGGCATCACCCATTCCAGGACAAAGGCCACATCAGGGAAAAATGTACCGTTGGTGATCCGGCTATGACCAAGGAATCCTACTCCTCCTACACCACCCATTGTGGTAGGGTGAGCTCTCTGCTGACCATCCCCAGTGGTGTGGAAGGAGTGTGACCCATTGTGGTCATTCCTTCACCAACTCTGCCCATACAGTTGGATGTGGAAATGGTGATAGTTATCACAGATATTCCAGATGACAGTTCAGTTGTAGTAGTGGTAGAGGATCATCCTAGGACTTTTACTCCCATTATAGCCAGTATTAATCAGAAGTATCATTCATCTAGTGAGTCATCGCAGATTGACTCCCCAATTATAGCGAGTTGCCTCGGTGCATGATAATAGCAATCACACCAATTAAACTATTTTTATCTGTTGAGTTAGATCGATCCTTAGATGAGATAGTTGCACACTATTTTATGGAGAAAAAGGAGATCTTAGGGTATGCTGGTCTGATGAAGAAAGAGTTAGCTTTGATCCCAATGAAGATGACTTGATGGGGATTGAGTATGCATGGTGATACTAGAGTTCTTCTTAGGGAGAAATAGGCCATGGAAGGTGATGAGGTTGATCAAGGAGACACATAGAATCAACATCTCGAATTAGTTAAGGCAGAAAGATGAGCATTGATAGATGGCACATGATAGACTTGTTAGCGGTAGTGTGTCGTGCTTGAAAGCCCCTCTAGTTCATCCTAGTACAGTCGATGTTAGTCAGCCTGAGCTAGTGCATGTCTTAGACCTAGTTAAGACTCTACCTCCTGTTGAGCAAGGTAGCACTAGTTGTATAAGAAGGTAGTGGATAAGTACATCATCTAAAATCCATGGTTGAGCAATAGGTGAAGGAAGCTTTGGCTCAAGCAGGGGAGGATCATCGTTCAAAGGGTAGACCCTACCAGGAATTGTTATCTAGTATCCCAAGAGTTTTGTGCCTCCTTCCTTCAAGAGCTTCGATGGCGGTGGGAATCAAGGACATATAGCTCACTTTAGCCGGTTATTGTTACAGCGCGTGCGATGCTTTACTCTTTAGACTCTTTGTAGCCTAGGTATACTTTTGATTGGTATGTTGAGCCTTGAGTTGAAAGATATTTCTTGAGTTAGAGCAACTCTTCATCAAGAGATTTCTTTGGAGCTTCAAAGTTCTTAGGTGATCTCATTGTAGCATAATAACACTCCGGTGAGTCACTTGTTGATTATATTCTCGATGGCGTAACGTATGAAGTGTGAACCATAGCTATCAACAATATGCCATTGAGATTCTCTTGAAGAATATCCATGGCCCGGTCGCCTGCTTAAGGGCTTCACCATAAAGACATTTGAGAAGCTAATCAATAAGGCAGCTAGTCTATAAGGAGAGGCCAAATAGTTGTCATTTCTAGATCAGTTGCCCAAGCAGAAATCCCAAAAGGTTTATGAGAAGAAACCTAGGCGAGTAGTTGACAAGCGAAAGCCCAGAGATAAATTCAGAGACCATGACCTCGGCCTCCACCTCCTTTGCCACCCAGAGTAGCCATCGGCCTCCATCACGACCTCCATGGCTAGCACACCACCTTTACCATACCACCAAAGCGGCATGCATATCCCAAGATCAAGCTTTCCTTACTTTTATATCTCAAACCTCACACAAGAAAGGTTTGCATGTTTTGCCAACTCTAAGAAAGTGCTTGGCCTGTGAGGAGGATAGCCCATATGACCACCACCATGTTTACCTCCATTATTACATCTTCCACAGGTGACTTCTTCCATTTCAAGCTACTCTTATTTCTTCTACTAGTAGAACTCTTGTATCCTTGGATAAGGGATCCTCCACTCACCTACTTGACTTTTACTTTGTACCTCCAAAAAAATTCCAAGAAATTGAATAATAAAGCTAATTTAAATTACATCAATGTCTCTTCTGATGAGTTTTCTTCTTCTATTCCTAACGATAACTCTTCCCAACTAAAAAATTTTGATCATCTCTTTCGATTCATGGTTGGATCTTCCAACTCAAATCTTCATCCCCTCTTGAGATAGACTTGGAATCATCAAATTTGAGTCTCATAGACTATAGGTGAGCTTAAAGTGCTAGCCACCACCTTGCCTCAGAGGTTCATAGAAGTCAACCCTTTAGGTTCTACCTCTGAGGCAACACTCTAGATAGGGAAATAAGTCATTTGAAGATCGAAGCCCTTCCACAGGATTCTCCACCATCGGATATGCTTGTGAAAGGCCAGTTGAAGGTCAATTACTATGTCCTTTCTCATCTAAGAAAGTTGTCATCTAAGCTAAGCATATATGATATCCTAGTCTTATCCAAAGAGATGAGGGGATCACTAATCAAGGCCCTCCTTGATCCTAAAATATGCTTAGCTCAGTTGACCACTATTGGTGAGGAAGCACACTATGCAAAAGAAAAGCCCAATGGATCACCTTCACAGATGAAGACCTTCTACTAGGGGACTTGGAGCACAACTGTCCCCTCTACATCATAGTCGACATAGACAAGTTCAAACTCGCCAAAGTTCTCGTGGATTCAGGTGCATTAATAAACATTATGAGTCTAAAGACCCTTGCCTATTTGAAGATCGACATCTCTACTCTCCAAAGATAGGATGATGTTGAGAGGATTCAATGATCAAGGTGGTGGGCTTTAGGTTCTATAGTGTTACCATTGGAGATGGTGATTGGAAAGGCTGAAGCTAAGTTCTACATCATTGATTCAAATACTTCATTCATTGTTTGCTTGGTAGGCCTTGGATACATCAGAACAAGATCATTCCATCTTCCCTTCATCAGTGCATCAAGTTCAGAAAAGATGGAATTGAGTACCGTGTCAACAGGGATGAAAAGCCATTCTCAGTTGGAGAGGTTGAGATCTATGAGGATGAAACCTACTATCTTCCTCAAAACACCCTTTCTCATGAACTTGGACAAAATTCAAATGCAAATGCAAAAGTAAAGAAAATGAAGCAAAAGAAAAGATAAAAGAAAATGAAAAGAAAAAGGAAAGTCCAAGTACACAAGAAAGGGGAATTGAAGAAGAAATTGATTCACACATCACATTCCACCCATAGTTCATTCCATCATATGGACATGTGGGTAGAATGGCTCAACCTCCACACCGGGTAGAGGCGGAAATAGAGGCATTCAGGTGGGAGACCCCTAGTTGGCCTTGACCAATAGTGTGTTTTAGTTCATAGGAGTACTATTCATAGACTTGGAATTCCAACTTAAGGATGAGTCTAATGTGATTAGTATACCCCAACCCCTCTCGGCGGGTTCCATTGGTGACTTTTGATCCTAGAGATGAAGACTCCAAGCAAAGCAAAATATTTGAATGGTTTATGTGAAACTATTAGGCGGCGGTTGGGAACCTTAGCTCTAACCTCACTTACATCTCAAAAGTTGAAGGTTTAGTAGTTAAGGAAGTCCCTAAGTCTTCGGTGACATGAAGCAAGAGGTTCTTTTTTGGGTTCATCATCCTCAAGTCTAGAGCTCGATGTAGGACTTGAGGAAGATACTTTAAATTAATGGAATTACCTTTTGACTTTTACTCACCTTGTGTTCAAAATCTTATCAAAGGTTTAGTTCCTCACACTTGGTCCAAGCATGTCGATACTTTGAAAAGCTATGGAACAATACAGAAGGAAGCACAATCAAGCGGGGATTCAAGGTGGGTCATCGATGATGAAGATTATTGCCTAGTTGTTACCAATTTAATCGACGGTTCTTCTCACATCCCCAACTCTTATGAGAATGTGTGTTTAGAAACTTCAATGATCAGATGATCTCAAGTCAAAGAGGCACATAATTTGAAGAGGAGATTCATTCAATGTCGACTTAAAGAAATCAATCTCGAGATAGATGAAAATCCTCACCTGACATACATCAGTTCGTTGCTGAATGAAGAAGAAACCAATGACTTAGTTAGGCTATTGATTGAGTTTAAAGATAGCTTCACATGGAGTTATGAAGAAATGCCGGATTATCTCGGCGTTGCGGTCCACAGCTAGCAAGACCCATATATTAAGTAAGCTCCTAGATGCATGCAATTAGAAATTGAACAATAGGTCATTTAAAAAGCGATGATGCTAGTTTCATCGGGAATAAAAATATCTACACGGTTAGCTAGTGTCATCCGGTTAAGAAGAAGAATGGCCAAATTCATATACATCAATTTTAGGGACTTAAATAAGGCATGTAAGGATGAGTTTCCTCTTCATACAGATTAATGGTGGACTTCGCCTCATCTCATGCAGTCTTCTCTTTCATGGATGGAGCATCTAGTTATAAGCAAATCAAGATGTCTCCTGAAGATCAAAGATACACTACTTGAACCCGATCAAAATCTTGTTATAGGGTCATGCCTTTTGCCTTAAAAATGCTGCTACATACCAATGGCCATGACTGAGATCTTTAATAAACTTCATCATCGGGTTGAGTGTTACATTGATGATCTAGTAGTCAAAGTTTAGAAAAGGAAGACCATCTCTTTGACTTGAGTAGTTTTTTGAATGGTTAAGATAATATAACCTCAAGATGAATCACGAAGTGCATTGAGTAGCAGGAAATTCTTGGGTTTGTTGTTGACAGGGAATAGAAATAGATCCTGAAAAGATCAAAGCTATCTTAGAAATGCCACCTCCTAAGAGTTTAACTCAACTCAGATCCTTTCAAGGATGACTGGCGTATCTAAGACACTTTATCTCAAACTTATCAGGGAGATGCAAGCCATTCTCAGCGCTTATCAAAAAGGATGTCAAGTTCAAGTCGGATGATCAGTGCCAGCATACATTCAAAGACATCAATGAGTACTTGGTGAAACCGCCAGTTCTAGCAACCCCTATCCTAGGCAGGCCATTGATCCTTTATACTACTGCATTGGATGACTCCCTCGATGCTCTATTGCCCCAAGCCAATGATAAGGGGAAAAAAAGGGCACTCTACAACATCAACCATCGTCTGATCCTACTGAAGCAAACTATCCACCTATTGAGAAACATTGCCTATCTTTGATTTTTGCATCTTATAAGCTACGACATTACATGCTTTCTCATAAGGTGAACTTGATCTTTCGAACCAATCCAGTACATGCGACATGACCAATGCTCGGACTTTGACTTGTTGGTCCATGATACTCTAGCTTTGATATCATATTTGTACCTCCTCGTGGTAAAAGGTCAAGCGGATTTCTCAAGAAGACACCCACTTCGCTCGCTAGTAATGATCTCCCCGATGAACAAATCAAGAACTTAGGGGAGGCCAACAACCACCAATTGGAGATGTATTTTGATGGTGCTGCTTCTTTTCTTAAAGGTGAAGCACAATGATCTATTCTCCCAGGAAAGGCAAGGGTAGAAATAGTTCTTCTAACTCCAAACCATGATGTGATGAGATTCTCATACTATCTTTCCAACCCTTGCATGAACAAGGAAGCTGAGTATGAGGCTTTGATTGCTAGTCTGGAGTTATCCATCACTATCAATGTCAAGAGCATCAACATCTTTGGGGATTCTCAGTTGGTCATCAACCAGATTGTCGGGTCCTACCAAGTCCTCAAACCCAAGCTTCATCATTACTATGAGTATACCATGAAGTTGTTGGCCCAGATTCTCAAAGTCACCATCTACAAGGTTCCCCAGTAGAGAACGCAGTAGTAGATGCCTTGGAAAAACTTGCCAAAGAGTTGGCATGTCTGGAAGATGAGTCCATTTCAATAAGGGTCCAAAATAGACAAGCCTAATCCCTTATTGATTCTGAACTCATCGAGAGACTTTCTCTTGAAGTGGAGGTTACCGTTGCCAAAATGGACAAGGAGCTGGATTAGAGGCAACTGTTCAAAGATTACTTGAACACCAGCAAACTACCTCAAGAGAAATCATAAGCACATCAGGTGAAATAGAGAGCTCTCTCTTATGCTCTTGTAGATGGCACCTTATACCGTCGATCCTTTGACCAGATGTGGTTACATTGTTTAAACAAACACGAAGCCCATGGCATTGTAACCGAGGTACATTCAGGTCTATATGGAGCTCATCAATTCGGTCCGAAGATGAAGTCAAAGATTAAAAGACTTGGATACTGCTGGCCTTCAATGATTATAGATTACATGGATGTAGTTAGAAGATGCCATCAATGTCAGGTACACGGTGTGGTCCTCCACCAACCATCCAATATTCTACACCCTACATTGGTTTCATGGCCATTTGAGTGTTGGTACCGACATTGTAGGTCCGATCGACCCTTCTTCTTCCAAGGGGCATCAATTCATCTTAGCCACTACCAACTACTTTTCCAAGTGGGTGGAAGCCATCTGACTTAGAGAGGTCATAACTCACCATGTGATTCAAATTTTTAGGAACCATATCATATATAGTTCGAGGTGCCTCGATGAATTATATCGAATAATGGTACTGCATTCAAAAGCATGAAGATTAACAACTTTTCTAGAAGACATGTTATAGATTGGCGATATTCCACCATCTACTACCCCAAAGCTAATGGTTTAGTAGAAGCATTCAACAAAACTCTCATCTAGATACTAAAAAAGATTCTTGATGACAACAAATGATAGTGGAACGAGTAGTTGGTTGAAGCCTTGTGGGCCTACCGCACCACATATCAAACTCCAACTCAGTCTACCCCATTTTCCTTAGTGTATGGGTCTGAAGCCATTCTTCCATTAGAAGTTCAACTCCCGTCACTAAGGATAGCATTGGGTAACAAGATCACTATAGAGCAGAATGCAAAGCTGCAGTTAGAAGAGCTCAAAGGTTTGGAGGAAAGTCGCCTACGGGGGTGCCAAAATCTCAAGTTATACAAGGCCAAAATGTTTCAAGCTCACAACAAGCTGGTCCGCCCTAGGTCTTTGCGAGTAGGAGAACTTGTGTTAGTCCTAAGGAGACCAATTGTTGCCCATCAAAAGATGGGAGCTAAGTTTGAACCCACTTGGGAAGGCCCCTATGTCATAGAGAAGGCCTACTAAGGAGGATCTTATCAGCTTTTGATTGTAAAGGGGAACACCCGATGCTTCCAATTAATGGGTTCTATCTAAAGAAATATTACCCATGAAATAAAACTTGTTTGAAAATAATCATTAATAAAAAGAACAAAATCTGATTCCATTCATCAAATCTTTTCTTCTTTCGAAGTGTTGTTTGCTTGTCTTGCAAATCTGTCGTGACGTGTTTAGGGTAGGTGTAAGAGTCCCCAGTGGTATCATATCCCTTTTTCACAACACAAACATAATCTCCTGATGCTATTAGAATAGGTGTAAGAGAACCCAAGATGCATCCTATTTTGATTAGCATAACTAAGTTAGGTGTGAGAGAACCTAAGCGACATCCTTTCTTAGTGGGAATCCTTATTACCATCCATGGCATCATTTCATAATTCCCAGTGTGTTTTAAGGTAGGTGTAAGAGTCCCCAGAGGCATCCTATTCTTTTTAACACATGCAAACAATAAACATAAATCTTTTGTCTCGAGCTACTTGATGTGGGAGCAAGCCCCCTGTGGCACTCACTCATTAGTTGCTCTAGGTTGGGTTTACATGCTACCTCGTTAGTATGTCACCTCAGTGGTCATTTGTTGGAGGATGTAAGTCCCCGCACTTTTTTCCTAACTTGATCATTGCAAACCAATGAGCGCCTTGTTAGTATGGTAGTCTTCACTGCCAGTAAGCTACCTCATGATTGACTTCATTTAAGAAGATGTGAGTCCCTATGCTTTCTTCTTAAGACTTGGCCATTATGTACCAAAATGCATTTCTCCTTGGTCGGATAATCCTACCTTGTGGCTGGTAGACTACTCCCTTTGAATCGGTAAATTTGTGTTAGGTCTAGGCTTCCGTGGCCCCTACTCAGTGCAGTTCATCGCAAACCTATGGGATCCATCATAATCAAAACAAACAAAACTAAAATTGAAATTAATCTTGAGTATCTTTGTGTTGATCTAAGTCCCCCAGTGGCATTCACTTAACAATAGCCCTAGGTTGGGTTCAATCTATTGTCTTGCCAAAAGATTACCCCAGCAACTGGTCTAAACTTTGGAGGATGTGAGCCCCCACGCTTTCTTCCTAGTACAACTGTTGCACACTAAAAGACATCCCTTTGGTTGGTTAGTCCTATTATGTGCTTAGTAGACTACCCCTTTGGATTGATAAATATGAGTTAGGTCTTAGCCTCCATGGCTCCTATTTAGTACAACCCATTGCAAACCAATAGGGTTCATCCAAAAATTCAAACCTATCAAAAATTAAAACAAAATCAATCTTCTTCCCTAGTGGATTAAATCAAATCCTTTTTATCCTTAATGAGATTCAAATCAAATCAAACTTTTCATCCCCTTGTGTATGACTTGAACCTGCTTCCCTAGTGGAAGGTTCACACTCTATCCCTAAGCAAATTTCTTTCATCTCTCTTATTTCTTAGACATAAGTAGAGCCACATTGCACTGAGCTCTAGATTCTTTCTTTCTCTTGAGTCAGGGATATATAGTTTCTGTTAGTTCTTGTGATCTTTGATGTTGTTGATCATTTTGGTCAACACCAATACGCAATGTTCTTGTCACACCACACCTATTGGGCGCCCTTTCTTGGCCTCAATTTTAGAATGAGTTCTCAACCCATTCATCTTAGACATAGGACTTCTCTTAGGCTATAAGAGTTCTTTAGTCTTAATACACATCTATTGATTAGGTGGATACTCCAACCTAGTCCTAGAATACTTAGAAGAGTTAGCCATAAGAATAGGTCATGCCTTAGGAGTGTTAGGAAAATTACCTACCCTTAGCTTAAACCATTCCTCACTTTCCTTCCTTGGGTCAAATCAATTCTATTTGATTTTCCAAACTCAAATCAACTCCATGATTGAAATCTATGATTGAAAACCCATGATCAAAATCATCAAAATTAAGTCCAAATTTTGCTAAGTCCTTAAGCTTCCCTTAAGGACTTAACCAAAATCATGATTCAAACCTATTCAAATCTTTGAGATTTTCCCATAACTCATTTATATTCTCATTTATATTCATATATAAATGAAATATAAATTGAAACCCATCAACTCAAATTCAAAATTCCATATCAATCCATGAAAATTTTTTTAAGTCCATTTAATTTTCCATTAAATGACTTAGCCAAAATCAACTCTAAACTTTGATCAAACCTATTCAAACCCTTGGGATTTTCTCAAAACTTATTTATATTCTCATTTATATTCTCATATATAAATGAAATATAAATATAAATCAATCAAACAAACCCTCAAATTAAATTCCAAATTTAAAATTCTTGAAATTCCCTTAAATCCCTTAATTTTCCATTAATGGATTTAACCTAAACTTTGATCAAACCTATTCAAATTCATGGGATTTTCTCAAAACTTATTTATATCCTCATTTATATTCTCATATATAAATGAAATATAAATATAAATCAATCCAATCCAATTCAAAAAAAAAATTAAATTTTAATTTAAAAAAAATCTTTAAATCCTTTAAATTTCCTTTAATGGATTTAACATAAATCATGATTAAACCACTTCAAATCATTGAAATTTTCTCATGATCGATTTATATTGTCATTTATATTCACATATATAAATGAAATATAAATTCAAACAATCAAAACCAATTCCAAAAATCAAACTCAAATCCACTCAAAATCCAATCTAAGCCTTTCAAGTCAAAATCTTGAACTTTGCCAAATCACTTTCAAATCAAGCCAAACTCTTGATTTTCTCTCATGGTTCAATCAATCTACAATCATAAGCTCATATATAAATCCAAACTTCAATCATTCAATCAAAACCCAAAACCCCTTCATATTCTTCCTTTGAATATGAAATTTTCAAATGAATCAAAATCCATTTGACTTCAAAACACTTGTAAATGGATTTATATTTCAATCATAAGTCCATATACAAGATCAACCATCTTCAAATCAAGCTTTGATCAAGTCATTTGACCCATTTAGGCTCACTTGACCCAAAGTGACCTAAAGTACCCTTATGAGCCAACTTTTGATCCTAACAAAATTGGATTGAACCAAACTCATATATCCCTCTCATCATGATCAACAATCATCATGGGAAGATCAATCAATCAAATTAGGTCAAACCAAGTCAAACCTAAGGGTTGACCAAGTCAACATTTAACCTAAAATAAAACCTAACATAACCAAATTTCACCATAGGCCAAATTGATTGAAACCATTGATCTAAGTTCACTCATGACTTTTGTTTGAACTTGACCAAGCCAACCTTTGAGCCTAACCTAACCCAATTGGCCCACTTGACCCAAGTTGACCCATTTTGACCTAAAGGGCCAAAATGTGTCAAAACTTGATCTAAGCCAAATTGATTGAAACAATGGGTCAAGTCCATCCCAAATCACTTGTGGAACTTGACCAAAGCCTCAATTGTCCAACTAGACCCAACCTAGCCCAATTGAGACCCAACACCTAAAGGGGTCATGTTGAGCCAAAATTGAACTAACCAAATTGATTGGAAACAAAGATACCAATCCACTCCATATGACTAACCAAACCTAAACCTACCCTTGACCTACCTCAAATGGGTCAAATGGGTCAAGTAGGTCAACTTGACCCATTTGACCTAATGAAGTCATATGAGCCAAAACCAAATATATACCAAATTGAATCAAACCAAAGCCACCAAAATATTTCAAATGGTCATATAAACTTGACAACCTTGGTTTGACCAATTTGACCTATTGGTCAACTTGACCCAAGTTGACCCACTTTGACCTAAATGGGTCAACATGAGCCAAACCCTATCAAACAGCTTCCAAATCCAATGAAACTTGGCCAAACCTAGTTTCTCCACATACCTAACATATCCAAAGTAGAAAAATAGAAAAATGACCATCTTACCCCTAGGTCATAGAACAAATTTTGGCCTAACCTATAGGTATTTTTGGTCATACCCTCTTCACAATCACTTGAGGCTTTCCTAAAAGCTCAAAGGGACTTAGTGATGAGTGGTGCACCAAATCCAATGGGTCTGCATCAGCCCATTTGGCCCTTAGACCAAACCAGACCACCTAGCTCAAAATTGAGTTTTCAAATTCCCTCCAAAGCTCAATTTGATGCACATGGGAGGTTGGAAATCCACTCAAGGCCTCAAACTGAATATGTGCAAATATCTAATAGCCTAAACAACCCTCCCAATATGGACAATTGGATTAAAATGGCAACTCATGGTTCGGCCTTTTGATTGTCATATGGGGAGATATACCCCTAATTCAATAAAATTTTAATTCACTCTCTGTCAATTAAAGCCTTGGGAACCTGAGAAACCATTTCAGAGCAATCCCAAGCTTCTTAAATAGGATTAGAATTCTTCATTCTCGATTTTGCACAGTGCAAAAATAGGGGAGGTATAGTGAATAGTTAACTTTCTCCACACTTGATCTCCTTCCAATACTACACCCATGAGAGGTCAAGTCAAATTTTCCTAAGCTTTCTCCTGAGTTCTAAAGGCAAGGAATTAATTGGATCAAAGTCAAGCCCAAGTGAAGTGGTGTTGGACCACCCATTGATCCACTCAATCCCAAGGCTGGAATTTCAAGATTTCATCTCCACCGACTAAGATACCTCATCGATCTCGAGCCTATGATCACCTGAAGGTATGGAATTTTTCAATTAAAGCTTAGGAGGTGTTGGTCCTTTGTGAAAGAAATGTTCATGGCATGAAATCCACTATTGATATTTGTAATTGCTGATGTGGGTACAATTTCATTCAATGAGCTCAATTTCGATCTCCCCATCATGGATGGTCCCCATTATTCCTCAGGGAAGAACTTGGCTCATCTCAGTCATCCATCTGCGCATTTTAGATGGACGGTTGAGATTATTTAACACGTTTAGTATTTTGATTTCCTTTATAAAATGGGGTAATTTTAGTCGATCAAAGATATGGTAGGGAATATAAGGCACCGCCAATTATCATTTTGTGAGGTGACAATGTTGCCTAACGATGCGATATGTAAAGTGCGATGACCGCCGCCGCCATGCGTCGCGTCGTGAGCCAAGGATTAAGCATGGATTTGTTAAGAAATTAATTAATTTCTAATTAATCCATAGAACTTCTAAAATTTATAATTCTCTCTAGAAAAATTAGAAAATATAAGAAAAAAAATGCTATGGAAAGATAATTTCATCTATAATATTTAAAAAAAATGCCAATGGATTTTGAATTACTCTTTTTCTTTGAATTTTTTGGGAATCTTAATTAGATAATTATCATTTAATTAGTCATCAATTAATCTCAAATTTCTAGGTTCATTTTAGGAGATGACACCTCCCTAATTTTATTTATTTTGAGATTTATTGAGGGCTCAATTGGGAAAATTTTATTTCATTCCTTATCTCTTTTATGTAATTAAGGATAATTAGGTATGATTAGTGGATTTATCATGATTAGGGTTGATTAAGATCAGTAGTAGAGGTTTATGGAATAATTTTAGGGCATTTCCCCTAAATTATTTCCCAAACCCCCTTTTCTCTCCTTAGTCTCCTCTTAATTAAGGGTTAATTCATTAATTATCCCCTTAATCAATTTTCAATAATTCTAAAAAGTTCCATAACTTAATTAATCTACCTTGGGTAGATGCTTAGGTGTTTAATAGCCTAAGTTCTATTAAGGAAATCAAGATCCAATTCATATGTGTGAAAGGGTTTTAAAATTACTTAAAAAACCCCACTTAATTATTTTTAATTGTGAGCCAAATTGCATTAGGCCTTTTCATTATATAGGTGCATTAAAAATTTAAATTCTTGGGTTTTATGTCATCTTATTGGATCATAATTATCTAGTTAATTCTCTAATGGTGTGTGGGTTAATTAAGCCACTTAATTCATACCTTAACCTACTCAATGCTTAAAAATAGATTTAATTATCTAAAAATTAAAGGAAAATACAAAACACATGTGGGAATGGGTTAGGAATAGTAAACACATCTCATCTTTTTAGAATTAAATCAAACTTCAAACTAAACAAAAATCATTTTAAAATTCACTTTGATTTATTCTAAATTTTCTTTTTCCTATAAGAATGTCTTTAGGATTTAAGTAAAGTCAGTATGTTAACATGCTTTCATTATTTTTGTTCTTTCCCAACATGTTAAGTTGTATGCCATGTGCTTTCATTCAATCATAATTCCATGTTTCAAATTTTAAAATGAAATTGTTTACTTTATGTCAAATGTGCACGTGTTGACTAAAGTAAAATATGAATGGCTATTATCACTACTAAATTCAAATTATTTTCAAAACTTATAAAAGAAATATCAAATCTGAAAGTATGCTACTTATACTTTAGTTATAAGCTTGCATGTGAAATGTTATAAAGGTATGCTTAGTATAGGTTTTCTTTCTTTCCTGTGTTGGTATAGTTTTGAATAAAAATTTTGGTGAGATATAAGGTTCATTTGAAAAGGACCTAGTGCTCACCTAATTTCATATCATATTCATAACAATACTATAATCTAAGAAGGGTTACCTACACTTACATACATAAATTGCATAAACAAAACAAATCTATTAAATAACTTTTGCATTTTCCTTTTCTATTTCATTTCTTTTATATACATGTTCATACTTAAGGAAAGTGGTATATTAGTCTGGACAACCTCAAGGTTGTGAGGCTTTAAGTAGCCCTAAGTAGGTCTTGTACCTTACACCTCTAGTTAACAATGGCATTGTACTTGCTTATGCCTATCTTACTTTCATGTATGTATGTGAAATTATGGATAAGAAAAATATTTTCTACTTAAAAACATCATGCATATTCAACTTATAAATTTTCTTAAATGGATTACTTAGCATGCATCATTAAGTTTGTTAACTACTCTCATTGCATATATAGATATGCTTAGGGCCCATCCATATGCATGTTATATATGTTGGGAAAGAAATGAAGTAATGTGTGTTATGTGAATTTTGATTCATTTTACTTAATCTTAAAAGGCCTTTCTTTTTTAATAGATTTATTTAGAGTTTATCTAAACTTAGGATTATTTAAAATATGTAAACAAAACATTCACCTAAATGAAACTAAAACATAAACCTACTTTAGAAAATTACTTAAGGTTAGGGACGGAAAGAGAAGTTTTCTTCTCTTTACCTCTCTTCACAACTTAGTAATTAATTGTAGGTTTCACTTAAACCAAATTAAAACATGAAATAAAATCAACCAAAACACTTAAACAACTTAAATGAAACCCTCCTCTAAGTTGAACATGTCCTTCACACTTAGAAAATTTGAACCTAAAGCTCTAAAAGCATACCCACAAGCCTTCAAAGCACAAATTAGCAAGTCACCATTTCACAACATGATTTGATGTTATATTTTGTTTTCATATTTTGGATGGGCATTAGTGAATTGATGTTTGTCTTATTCTTTTTTTTAGGGATTATGTTAGTGTATCATAATAATATATATATATATATATATATATATATATATATATATATATATATATATATATATATATATATATATATATATATATATATATATATATATATATATATATATATATATATATATATATATATAATATATATATAATTGCTTCTACATGTGCTTATATCTTTGCATAATCCATAGTTGTGGACTTAGTCACCCATGTGTGGGGTGATAAGTCCAATATACATGCTTGGGATTTATATGGTGTGATTTAACTAACCTTTGTCTTGCAGGTGTTAGTTAGATTTCCACCTTTCTTTTTACATGTAAAAATTTATATAATTAGGATTTTGGAATGATTTGTTATGGGGATTAAGATGAAAATTGGTCATAAGATCCCATCTTATGCACCATGTGAAGCCTTGGAGCATCTACCATCCAACCATCCAAAGAAGGAACCAAAAGAAGAAAGAAGAAAAGAAGAAAAGAAGAAAGAAGAATGAAGAATGAAGCTTGAAGACCCCTATAACAATGAATTCCTTTGCTTAATTATAATATTCATTTGTAATCTGTATTGTATAAGGGTAGAGCTTAATTACCCATATTTGATATTTTCGTGATTGCGGTGGTGCTCACACAAATGATAATTTATTCAAATTAGCTTTATAAATTGATTGATGATTTGTTTAGCTTTTGCATTAAGTGGCATGATTTTCCTAGTTTCTTCCTTATGTATGGCCTGATGTGGATTAGGCTCTTTAGGGAAAAATAAATCTTTTACCCAACTTATCAACTCAAAATAAAATGAAACAACTCATAACCTCACCTATAGCTTAAGTTTAAAATCAAGATAAAAGAATTAGCAACTTAGGATAAAGCTTTTTCTTTATAATATCATGCACAACAACATCTTTTTACTCTTAATTGGAGGTCTTCCACCTTTCTAGAGAACTTTGACCTTGAGAGGGGTGGAAACTCACCTCCTCTTTATATTTTGGCCAATAATCTAATTTCTCATGCATTAGTTATAAAAATCCTTTTAGCCTGAGTCAAAATAATTATCCAAAACAAAAATAAATTAAAATTTGAATTACATTAGATTTAGGTCATTTGAAGCATGTCCCTTTACATGATGTAGTCTTTTTAGGGAGTGAGTTTAAGGACTTAGTCTATTTCTAAATAATAATAGCTTAGCTATCTTGCATTGGTATAAAGACTTGCCTACATGTATTTAAAATCATAGGAGGAGTTAGTTGGGCCATGCTTAAGTCCAAGTGGGGTGATTTGTCCTCTCTTATGGAGGCAAACCAATTACCCTTTTTTCGCCTAAGATTTAGATTTAGATTTGTCCTCTCTTATAAAGAGTGAAATTTGATGTATTTTGTCCCAATGTAAAGTGTTGTGGCCTCCACCTGCTGTGGCCGCCAACCCCACTGTCGAGCACTCCCCATCGGTCGCCACCACCGCCACTCATAACCCCAAAAATACTTATATTGCATTCATTATAACAAACAAACAAAAAAAAAAACTCATGTATTTATAGAGTTTTCAACTAAACAACCAAAGATAATTCAAATATATTACATTTTTTTTACACTGCAGCAACCAAATAGTCCCATAGTAAATTCAAAATGGTTTGGGCAATAGTGATCAAATAATGACGATCAAGCAATGTTGATTGCTAGTGATGGCCTTAGCATTGATTGTCATCCAGAACTCTAGAGTTCTTCAAATCACTAAACTCTCTCTAAATTCAAGCTTCTTATATATTGAAGAATAAGATTTTATTTGTAGCTTTTGAGAGTTATATTTTTTTTATTTTTACAAAAGGTCCAGAATAGGCTAATAGATTTCTCATATTGATCCATTTGATCATTGATAAGTTACTTAACATTTAAGTGTATTAATGATCTCTAAAACAAAAGTTCTAAAATAGATTATTGGATTTCTATTATCAAGATATTTGAGTTAATTATTGGTATTTAAGAATTAGGTATCATATATCTACAATTAATATCTTGATATTTTTCAATTACATTTTAAGACCTTAATAAATGTTGATTTGCACTTGAGTTGGAATACTTTTGTTGTCATTAGATTTATTCCAATGAGATATATGATTCAACTATAAGTTTATAAAAATTAGAGAATGAGACTTTAAATTTGCTTCCAAAGTTTCTAACTTAAAATTACATCAAACTTTTTTATTGATTAAATGAAATATCAAAAATTATTATGTGCAAACAAAAGTCATGAAAGTACAAAGAGTTTTATATCTTAACTTCACACAAAAATCATGCACACTTTTGACTGCTCATATCTGACCACTACTAAGATCACCATAATTTGATAGGTGTCCCTTGATCATCGTCATATGACTGTCATCTTCTTGCTGTTATTGCTCAACTATCATCACTTAGCCAATATCATTTAATCATCAACATTCAGTTATCACAAATGTTTATAATTGTTACCTTCTATCACTTTTACTAGAGTCATAGGGGACAAAGCCCCAAGATTTTTCTTTTCTTTTATTTTTCACATAAAATTTTGATATCTTTGTGCTCATTTATTATCAATTTGTATGGAGATCTTAATACATGACATTCTCTTCATAAATTTTATAGTGTACTATAATTATTATTAATCTTTAATAATAAAATTCACTTTTTATGCACATATTTTGATGTAGTTGAGATATTAAAATATTTTAAATATAATAATTTAGATGTAAGATTCCCCAAATTAATAAGAAGCTTGTAGCATTTTTATAAAGTCCCTTAAAATATATATATATATAATAAAAGTATAAAAACCCTTTTATTAAATTATTTTTTTACTTATGATCATCAAAAATATAAATATTAATAAATGCCTAAATATGCACAATTAGAACCAATAATAATAAAAATATATAATTATTTGATTTTAAATTATCTCAAAAATTAAATCGAGTTATCAAATACATGAAATTATTTTTCATAGGCGAATAAGAAATGGAAATATTTTGCTCAAGGCTCTGTGCTTTAAAGGTTAAGGGCTTATTATAGGGGCTATTTGTTTTGAATATTTTTGAGAGCAAAGTAAAATAAATGCAGGGGATTTAAATTTTTATGTGTTTGATATGATACAAAATAAAATTTTAAAGTAATGTAATATATTTAGAATACATTGAAAGAGTGATATTTGATGTTTTTTGTCTTAATGAAAAGTGTTGTGGCCTTCACCCACTGCCGTCGCCAACCCCACTATCGAGCACCCCCCATCAGTCACCACCACCGCCATCTGTAATCCCAAAAATACTTATATTGCATTCATTCTGCCAAAAAATAATAATAATAATAAACTCATGTATTTATAGAGTTTTCAACTAAACAACCAAAGATAATTCAAATATATTACATTTTTTTTTACACTGCAGCAACCAAATAGTCTCATAATAAATTAAAAATGGTTTGTTCAATAGTGATCAAACAATGATGATCAAGTAAAGTTGATTGTTAGTGGTGGCCTTGGCATCGATTGTCAAGCATAACTCCATAGTTCTTCAAATCTCTAAGCTCTCTCTAAATTCAAGCTTCTTATCTGCTAAAGAATAAGATTTTATTTGTAACCTTTGGGAGTTATATTTTTTATTTTGACAAAAGTTCTAGAATAAGCTACCAGATTTCTCATGTGATTCATTTGATCATAAATAATTTATTTAACATTTAAGTGTATTAATGATCTCTAAAACAAAAGTTCTAAAAAACTTTATTGGATTTCTCCTATCAAGATATTTGAGTTAATTATTGGTATTTAAGAATTAGATATCATCTATATCTACAATTAATATCTTGATATTTTTCAATTACATTTTAAGAGCTTAATTAATGTTGATTTGCACTTGAGTTGGAATACTGTCATTAAATTTATTCCATTGAGATATATGATTCAACTATCAGTTTATAAAAATTAGAGAATGAGTGACTTTAAATTTGCTTCCAAAAGTTTCTAACTTAAAAATTACATCAAACTATTTACTTAATTAAATAAAATATCAAAAATTATTATGTGCTAATAAAAAATCAAAAGTACAAAGAGTTTTTTTTTTTTTGAATGGTATCATTAACAATCTTGTGGGGATGTTACTAATCTTAACATTCATCATAATGTCCTCACAAAGAGTCATATTCACACTCCTACACACTTTTGACTTTTGACACTGCCATCGCTACTTAATCATTGTTGTATGATCACTATAATTTAATAGTTGTCCCCTCATCATCATCATATGATTGTCATCTTCTAGTTATTGCTCGACTATCATCACTTGGCCAACATCATTTAATCATCAACATTTAATTATCATAAATGTTTACAATTTTTTTCCTTCTATCACTTTTACCATAGTCATAGGGGACAAAGCCCCAAGATTTTCTTCTTTAATTTTTCACAAAAAATCTTGATATCTTTTGTGCTCTTTTTTTTATCAATTTGTATGCTAGATCTTAATGCAAAATTATGACATAAAATTCTCTTCATAAATTTTATAGTGTACTATAATTATTATTAATCATTAATAATAAAATTTACTTTTTATATGCATATTTTGATGCTATTAAAATATTAAAATATTTTAAATATAATAATTTAGATGTAAGGTTCCCCAAATTAATAAGAAGCTTGAAGCATTTTTATAAAGCCCCCTTCAAAACAAAATAATAAAAATTATAAAAACCCTTTTATTAAAATATTTTGTTTCTTATGATCATCAAAAATATAAATATTAATAATTGACTAAATAAGCACAGTTAGAACCAATAATAATAAAAATATTTATTTATTTGGTTTTAAAATTATCTCAAAAATCAAATCAAGTTCTCAAATACATGAATTTATTTTCAAAAATACTTTTCAATGTAAAGTAAAATAAATACATGAGATTTAAGTTTTTATTTGTTTGATATGATGTAAAATAAAATTTTAAAGTAATCAAATATATTTAAAATACCTTGGAAGAGTGAAATTTGATGTATTTTGTCTCAATATAAAGTGTACCTTTCACCACACCAACCCCACCATCGAGCTATCTATCGCCACCACCGCCACCCGTAACCCCAAAAAGACTTATATTGCATTCATTCTTCCAAAACAAAAAACAAACTCATATATATGTAGAGTTTTCAACTAAACAACCTAAGATAATTCAAATATATTACATTCTTTTACAAAAGAACTAAATGAGTCGAGTCGAGTTTTGACTTAATCAAGCTAAGCTTGTTTAAACCCTATTGAGCTCAAGCTCGACTGAATTTAAAAAAAGTCAAGCTCGAGCTCATTTAAAAAGCTCGATAAATTATTGAACCGATAATGTGATATATGATAATTACAGTTCATCATTAAACGATTCGGATAAGCTAAGAAATAAAGGCTCAAACGAAGCTCTAAAATTTTTCGAGCTTGTTTATGAGCTCGAGCTCATGGCTCGATAAGCTTGGCTCGCGAGCTCGAGCTCATGAAATGAATTGACTCTTACCCCTCAGAACCCAATAGTCCCATAATAAATTCAAAATAGTTTGGGCAATATTAGTTGGGCAATAGTTCAAATACTGATGATCAAGCTTCTTGATATGACTCTCAAAATACCACTAGTCAAAGCACAAATCTTGATGTCGAAAGCGATATGATTTTGAGTCTAAACCGATCGAGATCAAGCACTTAAAATATCATTAGAATCTTTGGGACATCAATTAAATCCAAAAACAACTTTTAAATATGGAGTGTTTATAGTCAAATCGAGCATCTCGACGAGCCGGATCTAACGAGCCTAAGATCTCATAATTCACTTTATTTGGGCATCCAAATGCTCAAAATACATCAAATGATCAAGGAATCATCTGAGCGTCCGAGAGGGTATGGGTTTTACATGAATTTACAAGAATGCCCTCCTCCCATCTATAAATAGGCCTTCATTTCTCACATGAGGGGGGTCAGGCCAAGTGAAGTGAAGTGAAGTGAAGAAGAGGAGGAGCTGAAGCAAGTAAAGAAGAGAAGAGTCCGAGCAAGGAAGAAGAGGAAGAGTCCAAGCAAGGAAGAAGAGGAAGAGTCCGAGCAAGGAAGAAGAGGAAGAGTCCGAGCAAGGAAGAAAAGGAAGAGTCCAAGCAAGGAAGAAGAGGAAGAGTCATAAGAAAGAAGAGGAAGAGTGAGCAAGAAGAGGAAGAGTCCAAGCAAGGAAGAAAAGGAAGAGTCCGAGGAAGAAGAGGAAAAGCAAGTGAGGAGGAAGAGAGAGCTTTGAAGATCCAATAAGATCTCACGCAAGATCAGACTCCGACACCATCAACCACCACCACCGCCATCCGTTACTAATTGTACCTCAGATTCTCACCGTTACAAAGATCTCCACCATCGAATACATAAACGATCATTGTTACATAGTTGTTATTCCTCTCATATGCAATTCAGAATCTTATCGAAGACTTTGTACTCAAAACATACATAGTGGAAACTTTTACTGCCATAGCTGTGGTTTTTCCCCTTTTCGAGGTTTTCACGTTAAAAATTGAGGTCATGCTCTTTAATTACCTGTGGACTAATCGACAAGGCTAAGGTGTAAACTTTCACTCTACCGCGACTGGTTTTCTAGCACGCAACAGTTTGGCGCCGTCTATGGGAAGAAAAACCCTTCAACCATAATTTCCGTGAACATCCACATGGCTAATGGCACAACACTGTAACGAGCTCCGAACTCGCATTCTCAAAACCCATCCAAGGAGTGTTTTTGCCTCACGATGGGCATGACCTTATTGAGGGAGAACGAGAATCTCTTTGGAAGATCGTGGTCCGTAATGGAGGGGTCTCAAAATAAGATGATCCAGCCTTTTGTAAGGACTACAATGCGCTTACGCAAACATATCTTCCCCAAGATCGGTCTAAGAGGTCAAAATGCTAATCCTCCCAACGGAGTTCCTCCGCATGGAGACCGTAACGCCGATCTCCTTGACCGCTAGTTCCACTCATCCATCACCAACCGTTAATCCACCGATTGTATTGATAGCTTCACACATGCTCATCTTGTTAATCCGCATGACATTCAAGTGGCACGACGCTTAATACAAGATGAATTTCACCTTCACAAATCATCTTCACCCACACCGCGGTTATGAGTCCTCACCTTTAGTAATTCTTCATCAACGCCCAATGTAGGTTTCAAGCTTCCGAGCATTGATTCCTATGATGGCAACGACCCACCTAACACATCGACCATTACAGACTATCATGCATATCCCGAGCACACACTGCTTTGTCGGTCTTTCCGTACCCTCAAAGGGCAAGCTCGCACTTGGTTTTACTCCCTTCCAAGGGGATCTATCCGCACCTTTGACTAAACTCGCCAAGGTTTTGTGGAACAGTTCATTGCAAAAATGAGAACCATTAAAGATTCCTCCCATCTCTCCTGCATTCAGAATGAGGTGAATCACTTAAAGAATACTTAGAGATTCTCCTTAGAAGCTCGCCAAATACACTGGATAAACCTTGAATTATTAAGAGGAGTTTTCGAGGGCTCCATCGTGACCTTTTATTCATCACTAATGTGACAAGCCGCTTCATATGAATTAGTTCATCATGTGGAAGCACAAATCTGCCGATGAAGCTATTCATGCCCATCAAACAATTTGAACAATCATGCAGGGAAAGCGTAAGAGCATCCCATAAAATGACAGACCACGGTCCCAAAAAAAAAACAAAAAAAACAACAACCTGGCAGTCGTGATCTCCCTCCACGATCTCCATATCAATCGACTCAAACGAACATGCCTCCAACTGGGGGGCAACTCTTGATCTCAAAAGATTACCCAAATCAAAATTCTGGATATCTGATTGATTATTAGTTCGAAAACTAAGTCAACAATACCATTGAAAAGGCAAAGATCAATGGTCAACTCCTACAAGCTCGAACAAATATTTAATTCGACTCTTCCATACGGGTTAAGCGTGGTCGAATAATATTCCGACCAACAACCTTGACGGTCGAAAATATCTTTGGTGGACTTCCATGACCTCTTCCATGGGTTAATGTCATCGGTAAAAACTCGACAAACAACAGGGATAGGTCAAAACGTCCTTGGTGGACATCCCGCGGCCTCTTCCATACGGGTTTTCATCGAGCAAAAGCTTCGAAAAAACAACCCGGATAGGTCAAAACATCCTTGGTGGACTTCACCGGCCTCTTCCATGCGGGTTAATGTCATGAGCAAAAAACTTCGACAAATAACCCGGGAAAGGTCAAAAGGTCCTTGGTGGACTTTCGGCCTCTTCCATGCGGGTTAGCGTAATAATATTGGCCACAACCTAGGAAAGGTCAAAACTTTGTACCCTACGCGAGGTTAATGTCGCCGGGTAACACCGACAAACCGGATAGGTCAAAATCCTCGGCGGATTCAATTCAACCTCTTCCATGAGTTAGCGTCGTAACACTCGACAAACAACGGATGGGTCAAAATCCTCGGTTGATTCAATTCAACCTCTTCCACAAGTTAACGTCATGCGGTAACACTCGACAAACAACCTGATGGTCACCGGATTCAATTCAACCTCTTCCATACAGGTTAACGTCATCGGGTAACACCCTGACAAACAACCTCGGATAGGTCAAAATCCTCAGCGGATTCAATTCGACCTCTTCCATACAGGTTAACGTCATCGGGTAACACTCTGACAAACAACCTCGGATGGGTCAAAATCCTCAGCGGATTCAATGCAACCTCTTCCACACAGGTTAACGTCATCGGGTAACACCGACAACCGGATAGGTCAAAATCCTCAGCGGATTCAATTCCTCTTCCATACAGGTTGCGTCGCCGGGTCATTAAAACAACCGGATGGGTAAAATCCTCGGCGGATTCAATTCAACCTCTTCCACACGGGTTAATGTCGCCGAGCAAGACTTCGACAAACAACCTAGGATAGGTCAAAAGGTCCTTGGTGGACTTCCGACCCTCTTAATCATGGGTACGGCAAACAACCTCGGATAGGTCAAAATCCTCGGATTGATTCAACCTCTTCCCAGGTTAACGTCATCGAGCAAAGATTCGACAACCGGATAGGTCAAAATCCTCGGATTCAATTTGATCTCTTCCATAGGTTAATGTCATCGAGCAAGACTCGACAAACAACCGGATAGGTCAAAATCGGCTTCAAACCTCTTCCACATTTGCGTCATCGAGCAAAGACTTCGACAAACAACCCGGATAGGTCAAAAATTCTCAATATTGATTCAACCTCTTCCATGCAGGTTAGCGTCGTGAGTCACACTCGATAAACAACCTGGAGGTCAAAATCCTCAGCAGTTGATTCAACCTCTTCCACAGTTAATGTCATCGAGCAAAGACTCGACAAACAACCCGGATAGGTCAAAATTCGGCGAATTGATTCAACCTCTTCCACGCCGGTAACATCGCCGAGCAAAGACTTCGACAAACAAATCGGATAGGTCAAAAATTCTCAGTGGATTCAATTCAACCTCTTCCATACAGGCTAACGTCATCGAGTCACACTCTGACAAACAACCTCGGATAGGTCAAAAATCACCACCGTCACCGGTCAGCGCCGCCGACCACTATCACCGGCCACCGTCGCCGGGTATTTCCATCCACCATAGTCGCTACCGTCATGTCGTCGACCCGCACCCGTCGGTAACCACGTCGCCGACTATCGCCGACCTTTCGGCGTGCCACCGTGGCCATCCACCATCGCCGACCACGGTCGCCGATCCGCCGCCGCGTCCACGATCGCTATTACCGCCGTACTATGGTCGGTCACCGCCTCCGGCCTGCCGTCCGAATCACGCCGCCGACCATCACCGGCCATCTCTGTTGGTCACCATCGTCGGACGTCGCCGTCAACCTCCTAACCCGACGGTTCGGGGGTAAGCGGAACCGTATGTACCGTGCTTTGATCACCTCTAACCCGGGGATCCGGAGGCGATGCGCCGGACAAGGCGGTAGCACCACGGCGTATATGCAGAGTGGGCCTTGATCGCCTCCATACCTCCGGGCGGTTCGAGGCCGATAGCGGCGAGGTATGCGCCGGCGATGTATCACGTGAGCCTTGATCGCCTCTAACGGACGGTCCGACGAGGCGGTAGCCGGAACCCCGGCGTATACCGTGGGCCTTGATCGCCTCTAACCCGGACGACGGCCGAGGCGCCGGAACCACGACATATCTGAGTGGGCCTTGATCGCCTCCCCCGGACGGTCCGTGAGACGGTAAACCGAACCGACATCAGTGGGCCTTGATCTAACCCGGACGGTCCGAGCGGGGCGGTAAGGAACCACGGCGTATCGTGGGCCTTGATCGCCTCCCTTGATCGCCTCTAGATGCCTCCACGAGCGCCTCTTGATCGCTTCTTGATTGCCTCAAAGGACCCTCACTCAAGAAGAAGGAGAGAGGAAAGGTGTCTCTCTCTCACCCTAGGTATAGCCAGGAGACAAAAGGGTCAAAACTCCTCAAAAAAATGGCTCAAAACTCCTCAAAAAATGGCTCAAAGCGGCTCAACTCAAAATGAAAAACTCCTCAACGGCTCAAAACTCCTCAAAATGGTTCAAAACCTTCAAATTCTCGTAGGACATGGCTCCTCATGACGCGCCATGACAGCGTCGCCTGAGCGCGCTCCAGCGCCGACCCATTCCGGTGTCAGCGGTATGACCCACGGCGCATCGACCAGAGCCAGCTCCGCCCGCGACCGCCACGTGCCCGCTCAGCCATTAAATAGCGGCCCCGGCCTCAGACCCAGCAGCGGAGACAGCGCTTCCTTCGGCGAGCGCCGCTTGCGATGCACCGACGGCACGGCGAGGTAGCCGGTCCAACGCTGAAAACTTTTAGTGAGTATCCAAATAGGTAACCTCAAAATCTCATTCATTACATCTTCCACAATCATAATTTGTATTTTTATGATGATTTCTTCTCTCAAAATGTATGATTCATGGCGTTCGTTGAAGAATTCATTATTTTCGACATTTGACACATATATTTTTGGATGATTAAGCTAATGTCATCCAAAACAACATATGACTCTCAAAATACCACTAGTCAAAGCACAAATCTTGATGTCAGCGATATGATTTTGAGTCAGCCGTCGAGATCAGTACTTAAAATATCATTGGAATCTTTAGGACATCAATTAAATCCCAAAGCATCTCTCAAATATGGAGTGTTTGTAGTCAAATCGAGCATCTCGACGAGCCGGATCTAACGAGCCTAAGATCTCATAATTCCGACTTCATTTGGGCATCCAAATGCTCAAAATACATCAAATGATCGAAGGAATCATCACGAGCGTCAATCGAGGGGGGTAGTGCGGGTTTACATGAATTTACAAGAATGCCCCTCCTCCCATCTATAGACCTTCATTCCTCACATGAGGGGAGGCCAAGTGAAGTGAAGTGAAGTGAAGAAGAAGAGGAGCTGAAGCAAGTAAAGAAGAGAAGGAGCCCGAGCAAGGAAGAAGAGGAAGAGTCAAACAAGGAAGAGGAAGAGTCAAGCAAGGAAGAAGAGGAAGAGTCAAGCAAGGAAGAAAAGAAAGAGTCAAACAAGGAAGAAGAGGAAGAGAAGAGAAGAAGAGGAAGAGTCAGAACAAGGAAGAAGAGAAGATTCAAAGCAAGAAAGAAAAGGAAGAGTCAGGCGAGGAAGAAGAGGAAAAGCAGTGAGGAGGAAGAGAGACCTCTGAAGCTTGAAGATCCTCAGAACAAGATGCTTTTAAACAAGATCGCACTCCGCTCGTGACCATCAACCACCACCACCCACAGATCACTAATTGTACCACTGTATTCCACGAGTTGCAACATCTCCACCATCGATGTAATTACCGATCATTGTTACGGTTGTTATTCTCTCTCTCATGCAATTCTATAATTATCGAAGACTTTGTACTCACAGCAGGATACATATTGGAAGCTTTTATTGGGCTAGGCGTGGTTTCCTCTTTTGAGGTTTTCCACGTTAAAGTGCAGGTGTCTCTGTTAGCTCTTTAATTACTGTGTCTTTGGACTAATCGACAAAAGGCGTAAACTTTCACTCTAGTTGGTTTTCACACTTCTTATATATTGAAGAATAAGATTTTATTTATAGCTTTTGAGAGTTATATTTTTTATTTTGACAAAGTCTAAAATACTTTATATTGAATTTCTCTTATCAAGATATTTGAGTTGATTATTGGTATTTAAGAATTAGATATCAACTATATCTACAATCAATATCCTGATATATTTTTTTTTCAATTACATTTTAAGAGCTTAATAAATGTTGATTTGAACTTGAGTTGGAATACTTTCATTGTCATTAGATTTATTCCATTTAGATATATGATTCAACTATAAGTTTATAAAAATTAGAGAATGGGGAACTTTGAATTGCTTCCAAAATTTTCTAACTTAAAAATTACATCAAACTTTTTACTTAATTAAATGAAATATCAAAAATTATTATGTGCTAATAAAAATCATGAAAGTACAAAAAATTTTATATCTTAACTTCACACAAAAATCCTGCACACTTTTGACCACGACCCGCCACCAGATCTAATCATTGTTGTATGATCACCATAATTTGATAGTTGTCCCCTAATCATCGTCATATGACTGCCATCTTCTTATTGTTATTGCTTGGCTATCATCACTTGGCCAACATTATCTAATCATCAACACTCAGTTATCATAAATGTCAATAATTTTTACCTTCTATCACTTTTACTATAGTCATAAGGGACAAAGCCCTCCGATTTTCTTTTTTTTAAAAAAAATTTTCACATCAAAATCTTGATATCTTTTGTGCTCCTTTTATTATCAATTTGTATGTGAGATTTTAATGCAAAATTATGACATAAAATTGTCTTCATAAATTTTATAGTGTACAACAATTATTATTAATCTTTTATAATAAAATTTACTTTTTATGCACATATTTTGATGCAATTAAGATATTAAAATATTTTAAATATAATAAATTAGATGTAAGATTCCTCAAATTAATAAGAAGCTTGTAGCATTTTTATAAAGCCCCCTTCAAAAAAAATTTAATAGAAAGTTTAAAAGCCTTTTATTAAAATATTTTTTACTTATGATCATAAAAATATAAATACTAATAAATGACTAAATAAGCACAATGAGAACCAATTAATTGGTTTTAAAATTATCTCAAAAATCAAATCAAGTTCTCAAACACATGAAATTATTTTTCATAATCGACTAAGAAATGGAAATATTTAGCTCAAGGTTCTTTGCTCGAAAGATTAAGGGCTTATTATAGGGGTTGTTTGTTTTGAATACTTTTGACTGTAAAGTAAAATAAATACAGGGGATTTAAGTTTTTATGTGTTTGATATGATACAAAATAAAATTTTAGAAGTAATGTAATATATTTAGAATACCTTAAAAGAGTGAAATTTGATGTATTTTGTCCCAATGTAAAGTGTTGTGGCCTCCACCCGGCCGCCAACCCACCTGTAGCACTCCCATCACCGCCACTCGTAACCCCAAAAATATTTATATTGCATTCATTCTGTAAAACAAAAAAAAAACAAACTCATGTATTTATAGAGTTTTCAACTAAACAACCTACGATAATTCAAATATATTACATTTTTTACACTACAACAACCAAATAGTCCCACAGTAAATTCAAAATGATTTGGAAAATAGTGATCAAATAATGACGATCAAGCAACGTTGATTTCTAGTGATGGCCCTAGCATCGATTGTCATCTAGAATTCTAGAGTTCTTCAAATCTCTAAACTCTCTCTAAATTCAAGCTTCTCATGTATTGAAGAATAAGATTTTGTTTGTAGCTTTTGAGAGTTATATATTTTTTATTTTGACAACAGGTCTAGAATAAGCTATCAGATTTCTCATTTTGATTCATTTGATCATTGATAATTTACTTAATATTTAAGTGTATTAATGATCTCTAAAATAAAAATTCTAAAATATATTATTGGATTTCTATTATCAAGATATTTGAGTTAATTATTGGTATTTAAGAATTAGATATCATACATATCTACAATTATTATCTTGATATTTTTTCAATTACATTTTAAGAGCTTAATTAATGTTGATTTGTACTTGAGTTTGAATACTTTCATTGTCATTAGATTTATTCCATTGAGATATATGATTCAACTATAAGTTTATAAAAATTAGAGAATGAGCGACTTTAAATTTGCTTCCAAAAGTTTCTAACTTAAAAATTACATCAAACTTTTATTGATTAAATGAAATATCAAAAATTATTATGTGCTAATAAAAAATCATGAAAGTACAAAAAGTTTTATATCTTAACTTCACACAAAAGTCCTGCACACTTTTGACTGCTCATACCTGACCACTGCTACCTAATCATTGTTGTAAGATTGCCATAATTTGATAGTTGTCCCTTGATCATCGTCATATGACTGTCATCTTCTTACTGTTATTATTTAACTATCATCACTTGGCCAACATCATTTAATCATCAACATTCAGTTATCATAAATGTTTACAATTTTTTCCTTCTATCACTTTTGCTAGAGTCATATGGGACAAAGCCCCAAGATTTTTCTTTTTTCTTTTAATTTTTCACATAAAAATCTTGATATCTTTTGTGCTCCTTTTATTATCAATTTGTATGCGAGATCTTAATGCAAAATTATGACATAAAATTCTCTTCATAAATTTTATAGTGTACTATAATTATTATTAATCTTTAATAATAAAATTCACTTTTTATGCACATATTTTGATGTAGTTGAGATATTAAAATATTTTAAATATAATAATTTAGATGTAAGATTCCCCAAATTAATAAGAAGCTTGTAGCATTTTTATAAAGTCCCCTTAAAAATATAAAATCCCTTTTATAAAAATATTTTTTTTATTAATAAATGACTAAATAAGCACAATCAGAACCAATAATTATAAAAAAAAAATATAATTATTTGATTTTAAAATTATCTCAAAAATCAAATCAAGTTCTCAAATACATGAAATTATATTTCATAAATAATAAGAAATGAAAATATTTTGCTCAAGGCTCTTTGCTCTAAAGTTTAAGGGCTTATTATAGGGGCTGTTTGTTTTGAATAATTTTGAGTACAAAGTAAAATAAATGCAGGTGATTTAAATTTTAATATGTTTGATATAATACAAAATGAAATTTTAAAGTAATGTAATATATTTAGAATACATTGAAAGAGTGATATTTAATGTTTTTTATCCTAATGTAAAGTGCTACGGCCTCCACCCACTGCCGCCGCCAACCTCACTATCGAGCACCCCCATCAGTCATCACCACCGCCATCTGTAATCCCAAAAATACTTATATTATCTTCATTTTACCAAAATAATAATAATAAACTCATGTATTTGTAAAGTTTTCAACTAAACAACAAAAGATAATTCAAATATATTACATTTTTTTACACTACAGCAACCAAATAGTCCCATAATAAATTCAAAACGGTTTGGGGCAATAGTGATCAAATAATGACGATCAAGTAAAGTTGATTGTTAGTGGTGGCCCTAGTGTAGATTGTCAAGCAGAACTCCATAGTTATTCAATTTTCTATACTCTCTCTAAATTCAAGCTTCTTCTTTGCTGAAGAATAAGGCTTTATTTGTAACCATTAGGAGTTATATTTTTTTTTTATTTTGACCTAAGGTCTAGAATAAGCTATCAGATTTCTCATGTGATTCATTTGATCATAGATAATTTATTTAACATTTAAGTGCATTAATGATCTCTAAAATAAAAGTTCTAAAATGCTTTATTGGATTTCTCTTATCAAGATATTTGAGTTAATTATTGGTATTTAAGAATTAGATATGATCTATATCTACAATTAATATCCCGATATTTTTTCAATTACATTTTAAGAGCTTAATTAATGTTGATTTGAACTTGAGTTGGAATACTTTCACTTTCATTAAATTTATTCCATTGAGATATATGATTCAACTTTAAGTTAATAAAAATTAGAGAATGAATGACTTGGAAATTGCTTCCAAAAGTTTCTAGCTTAGAAATTACATCAAACTTTTTACTTAATTAAATGAAATATAAAAAAAACTATTATGTGCTAATAAAAATCATGAAAGTATAAAGAGTTTTATATCTTAACTTCACAAAAAAAATCATGCACACTTTTGACTGCTTACACCTGACCATTGCAACCTAATCATTATTATATGATCATCATAATTTGATAGTTGTCCCCTGATCACAATTATATAACTGTCATCTTCTTACTGTTATTTGGCCAACATCAACTAATCGTCAACACTCAGTTGTCATAAATGTTTACAATTTTTAGCTTCTATCACTTTTACTATAGTCATACGAAAAAAAGCCCCAAGATTTTTTTTTTTCACATAAAAGTCTTGATATCTTTTGTGCTCCTTTTATTATCAATTTGTATATGAGATCGTGGGCTCCAAAAATCTGCCACCGACCTCTCGACAATTATTGAATTGAAGAGAGTATGATTGAATGTGTCGGTGTAATTTCTAGAAGGTAGATGGAATAGTAGATAAGACACTACCCAGAGATTTTGCCCTCATTTTGTGAGGACTTTAGATCTGGTTCTAGGTTTCCTATAGGCGCAAGCCCCTATAGTTAATTACTCCTCTCAATAAGTGAGAGAGAACTTTCGATTAAGACTAGTCGTTAGATCGCTAAATGCGTAGCATATAGTAGCAGCATATGGAGTTTCAAAATTTAGATTATGAAATTCATCATTTCAGCTTAAACCGGATGGTTCGGGGAATGATGGTGTGCCCAATCTAGATTTTGGTTCTGTCCCGTGGGTCCCTAGTCTACTTAGTCGAGGAGGATGTAGTATTCTAATAGAATGATCCTCATCAGCAACACATGGGTTATGTCGTCCATGAAATTCTTGTAAACCTGAGGTGGTGCTTATCTAAGGAGATAATCTTATGTATACCTTAGCTGACAGAGGGCTATTTATCCTATCAAGTATACCAAATAATTCACAACTCAAAGGGCAGAGCCATTGGGGAGTATTCGGGCTACGGTCGTGATCGTAATATGTTGGAGCATGGTCAAACCACGTCGAGGACTCATATGCTTCATCATGGAGCTCTGGCCAGCAATCAAGAACAGGACACATTCTTATTAGCGTGAGATTGATTGAGAGTGAACATAGTATAACACTTAATTTGACATTGGCTCCTTTATGAGCTAGGATTTTTTTAATTTGTCACCCCCGATAAACAGTTGCAAAAAGTGGATAGATTGAGTTCTAATTTAAGCTTTTAATGACAGAATTCCATTTAAGCAGTTTCAGATTGATATTTGATTTGAATTAATTTGATTAGAAAAATATATTAATTTGAATATATTTAAGAGCTTTAGATCTTGTCAACTCTATTTAGCTACTAACAGAGGATTAGATCTACTATCACATGATAGAATCAAAATCTCAGATATTTCACTTATTTGAAACTCTTATTATAGTTGTTAGGTTTTGAACCTAGTCCTAAGACTAAACCGGGAAGCAACTCGCACAGTATCCTCAGACACTTAAATTTAAGTATTCAGCATAATGTCGGGGCCCATGCGGGTTTATGATAATTTTAAGTAATTTTATGTTTGAATTACGAGATTGATTTTGTATTTTCATTTTTTATTCCAATTTAGCTGCACATTAAAATTTCTTGAAATCTCGTGTCCCATAGTGTTTATAAAGCTAATTTCATCTAATTAATGAAATCATTGATTTTGAAAATCATAATTAGAATGAAATTCTTAATTTTGAATGAAGGAAGCCTTACGATTTTTGTAGATTTTGATTTAGTATCGTCCGCTTGCATGATTCAATTGATGAAGAAGATATTTTGATTTAGATTGTAGTTTAAAACATTACTTGCACTTAGTTTACTTGTTAAGTTTTTGTAATTCTCCCAACTTGATTATGTTTAATTTACATCACTTTTGATAAGCTATGTTATTTGTGTTTATTGTTATATACTCACATATTAGCGATAGTAATCACCTTCATATTCATATAAGAGTTATTAAGCCCAATTTGGATTCATCCTTAACTCCATATTAAATTTTATAGGCTTTAAGTTCATTGTCAATTTGTTATAAGTTTAGTATTCGTCTCCCCAAGTTTCAATTAAGGCTTGTTTAATTTTGAGAAATTTACAAGTAAAGAGAACTCACTCATTATTTCAATTTAAGCCAAGAATTGCAATTAGAGTTTTGAGTTTAATATTGCTAGAAAACCGGTTGTAGAGTGAAAGTTTAGCCTTTTATGTGAAATCCAACACAAGTATTTAAAGAGTGAACAAGAAAACTCCATAATTTTTACGTGAAAAATCTCGAAAAGAGGGAAAAACCACAGGGATTAGCCCAGTAGAAATCTTCCACTATGTATTTATTTTAGAGTACAAATTTTCTCGATACGGGATTACGGAATTGTAGAAGAGGATGAGAATCCCAAAATACGGATTACTGATGTAAATGACAGGTTAGCGGCCCGGCGATGAAGGTCGGATGGTGGCGGTGAAGATGAGATGTCAGATCGGTGGCGGTAATGGTCGGTGGCGATGATGGTTGGCGATGACGGCAGCGAGGGCGGCAGTGATGGTAATGACGGCAAACGGCGGAGGTGACAACAAGGATCAATGATGATGGCCGACGGCGGTGGCGCAGCGTGGTTGGTAACAAATGGGCGGCGTCAGTGGTGGCACGATTATACCTGGAGGATTTTCATGCTTTAGAGCTCTCTCCTCTCTCTTCCCTGGGCTCCCCTCATATGAAGAATGTGGGGTTATTTATAGATTGGAGGAGTAGCGTCTCTGTAAATACATGCAAAAAATCCTCTCTACATCATGACGCTCAAAATGATTCCTTTGATCATGATGTATTTTGTATATTTGAATGCTCAAATGAAGTCGGAATTATGAGATCTTGGGCTTGTTAGATCGCTCATCGAGATTTGATTTATAAACACTCTATTTAAGAGATAATAAGTGATCTTAGTCTTGATTCAGAATCAGATTGCTTTCGACATCAAGATTCGTGCTTCGACTAGTAGAATTTTCAGGGTCATATCAAATATTAGCCTTCCCAAATTTTAATTGCATTTTAAATGAGTGTTATATTCTTTTCAAAATTTTCTTTAAGTGTTCTCCCCTATTTCTCTTTGATTTAACATTTATCTTCATATTTATCATATATTCTTTTGTTCGACTCAAGTTTAGGTAATTTCCATTTGAATTTGTTTAAGTCTTAAATTTTCTTTTAAATTTCGGCAGCTTCTCGGCGTCATCCCCCCATGTGGGATGCCGGGTGTTTTCTTACCTCCCTCTTGCGATACCATAGCCGATTTTTCATCTCGTCGCGCCCTCTTGAGTATGATGAGGCCTTCAAACTTGAAAGAAGACAAATGTAATATATATTCATTCCCCTCCTATTCTAAGTCTAGAAACAAAATTTTGATTATGGGGTGACATCGGATGTTGGCTTACTATCGCCTCTTGGTGGCGGTATCTCACCATAACTGATTTTTTTTCATCTCATTCTCTTGAGCAAGGCGAGGCGCTAGAAAAAGCATGTATATATATATATATATATATATATATATATATATATCCACATTCAGATCCACATGTTTTGACTCATTTTGGCATCAATGCTTTCGGTGTCGTGAGCAGGAGGGACGGCCTTGAGCTCGTCACGGCGGGTGAGAACGGATGGCGATTGTGGAATGCCGATGATGGGCCCGGAAGCTGACGATGTGTGGGTTCGGCGAGCTCGTCGCTGGGAGTCACTGGGTGAGCAGCCAGTGTGCAGTGGAACCCGACTGAGGCACAGGCGTGAGTTCTGAGAAAGTGGGGGCAGACGACGGCCCGCAGCAGGAGCTATTGGCTCATCTGGCCAGGTGTGGGAAAAGATTGAGAGGAGAGGGCGGATTTACTGCTGAGGGAGGTTGGAGCATGGGAATCGAGGAAGAGAATGAAACCGTTTTTTCTCCCTTTTTTTTGAACTAGAGAAAATAATAGAGAGCGAGCGGTTCTTGCATGAGGGAGTCTTTCTTTTGGTTAGGGGAAACACAAAACAAAAGAGGGAGAGAACGGCTAGGGCTTTTTAGGCATAAATAGCCTTAATTGATTTTTTTTAAATATTTAATTAATATTAATTTGAATTTTATGCCGACGGACTCATATAGTTGATATATATATATATATATATATATATATATATATATATATATATATATATATATATATATATATATATATATATATATATATATATATATATATATATATATATATATATATATATATATATATATATATATATATCATTCTTAACTTTTTTTGATGTTAGGATGCTGGCGATGTTTCATCAGGCCGTTTGATTCAGTAAGTCAATTAGGTTAATTTATTTCAAAATGTGTCACTCTTTCACCTCTCGATTTTTTGATTATCTAATTAAGTGTGAATAGTCTTATTTGATAGATTTCGATGTTTTAAAGCTAACGACGCAATCAATTTCATGAACGGGGGTCATTTGGCTTGCATCGAGGCCTCCTGACTTCAATATCCATTCAGGCGCGTTGACAACACGAGCGCTTAATCAGTTGATCCTCAAGTTGTGTAATATTTATATCCTGTCCAATTTCGATGTTCTGACCACGATGACAAAGTCCGTTCGTCGATCGGAGATCATTTGAGTTTATTTTGGTGATGTCCTGTACATTTCATCGATTTGCTTCTTCAAATCATTCAATATTTACCACTCGTCAATTGGTATGACAGTCTCATTTGATAGTTTTCGATATTTTGAAGGCCTCAATTTCATGAACGAGGTGTTCGACATCGTCGTTGCTTCAAACTTCTGTTATCTTGTAGACATTTATAACTCGACCGCTTAATCGGTTCATCGTTAGATTTTGCAATATTTATATTCCGATCAATTTCGATGTTCTGAAAGCCGATGAAGTCCATTCGCCGATCGGAAGTCATTTCGACCATTTTCAGTGTATTTTGAGCCTCAGTTTGTGTATTATCACATCCGAAGTCCGTTGAATTTGACTTTTGGATTTGACTTGACTTATGACACATATGCGGAGGTCAACAGAGATCTTAATGCAAAATTATGACATAAAATTCTCTTCATAAATTTTATAGTGTACTACAATTATTATTAATCTTTTATGATAAAATTTACTTTTTATACACATACAGTATTTTGATGCAATTGAGATATTAAAATACTTTAAATATAATAATTTAGATGTAATATTCTCCAAATTAATAAGAAGTTTGCAGCATGAGGGAGTCTTTCTTTTGGTTAGGGGAAACACAAAACAAAAGAGGGAGAGAACGGTTAGGGCTTTTTAGGCATAAACAGCCTTAATTGATTTTTTTTAAATATTTAATTAATATTAATTTGAATTTTATGCCGATGGACTCATATAGTTGATATATATATATATATATATATATATATTCTATATATATATATATATCATATATATATATCATTCTTAACTTTTTTGATGTTGATGCTTTTTTTTCACGGAGACCGTTTAGTTCAAATTGGCGTCAATGGGTTAATTTAGTAATGTCACCTCTTTCGACCTCTCGATTTTTGCGCAGACTTATCTGAATTAAGTGTGAATAGTCTTATTTGATAGATTTCGATGTTTTAAAGCTAACGACGCAATCAATTTCATGAATTCATTTGGCTCGAGGCCTCGACTTCAATATCCATTCGGCGCGTTCAACCACGGCTTGTCTTGATCCTCAAGTTGTGTATTTATATCGTCAATTTGATGTTCGAATGATAAAGTCCGTTAAATTCGTCTCATTTGAGTTTATTTTGGTGATGTCACAGACATTTTTATTTATGCGCCACTTCAATCATTCAATATTTACGAATTCGTCAATTGGTATATCTCATTTGATAGTTTTCGATATTTTGAAACTCAATTTCATGAGCGGAGGTGTTGGACATCGTCGTTGCTTTAAACTGTTATGCGGCGACATTTATAACTCGACCGCTTAATCGGTTCATCGTTAGATTTTGCAATATTTATATTCCGATCAATTTCGATGTTCTGAAAGCCGATGAAGTCCGTTCGCCGATCGGAAGTCATTTACCATTTTGATTATTTTGCCTCGGTTGTGTATTATCACATAAAGTCCGTTGAATTTGACTTTTGGATTTGACGACTTATGACACATATAGGTCACAGAGATCTTAATGCAAAATTATGACATAAAATTCTCTTCATAAATTTTATAATTACTACAATTATTATTAATCTTTTATGATAAAATTTACTTTTTATACACATACAGTATTTTGATGCAATTGAGATATTAAAATACTTTAAATATAATAATTTAGATGTAATATTCTCCAAATTAATAAGAAGTTTGCAGCATTTTATAAAGCCCTCTTTAAAAAAATATATAATAAAAATATGATTGAAAAATAAATTTTTAGCAGAAAAAAATATGATAGCCTAACTCAAATGAAATCTAAGAAATTATTTTAAAAATCCTTTTATTAAAATTTTTTTTTTACTTATGATCATCAAAAATATAAATATTAGTAAATTAATATAAATGGTTTGCATGGTCCTCAATTAAAAAGTAAAAAAACTCAAAAAAATCCATTTGAGATTTTTTTTATTTTTTATTTTTTAAATGACTAAAATATTAGGTATGTCTAAGACACTTTAATCTAGTGGTTGAGAGTATTGAGTTTAAGTTATTATACATGTATTATATATATGAATTTATGATTAAATTCATTCAAATGTCTTTATATATATATATAAAAGGTATGGCATGTGCATGATTAAGAAGAGAGGGAACAAACATATTTTTAAAGAAGTATTTAATATTTCTTAAAAATTCAACTCACCTCAAATTATTTAAATAATAATTTCTTCTGCTTTTCACACATGACTAGGGGTGAGCATTCGGTCGGTTTGGCTTATTCGGTTTGGGTTTGGTTAAACCAAACCGTTATTTTAAAAACCAAAGTAGCAAAAAACCATATACAAATAAAAATTAGTTCGGTTTATTCGATTTTCTAAACAATTATAGAACAAATTAAAAAAAGGATTTTAAAGTTAACAAACAAATAATAGAAATTTTATTAACTAAAGTTACTAAACTACATGTATACATATTGATATAATGTAATGTACAATGTAAATAGTTTTCATATTGATACAATTTATGAATGTAATGTACAAATAAAAATTATAAACAATTAAAAGAAAGAAAAAAATAGTACAATATAATTCAATTGTATTAAGCCAAATCAAGTGTTAGCCACTTTCTGAGGTTGTTCATGTAAAATAATATCTTCATCTCCGTCTTGCTGCGATTTGTCTGTTCTTCAAGCATTCATAGGCGACCTAAGATAAAAAAAAAATATCATAAGGCTTACATTATTTTTCCAAGACATGTATCGCATGTCATACTAGAATAAGAACATAAGGATTATCATGAGAATAGAGATAGGCGATAGTTCAAACCATATGTTATACTATGTTGTTGATAATGATGAAATGATGAAATGATGAAATGACCAAAAAAAAAAAAGTCACCCTGCATGTATATATGTTCCTAAAATTCTTTGCATTGAGATTTCCAAATGGGATGGTTCTCACACTAGTGGAGTAGAGATAACCATTTTGATATTAAAATTTAAACATCAGAATTTGGTTTTGGAGTTTGTGTTTTCTATGTCATATAAGGACTAAGGTAATGCTTTGTTCTGGTATTAAATGGATTGTTAGAATTCATTAAGAAGAATTTTTGAAGGAATAATAAGTAGAACTTCGACATGATCATGGTCCATAGGTGTATTCTCCATAAACAGAAACAATAGCAAAAGAATTGTTGTTTTAATAGTCTTCACTGCATATGTAAATCATCTACATTGTTTAACATATGCATGCATGCATGATGCATACATACATAATATTATTGAATGTATACTCATATTATTTTGATCAAATAGAGTAAAGAGTAAAGACTAAAGGCATGTAATTTCATGTTAGCATGTTCATACTTCATAAGCACTAAAGTAGCATTCATCATCAGACAAACATAAACCCAACACTCCAACAGGTGAAAGAGTAAAGGGCCTAAAATCATTCTCTTGTACCAATGATACAAGAACAATTGAATATCGGCATAAGCCACATAGACATAATGTGGGTTGTAAAATAAGATAAAGGCTTAAAAGCAATGGCATAAGCCCTTTGCATAACATAAGTGCATAATAGAACAATTGAATATCGGCCTATGCATGCTAACCAACAATAACTTGAAGCTGCATAACATAATATCAACAATATGTCAATAACTTGAAGCTATTTTTTTCTTTATCAATAAGAAAAAAAAAAGAAATTCAGAAACTTCTTCCAAAGGGCTCTTCGGTGGCGTCCAAAGATAGATAGCATAAAGCCCTAAACCATCAACAATCAATAAAGTCCATGGCGGTGGCGACAGATCACACTATCAGCGATTAGATCAAGCGTAAAGCTCAATGTCGGCGCGTGCTCAGTCGGAAGCTATGATATCCAAACGCCCTCCGTTCATGAAATTGATCATGTCATTAGCTTTGAAACATTGAAATCTATCAAATTAGATTATACACGCTCAATTTGGACAAGTCTATGCAAATGTCGAATGATTTGAAGTGACAGCATGTAAATCGAGGCTGAAATACATAGGATGTCGCCAAAATCAATTCAAATGACCTCTGATCGACAAACGGACTTTGTCATCGCATTCAGAACATCGAAACTGGTCAGAATATAAATATACTACATCTTGATGATCAACCGATCAAGCGATCGAGTCGTCAACGCACTTGATTGCGCCGTTAGTTTTGAAATATTGAAATCTGTTAAGTAAGACTGTTTGCACTCAATTCGAATAAGTATGCGAAAATCGAGCAGTAGGAAATGATAGGTCGCATTTTGAGCTGAAATGGACTCAATTTGACGCCAACTTGAACCAAACGGCCTCCGATTGCGAAACGGACTATGACATTGCGTACGGAATAATGTAATAACTTTGAATCAACATATATATCAACCCTATGTTGAGATCGACATAAAATTCACATTAAAGTCAATTAAGCAATAAAAAGATCAATTTAATAACCTAAATTTAATCATAGTCCTAAGTGAACCGGCCGACCCTATCCTTCTTCTCAGCAAACCCGAACCCCTCTTTCGAAAGTCCCCCCTTTCGCACGAAGCTTTCATGCAACCGAACACAACCGTTCTTCGCAGGACTTCCTCTTCTTTCTCCAAACCGCAAGGTAGCGAACTTCCCTCTTCATTCTCCAAAATCGCAAAGAAACTCTCTCGATTTTCCCTGGGCTTCCAAACCGAAAAGGTGATTTCCATTTTCTCTTTCACTCTCTCTCTCAGGTATATCTTGGCGATATATGTGGATCTTTATCTACTCAGATTTTACTCTAGCATGGCTACACCCAATCTTGCCTACCTTCACTTCATAGATGTCAAACTGGCATTTCCATCTTCATGTTTTGTGTTTTGTTTTTTTTTTCCTTGACTCTTCTCCTTCTCCTTTCTCGCTTTCATGGTTTCTACTAAATCGCTTCATCATCATTATCACCATCAGATTTAATAGTACCAACTATTTGTTTATGTTAGAAGCTTTTCAATTTCTTCAAATCTTTGTTTGTTCAAATGGCAATCTCTTATTATCTTGATGTTCCTCCTTATTAGTAATGATGCATCTCTCTCTCTCTCTCTCTCTCTCTCTCTCTACTCTCTCGGCTTCACAAAGAAAAGAAACAAAAGAAGAAAAAAAATATTTCCTCTCTCTCTTTCTCTCATCCAAAATAAGAAGTGAGATTTCAAAATGCAATTGGTGGATGAGTATGGAAGTATGTGGAATATTGTATATTTGTGCTTATGTGTTTGGGTTCAAGACTAATGCCCCATAGGGCAAGCTGGAGAAATGTGAATGTGAATTTATATATGTGATTGTACTTCTATTTGTAGGTTTAAAGACCGCAATGCCCCATACATGTAGGTGGAAGACTGTGGTGTCAAGACACCACGCTCAATAGGCATTATCGAGCAAGCCAACATCCGTTAGATGTCTCCCTAAAATAGCCAAATTTTTATAAAATTCTAGACTTAGAAAAAAGAGAAAAGAAATGAATATATATATATATATATATATATATATATATATATATATATATATATATATATATATATATATATTGCATTGTATTTCTTTTATGTAGGTTTCAAGATCGCTAATGCCCCATAGAGCAGTAGACGTGTGGTAAGACACCACTCACGCTCATTAGTGCACTGCCAAAATACTCATGCAGCCCCTTACACGGATGACGGAGGCCAAAATTGCGTCAAATCTTTTGGCTTAGAAAAAAATGGGAGAACAAAATGGATTATCTTAAGAATGTTAATCAAAGAAACCTAAAGCTAAAATTCAAATTAAAAACTCCAAACAAAAATGGGGGAGGGAAAATAACATACAACAAACACAAAAGTAAAACAAAAAAGAGGGGTGAAAAGCACTTACAAAAATTATTTAAGCAGAGTTGAAAGCCCACTAAAATTTTTAGCCCCTCTCTTTCAAATACTCCAACTCTTCAAACAAATAGAATGGAATGTAAGACTCCCTCTTGGCCTTATTTATAGAAATTAGAAGGGGTAGTGAAGGACCCACTTTCAAAAAAAAAGGGAGGGGAGGGGGGAATTTAATGTAGAAAAATTTGAATAAGTCTCCTATGTGCATCGTAGCATAACTAACTCCACTGCAAGCACTTAAAATTTTGATATTCGAAGTTTTAGGTTTAATACCTAATTAAAAGAAAGCATTGGCATGGATGGATCCTATGGATTTGAAGGTTGAATTGAAAAGAGAATATATATATATATATATATATTCATAATATGGGTCAATCTACTAGTAAGCTTAAAATATTTAGAGATGTTTCATAAAAAAAATATACAGAAACCCATAATCTTATTTATGAAAATAAGAAACAAATCAAATGAGGGACCTTCAAAAAGATGCGGAATCAACTTAAATATTATACTCTTTTGATTCACAGAAGTAACTCTAAGGGGTAAATATTCTTTTAAAATAACAAATTAAACATTCTTTTAAATCTATAGCTTCAAAATGCCCATGGATATGCAATTCTTTGTTTAAGCAAGGCAACACACTAAATTAAATCTTGAAGGAGCTTTCCTTCAATACAAAAATTAAGGAACTTCATTCTAAATTATGATTTTCAAATCAACGAAATCACTAATTAAATGAAATTAGCTAAGCTATAAACACTTGCATGTGCTCGGACATAGAGATTTAAAGTGCAAATTTTAATGTTGAAAAAGGTTGCGCGGGCTAAATTAGAATTAAATGAAAATACAAAATCAATCTCATGATTCAGAAATAAAATTACCTAAATTACTAATCACCCGCATGAGCCCCGATACTATACTGAATGTTTAGATTCAAATGTAGATCTTTGTGGGTTATTTCCGATTTAGTCTTAGGATTGAGTCCGGGTTAACAAAACCTAAAAATCTATTACAAGATTTTCAACTTAGTGAAATATCTGAGAGGTTAATTCTGTTATGTGATAATAGATTTAATCCTCTATTTGTAGCTAAACAAAGTTGACAAGATCTAAAACTCTTAAATATATTCAAATTAATCAATTGTTCAAATCAAATTAACTCAAATTAAGTATTAATCTAAAAATGCTTAAATGAAAATCTAATTGTTAAAAGCTTAAAGCAAACTCAATCTATCCACCTTTTGTAACTATTTATTGGAGGTGGCGAATTAAGAAAACTCTAGCTTACAAATGAGTCAATGTCAAATTAAGTGCTCTACTATGTTCACTCTCAATCAATCACTTTCCAGTAAGGACGTGGCTCGTGTCCTCTAACTGCATGGCTTGGCTTGAAATCAGATGATCGATTCTGTGTCCTCGATCGGGTGGTTTTTATCAATTATATTACGATCAGGATCATAAGTCGTATGTAGGGGTGTGCAATCGGTCGGTTTGGATGGATCTGTTTTAAAATTTGTTAAACCGTTTGATTTTAAATCCAGAATCCAAACAAACGGATCCAATTAATCAATAATACAAACCGAACCGATCCAAACTGAATTTTTTTTCAGATTTTTGGTTCGATTTAGAAAAAGTCGAGAATTGAAAATATAATTACTATAATAATTATTAATCAAAGAATTACATCATTTTATCAACTCATTTCATGCAAAATTAAAAAACTCTTTAACAAATAAAACTAATAATATAGGAATTTTCTAAAAAAAATGAAAAAAAATTGATTTTTTAGCTATTTTCGATTTAATCGGATTAAGATAATACAAAACCGAAATGAAAATCGAAAACCGAATTTTATCAAATCCAAAACCAAAATCCAAAAAAAATTTATAAAACCGATCCAAATTCAAAAATTCGGTTTGAATCGATTCGGATTTTTGGTTTTAATCAAAAAATGCATACCCTTAGCCGTATGCTCCTCAATACCCTACCATTTGAGTTGTGAATCATAAGGTATACTTGATAACATTCCTCATACTAGATGACTTAAGCATGTCTCCTTACATAAACACCACCCCAGGTGTATAAGGATTCTTGGATAACATAACCCATGTGTTTTGTAAGGATCCTTCTAAATCGACCCTCCTCGACTAAGTAGACTAAGGACCACGAATGCCTAGGATGATGGAACTATGGGATCTAGATCGAGCACATCATCATTCCCCCAATCATCTGGTTTAAGCTGAATTGATGAATTTCATAATCTAAATTATGAAACTATATCTTACTTATTAGCGATCTTACTAATCTTAATTGAAAGTTCTCTCTCGGTTATTGGGAGGTAATTAACTAGGGCTTACGCTTGAAACTTGGAACGATCTAAAGTCCCTGAGGACAAAATCTGGGTAATATCTTATCTACTATTCCATCGCCTTCTAAAATTACACTTTAAATCATCACTCTCTTCAATTCAATATTGTCATGAGGTCGATGGCAAATTTTTGGAGCCCATAGAATTTTGGCAACTCCGCTAGGGACAAGATTCTTTTTTCATCTTTGGCTAATCATATATGTGCTATAGTAGCAACAAAATATTTAAAATTTTTTGAAAATTCAAAACAAAAAAATGATGATTTAAATGTGTAATAAATTTATATTATTATGAGACTCTGTATTGAATGAATTATTCTACAGAATACATCGTTATTATTATATTATGTTATAGTGTCTGCATTTTGAAAGTATGGGGTGAAATAATAATTGCTAATTACTAATCCTCATTTTTCACTTTCATAGAATGGATCTACAGAGCACTCATTTCCATTCACAGGGTGCGAATATCTTTAGCAAACACCTTCATCAACATAGAAGATTTACCATTCAATTTGGTAGCTTGAATTTTTTACTATCTGTACTCTGAGTACCCACCCATGGTACATTCGTAGGCCATGTTGGAAGGCCTCAAGTTCTTGAAACCCTTACTAGCCGGGCTCGTCATCACTTTAAACCACTTAAGTTCTCTCGATAGAGAACTTCAATTTTCAAAAGGCTAGGTCTGAAACTCCCATGACAAAAGAACCGTCGATGGGCAAACTTTGTCTTTAACGCCTTTTCTCCATTAAACCTTTTATATCAAGCATGATCATGAAGCTTTCTCATCGGGGCAAATTAACCGAAGATAGAGAAGAAGGAGGGCGGCTAAGCCAGATCCCCTTTGAACGACCTAGTGAATAAGCGATATTGCCGCCAGAAGCGAGTATTCTACCCATAACAATTTTGACAATCTAAAGTGGGTAAAGAGGAATAGCTCTACTTGCAAAATAAAATAGTCCTTCTGAAACCAACCACGTCAAGCTCCACCACCATAGAGGAGACAGCCTGAAACAATGTCTGCTAGAATACAAAAAGTTCTTAAAGTAGCCAAAGACAGAGGCTTAATGAAAAGAAGATTTTAGAGGCATTTGGTGATGGAAAATACTGAAGTTCTACCAAGAAAGTTGTCATCTCTTCTGGTAACTAGCCATCGAGCCTAGTACGCTTTGCATGGTGAGCATCGGAGCGTGACACTTGGACCATGTGTCCAAGAATCTACTGCTGAAAGGTCCTAGTGAAAGGGTAAATAGATATGGAAGCCAAGGCCTCGTAATGAAACTTTGAATAATGGAAGAGGTGTGACATCTGATACATATACTCAAAAATCCTCCTTAAAATCAACTCATCAAAGTGGATACCCAAAAGAAGGGATATCACTTATGAAAGACATGACGGTCGACACCCTAGAGAGTCCTCTAGGGGATCCCATCGTCGATTAGATTCACCCCCACCAGAGAGGGTTGACTTTGGACGCAGTCCTTTAGTGGAAGAAGTATTTGTTCCACATATTGAACCAGAAATCCACTGGAAATTTTGATCGAAAATTCATGTGCGAAAAGAAGGTGATGAAGAGGACACTATAGAGTAGAAGTCATCTATATGATCAGAGATATAGATGAACTCTCCTCGACCATCTAACAACATGAACTTCAGAACTGAACCTAAATTTGACATTTATGAAGAAGAGTCTTCACAAAAGCAAATAGAAGATGGATCTTCAGTCTCTACTGAAGAAGAAGAAGAAGACCAGAATGAAAAGGAGATTATGGGCGTTGAAGCTGTCTATATGGTTGAACCAGGAAATGATCGATCAGCTTTTATTCTTAGCATCGATTAGAACAAGCTCTCTGCAAATGCACAAGGAGAAGGGATAAGTTCTTCCCGAAAATGAGCGGGGGCGACAAACAAAAAAATAGAGGAAGAGGAAGAGCTTTTATTTGTTGGCCTATGGCTAGAGAGCAAAGAGATATGCAGCATCAAATGGAAGTCAAAGATAAGGAGATTGTACAGCTTGGTACCAAGATGAATGATATGATAGTACAAATGAATATCACGATGGAGATGTTGCAGAAGAATATTACATCAAATGCATCACCTGTCTTGTCTGCTAATCAACAGACAGTTAATAATACAACTTCTATACCACCAGTCACTGTGGTACCTCAAGCTCCTACAGTGCATGTTACACATGAAGCGAGGAACGAAATTAACCCACTACCTCTCAAAATTCAAAAAAATCTTGGCTTTTAACATTTGCTCAATTAAAAATGATAATCAACAAAGATAAAGGGTCATAGCCTCAGTGAAATTTGGGTGAGTAAGGTCTCCCCACCCGGTTGAATATGATCAGAGTAAGAAAGCTTACTCGGTGCCAAAATTTAATACTTTCTTTGGGCTTAATAACCCAAAGCAACATCTAGCCCAATTTAAGGCTACTTGTGGTAACATAGGAGGGAATGACGTATTACTTTTCCATCGTTCAGTAGTAGCTTTGACTTAATTATCGAGTGGTATGCCAAATGATTCAGTTAAAACTTTTCGAATTAGAAGCTATATTCATGAAGAGGTTTCGGCAATTGAGAAAATCTGTGTGATCTTGCCTTACTAAAAAGGAGAAAAGATGAGTTAGTGACAAAATTTATAAGTCGTTGGCATAACCTCAGTATGAAGTGTGAGCAATAATTGGAAGAAAAGTATGCGATCTAATTGCTAATGGGCAATATGGATTATAAAATGACACAATTTTTATGTATGGTGTCGATTGCAACATTCCAGGACTTACTCGATAGGGTGGCTAAATTTGAAAAGCTGAATCGCCCTAAGTCTGAAGTCTATGCAGATAAAGCAAAGAGAAATAAACCTTCAAACTCAAGAAGAATCAAAATTCATACCGCTTCCTATAGCTCAAATGGTGAAAAGCGGGTGATATATAATGTGGATAAAGAAAAACAGCTAATGTACAATGATGATAAGGGAAAGAAACATGTCTATTCTAATCAATAGTCAAAGTTGGTATTAGGAGGCAATGATAAACCTCAGTCTTTTCCAAGTGGTGGGGAGCGTCCAAAACAAGTGACTAGAGATGATGAGCGAATGCGACCATCTCTTAAGGAAAAGATGAACAAAGATTATTCCTTTAGAAGGGACAGTATGACTAAATTATTTTGGCAAGTCAAAAGGTTTATAATTACGAAATTAAAAGGCCTGGAAAAGCGGATCAAGTCGATAATCAAAACTACTGTCCCTATCATCGAATGATCAGTCATTCTATCGAAGATTGTTATGTCTTCAAGGATTGGCTAGAAAGGAAGTATCGACGAGGTGAATTTACACTATCCGATAGTATTCTAGTTAACCCTAAAAGAGAGTCTACAAGGATGATTATGTTCTCTTTCGTATTATCCATCAATGATAAAAAGAAGGAGAAATAAATTCAGACTGAAGAATGAGAAACTATAGTCTCCAAAAAGATCATGAAAATGCTAAAGCAGCTAAAAGATGTCCCTAGTGTTAAGTGAAAATCACCACTTGAACCTATATTGGACTTAAGAGATGCCTAAACCAAGCATTTTGGCTTCTCAATGGCATTCTGATAAGGGTGCTTCATTGTAGCACAATGAGCAGTCTACTAAATGCAGGCCTCATAAGTTAAAGAAGCCGGCTAAGAAAAAGAAGATCAAGAAGAAAATTACAACTCAAAAGATCATTAACAATTTTGAAGAGTATCACCAGTCGGCAAGACAACCATTTAAACTTGCAGACTTTATGCTTAAACTTTGCATCGTTGAATCGGATGAAGAAGATAATGGTGAATCTTTTCTAGTAGAGACATGCTGAATCATCTACGTGATGTCAGATGTTCTTTAGCATTAGTTACTTCGAAATGACAAGGATGGTCAAATAGACTCGACCAACCCATCAAAATTCTTATTAGGAAAGTAAGAAGAGCCTGATGAGCTAATGTTTGAATTTTGTTTAATGACTCAACAAGATAATAACAGTTAAGATGAAGATCTATATTTTCCCGACGGAGAAGAATCAGACTCATTGATATCATCACGTATGAAACGTATGACATTAACAAATGAGTCTAGCCCTTTTGTCCAATCTTCCAAAATAAGAAGGGAATTTGAAGAAACTACCTCTTCAGAAGAATCTGAGCAAGATAAGGTGATCCAAGTTCAATTGAGAAACAATAAAGTCCTACCACCTTCATCAAAGAGGTGAAATGTAAATAATGACAAAGGCAAACAAATTGAAGTCAATGAAGATATCATTCCCAAAATCCTAAAGCCTAAAAATCAAAATCGAAAAGATAGATTATAATATTCTATCATATCTAAGAAAGATCCTGCACAAGTGTGCGAGGCTCTCTTGATGTCAAAAGATCTCGAGAAACTTTGATACTCTCAAAGATCTAGAGAGTTATGAAGCTTACTTTGTTGAAAAATGCATGACTAAAGCATTGCAAACTCAAGATCTCCTAATAATCACATTTTCTGAAGAAGATCTTATGTTGGGAACCGGTCTGGCCCTCTATATGTTAATGCAGAGAGTGATGGCATCTTGATCAGTCGAATATTGATTGATCTTGGTTCTTCTATCAATCTTATGAGTCTAAAGGTATTAAAGGGATTATCACTTGATATCCAATATTTTGGGAGAGATAAGTTGATGGTTCATGATTTCAATGAAAAGAGGCAGAAAACTTTGGGTTCTTTTTTATCTCTCAAGTTTTGAGATTTATATATAGGCCAAATTTCATGTCGATGCCGATACATCATTTAGAGCTCTTTTGGGTCGACCATGGCTGCATGAGTATGGCATGGTCCCATCAACTATGCATTAGTATATGAAGTACCTAAAAGAAGGAGAAGAATTCAGAATTTCTGGTAACCTACAACCATTCTCCATCGATGAAGCAAAGATCTATGAAGTTGCAAAATATTTCATCCCTAAAGAGCCTAAGTTAATAGAGCCTCTTGAAGTGGTAGCATCCACTTCAAGAACTAAAAAGTAATTTCATAAAGTGAAATAATAGAAATAAAGAGGAAGAAAGAAGGCAATGCTGACTCTCCCTAAAGCACTTGATTTTGCACCTAAATTAAGAAAATCAGTTCCTCATTTGGGAAGTGACACAGAAGAAGGAGAAGATATTCCTATCAAACCTAAGGAAACTTATAAGCATTCAAGAAAGGAAGAGTTTGAAATAAGTGATTTTGATTCAGACTATGATTTTGAATCTACTTATAGAAATAGAGTTGTTGCATCAAGGAGGATGATAGCTTTGAGAGTCGATGACTCACTCAAAATTATACCCATCCTAGCGTTTAAAAAAATCACTCCACTGGCATAACATTGAAGAGTTGATAACATTCTATGTGCCACCATTGAGCAAGAGTGGCAGAATAGGAACTCTATTTTACAAATCTGAAGAGTCTCAACCTCATAATTTTGATCAGTCTACTCAATAGAAAAATTTTTATGAGATAGTGCTTACAAGAATACCAATATACTATTCACAAAAATTACGAAGAATGATGCATAAGCTTGGAATTTATATTGGAACTACTAAACATAGGACGTAAATCTTTAATAAGATGTTGAGCCAAATAAGTCTTCAAGCATCACGAAGAAATGATAAGTTTATCACTAAAGGTTTTGGGTTCATCCACAAATCTCATCAAAATAGAGTCTTGTGGTGAAAATATTCTTGCCTTCATATATCCTTTTTGTGAAGAGGATAAATGAAAATAAAAATATTACGTATGTTGGTTAGACATGCGTAGATCCAGATGTGCTTATTTATGATGGATCATCATCAAAATGTACTATCTCAGAGATAGAAGTCACTACCATTTAATGGACCTAATCATCTCAATAAGGACTCCAAGGATGGTCATATATGTGAGATTCTTCCTACATGGAAAAGTAAAGCACTTTATTTTAAATCGTTTGTTAAGTTCTCTATGGGGCAAACCTCATAATTAATACATCCCAGGATGGAATCCATTAGGAATACTCTCGATTAAGGAAAATGATCGTTGTCTTCAAAGATTTCAATAGGAAGGGACTATCAATCGATTGGTTCATTTTTAAAGATCAAATGTGATTGATCAAAGAGAGGGAGTTATTATCAAAGCCAAAAGAAGATAAGTAAGAAATACGATGCTGAAACTAGCGAGCATCTCAAACTATCTTATAATTGGGCTTTACATTTTTGAAATTGATTTAGTTTATTTAAGTTATATTTTTCATTAGAAATTTAGGACTTATGATTTCTTAACACAAGATTAAGAAAATGCCTAAAAGATGAGGAATTATGCTTATAGCCCACAAAGGGGAGAAGCAACCTCAGAACCTAAATCTAGGGAGCTTTGGTGAGGGCCAAAAGCACAACCTAAATCTAAGGCAAAAATGGTAATTAGTTTGCCTCCACAAGAGAGGACAAACCACCAGACTGCTTAGACTTTCAACCACCTCGGGGTGGCCACAACTCATCATGCTTTTAAATACAGATAGTTAGGCTATTATTTATATAGAAAGAGATTAAGTCCTTAAACTCACTCCTAAAGAGACTAGATCATGTAAGCACATGCTTCAAATGACCTAAATCTAATTCAATTCATATTTTATTTTATTTTCATTTTGGACAATTATTTTGACTTGTAATAGGATTCATATGCCTAATGCATGAGAAATAAAGTTATTGACCAAAATCAGTAAGAAGGGAGAAGGTTTGTTTCCACCATGGATCTTAAAGGTTAAACTAAATTTCTTTGGCAAAGGTGGAAGCCCTAATCAAGAGTAAAATCAGATGCTATTGTGCATGATATTGTAAAAGAATTACTCATCCAGCTAAAGGGTTGCTAATTCTTTTATCTTGATTTTAAACCTAAGCTTTAGGTGAGGTTATGAATTCTTTATTTTTAGTTTTAAGTTGTTAAGTTTGGTAAAAGATTTATTTTTTCCTAAAGAGCCTAATCTACATCCAGGCCATACATAAAGCAATGAAGAAACTAGGAAAAGATGACACTGCAAAGCTAAAAACAATCATCAATCAATTTATAAAGCTAATCGCAAAAAGAATAAAAGACCGTTGTGGTGGGCACCACCGCACAAACCCAAAAAATGAATTAGGTAGCTGAGCTCTACCCTTATATAACCCGGATTACAAATGAATTAAATTACAATTAAGCAAGGAATTCATTGTTATGGGGGTCTTCAAGCTTCATTCTTCATTCTTCTTTTCTTCTTTCTTCTTTGGTTCCTCCTTTTGGATGATTGGAAGGTAGATGCTCCAAGGCTTTACATGGTGCATAAGATAAGATCTTATGACCAATGCTTATCTTAATCCCCATAACAATCATTCTAAAATCCTAATTGCACAAATTTATATGAAAAGGAAAAGAATGAAAATATAACTAACACCTGCAAATCAGGGATTAGCTAAAACAAACCACACAAATCTCAAGCATATATATTAGACTTATCACCCCACACATGGGTGACTAAGTCCACTTGGCCTATTGGATTATGCTTAGGGGTATAAGTAGTAAACAAAAGAAAGCATTTATATTTTTATTTATGATATCACCCTTAAGCATAATCCCACAAAAAATAATGGTTAGACTAAGATCACCCTATCATTCATTTCTGAGCATACATCCGTCTAAAATATATATCACAAAAAATAAAACAAAATATCAAACCACGTCCTAAACCAAAGTTAGAAGTGGTGACTTTAATGTGTGTGTTTTGAAGGTTTGTGTGGTATTAGCTATGGCTTTTAGAATTTTCTAAGTATGAAAATATGTTCAACATCAAGGAGGGTTTCATTTAAGTTGTTTAATTGATTTGGGTTAATTTTATTTCATGTTTTGATTAGGTTCAAATGAATCCTACAATTAATTACTAAGTTATGAAGAGAGGAAAAGAGAAGAGAACTTCTCGTTCCTTCCCTAACTTAAGTAATTTCTAAAGTAGATTCATATTTAGTTTATTTGTGAATATTTTGATTAAGTATTTTAATTAATCCTAAGTTTAGATAAACTCTAAATAAACCCATTCAAAAAGAAAGACATTTTAAGATTAAATAAAATGAACTAAATTCACAAAACATACATCACTTCATTTCTTTCCCAGCATGTATAACATGCATATGAAAGAATCTTAAGCATATCTATACACAAAAATGAGAGTATTTAACACACTTAATGATGCATGCTAAGTAATTCATTTAAGAAAATTTAGAAGTTTAAGATGCATGATTTTTTTTATTAAGTAGAAAAGGGTTTCTTATCCAATTTTCACATGCACACATGAAGGTAAGAAAAGCATAAGTGAGTATAGCGTAATTGTTAACCAGAGGTGTAAGGTACAAGACCTACTTAGGGATACTTAAAGCTTCGAATCCTCATTGTAGTCTAGACTAATATACCATTTTCATTAAATACAAACATGTGTATAAAAGAAATGAATGGAAAAGAAAGAATGCAAAAATTTATATTAATTGATTATTTTGCTTATGCAATTTATATGTGCAAGCATAGGTAACCCTTCTTAAGTGATAACATAGGAATGAATAGGATATAGAATTGGGCAAGTGTTGGGTTTTTTTCAAATGAACCATACATCTTACCAATTCCTATTCAAAACTATATTAAAATAAAAGAGAAGGGAAACCTATGCTAAGCACATTCTTATATTCTCTTACATGCAAGCTTATAATTAAAATATAAATAGCACACTTTTAGTTTTAGACATTTGGTTTATATGTTTTGAAAATAATTTGAATTTAATAGTAATAATAGTCACTCATATCATCACTTTGGTCAACATATACAAATTTGACATAAAGTAAACAATTTTATTTTTAAATTTGAATTTGAAAAATATGGATGCATGAAACCACATGACATACAAATTTAATATGTTGGGAAAAGAATCAAAGTCAATGAAAGCATGTAAACACATTCACTTTAATTAAATCCTAAAGATAATCTTATGAAATAAGAAAGTTTAAAATAAATCAAAGTTTATTCAATGTGATTTTGTTTTGGTTTTGAGTTTGATTTAATTTTAAAAGGAGTTGAGTTTTCTATTCTAACTCATTCCACATGTGTTTGATATTTTATTTAATTTTTAGATGATTAGATTCATTTTATATATTAATTAAGTTGAGGTATGAATTAAGCAAGTTAATTAACCCTTACACCACACCTTAGCATAGTTAACCAAGTAATTATGAGCCAATGAGATGACATAAAACTCACAAGGAATTTAAACTTGCAATGCACCTAGGAAGAAAAGGGCCTAATGCAATTTGGCTCATGATTAATGGTTAATTAAACTAAGGGTTTTAACTTAGGTAATTTCAAAACACCCCTTCACATATATGAATTGGGTTTTGATTTCTTTCATTGAACTTAGGATATTCAACACCTAAGCATCTACCCAAAGTAGATAATTACCTTCTGGAAAGTTTTAAATTTTTTAGAAATTAATTGAGGGAATAGTTAATGAATTAACCATTAATTAAGAGAGGATTAAGGAAAAAAAAGGGGTTTAAGGAATAACTTAGGGAAAATACCCCAAAATTATTTCCTAAGCCTTGTATTCACTGGATCTAACCTTAATAATGGATTAAAACATTAATCCAACCTTAATTATCCTTAATTACATAAGGAGGATAATTAGGAAACATATTTATAATTCTCCTAATTAAGTCTTAAATAAATCCCAAGAAAATTAGGGGTGGCAAAGGTAATCTCCTAAAACATAGCCAAAAAGTTTGGGATTAATTAGAGAATTAATTAAGAAGTAATTAGCAAAATGAGATTTCCAGTAAAACTCAAAATCAGATAAAATAATAATTCAAAATCCATTGAAATCATTTTTAAAATATTCTAGGTTGAATTATATTTTCATAAAAAATTACCTCATATTTTTTATTTTATTGAGGAGATATGAATTTTGAGGGTTAGGAGATTAATTAAAATTAATTTAAATCTAACTAATCCCTCAACTCACATGCGACATGTGGCGGTCGATGCTTTACACGCTCCGTGAGTGGGGGGTTAAATGTCAGCGTGGTGGCGTAGCGGGGGATGGTTTGATCTGTTTGATTAAGGATCGAACGACCAAGGATCACCCCATGGTTTCTAAAGGGATAAATGATTTCTAAAATGTGTGGTTAATCTTGGCCATCCATCCAAAATGAGCGAATGGATGACCATGATCGCCCTAGTTCTTCCCTGAGGCTCAATAGACCATCCATGATCTATGGAAAGATTTGTGCTCAATTGAGCTCAGATTGGAATGTAATTGTACCGACACCATCTAAGCACCATTACAAACCTATCCAACAGTGGATTTTACATGCCATGAACATTTCTTTCACAAAGGACCAACACCTCCTAAGCTAAGTGGTTGGAAAATTTCATACCTCGCCGGAGGTGATCAATGGCACTCGAGCTCGATGAGGTAGCTTTGTCTAGTGGAGACGAAGTCCCAATGAAAGTTTCAAGCCTTGGGGTTGAGTAGATCTCCCTATGGACCACCACCACTTGCTCCCCTTTGTGCCTTTGATTCAATTCACCTCCTCCTTGCTTTGGAAACTTGAGAGAATGATTAGGTGCACTTGACTTGATCCCAAGGGGTGTGCAAGGAGGGGATTTGAGTGAAGAGAAATTGAGGATTGAGGTGAGCTCCCCTATTTTCTAAGGAAGAAAATTGAGAAATGGCTATCTCAAATCCTTCTTAGAAAGCTTAGAATTATTATCTGATGTTTTCTAACACTCACTATGGCTCAATCAAATGTGGGAATGATGAATTCAAATTGAATTAGGGGGAGTATATCTCCCCCATATAGCAATCGGACGGTCGAGCCTTAGCATGCTGTTTTGATCCAATTGACCATATGGGAGGGGTTGTTTAGGTTGTTACATCTTTGCACATGGTCGATTTGAGGTCTGAGTGGATTAGTAACCTCCCATGTGCTTCAAATTGGGTGGAAGGAGGATTTTGAATGAGCCAATTTGAGCTAGGGGGTCGGGTTTGGCCTTGGGTCCATTTGTACTGACCCAAACCCATTGGGTTGGATGCACCACTCTTCATTGGGTCCTCTTGAGCTATTAGGAAGGTATCAAGTTGATAAGAAGAGGGCTTGACCAAATTATCCATGGATTAGTTCATAATTTGTTCTATGTCCCAGGGGTATAATGGTCATTTTGCTAATTTTTTTAATTTGGATATGTTGGGTATGTGGAGAAACTAGGTTTGGCCAAGTTTCATGAGATTTGGAATTCATTTGATAAGGTTTGGCTCATGTTGACCCATTTATGTCAAAATAGTTAAACTTGGGTCAAGTTGACCAATAGGTCAAATTGGATCAAACCAAGGGTTGGGTGAAGTTCATATGACCATTTAAAATATTTTGGTGGCTTTGGTTTGATTCAATTTGGGTTAGGTTTGAATTTGGCTCATATGACTTCATTTAGGTCAAATGGGTCAAGTTGACCAATTTGACCTATTTGAGCTAGGTCTATAGTAGGTTTAGGTTTGGTTAGTCATATGGAATGGATTTGTATCTTTGTTTCCAATCAATTTTGGTTAAGTTTGAATTTGGCTCAACATGACCCCTTTAGGTTAAGTTGAGTCTAAGGTCAATTGGGCTATGTTAGGTCTAGTTGGCCAATTGAGGCTTTGATCAAGTTCAACAAGTGATTTGGAATGAACTTGACCCATTGGTTTCAATCAATTTGGCTTAGATCAAGTTTTGACACATTTTAACTTTTTTGGTTAAGTTGGGTCAACTTGGGTCAAGTGGCTAATTGGGCTAGGTTAGGCTCAAATGTTGACTTGGTCAAGTTCAAACACAGGTCATGAATGAACTTAGATCAATGGTTTCAATCAATTTGGCCTATGGTGGATTTTGGCTATGTTAGGTTTCATTTTGGCTAAGTGTTGACTTGGTCAATCCTTAGGTTTGACTTGGTTTAACCCAATTTGATTGATTGATCATCCCATGATGATTGTTGATCATGATGAGAGGCATATGTGAGTTTGATTCAATCCAATTTGGTTAGGATTAGAATTTTGCTATAAGGGTACTTTAGGTCACTTTGGGTCAAGTGAGCCTAAGTGGGTCAAATGGCTTGGTCAAACCTTGATTTGAGTTTGATTGAACTTATATATGTACTTATGGCTGAAATATAAATCCATTTGCAAGTGGTTTGATGTCAAATGGGTTTTGATTCATTTGATAATTTCATATTCAAAGGAAGAATATGAATGGATTTATGTTTGATTTTTGAATTAGATTTTGATTTGGTGATTGAAGTTTGCATTTATATTTGGATTCCTGATTGTAGGGTTGATTGAATCATGAAGAAAAAATCAAGAGTTTGGCTTGATTTGAAGTGGATTTGGCTAAGTTCAAGACTTTGACTTGAAAGGCTTAGGTTGGATTTTGAGTGGATTTGAGTTTGATTTTTGGAAGTGGTTTTGATTGTTTTAATTTATATTTCATTTATATATGTGAATATAAATGAGAATATAAATGGATCATGGAAAAATTCCAAGGATTTGAAATGATTTGATCATGATTTAGGCTAAGTCCATTAAGAGGGAACTTAAAGGACTTAGGAAGTTTTGGATTTGGAATTTGATTTGAGGATTTGATTTGATTTATTTGTATTTATATTTCATTTATATATGTGAATATAAATGAGAATATAAATGAGTTATGAGAAAATTCCATGAATTTGAATTGATTTGATCATGATTTAGGCTAAGTCCTTTAATGGAAAATTAAGGGCTTAAGAAGGATTTTAAATTTAGAATTTAATTTTTGGATTTAATTTGATTGATTTATATTTATATTTCATTTATATATGTGAATATAAATGAGATTATAAATTAGTTATGAGAAAATCCCATGAATTTATATTGATTTGATCATGATTTAGGTTAAGTCCTTAAGGGAAAACTTAAAGGACTTCAAAAATTTCATGAATTGATTTTGAGTTTAGTTTGATTTGTTTGAATTTATATTTCATTTATATATATGAATATAAATGAGAATATAAATGAATTATGAGAAAATCTCATGGGTTTAAACTAGTTTAGATCATGATTTAGGCTAAGTCCTTAAAGGCAAATTTAAGGACTAAGGAAAGTTTTGGACTTAGGAATTATTCATGAGTTTCAATCAAGGATTTCAATCATAGATTTCAATCATGGACTTTGATCATGGATTTCAATCAAGGACTTTGATCATGGATTTCAATCACATGGAGTTGAGTGGATTTGGAGAAAATCAAATAAGATTGATTTGAGTTTGACTTGAAGGAAGGAAGGTGAGTAGTGTTTCAAGCTAAAGGGTAAGCAAATTTTCTTTACACTCCTAAGGCATAACCTATTCCAATGGCTAACTCTTATAAGTCTCTAGGTCTAGGTTGAGTGTCCACCTAATCACTAGATATGTTTTAAGACTAAGGAACTCTTAAAGTCTAAGAGAAGTCTTATGCCTAAGATGGAGGGGTTGAGTGCTCATTCTAAAAAGGTCAACAAATGATAGGTGTGGTGTGACTAACAAGGAACCGCATTAGTGAAAATAATCAACAACACCAAAAGATCATAAGCACTAACATAAACAATATATCCTTAACCTAAGACATAGAAAGAATCAAGAGCTTATTGCAATGTGGCTCAGAGCTTAGTGCAATGTGGCTCTACTTATGTCTAAGACATAAGAGAGGGAAGGAATCCACTAAGGGATAGAGTGTGAACCTTCCACTAGGGAAGCAGGTTCAAGTCATCCACAAGGGGATGAAAGGTTTGAATTGATTTGAGTCTCACTGAGGAGAAATCTCCACTGGGGAAGAGAGGGTTGAATTTGTTTCAATTTTGTTAGGTTTTAATTTTGAGATGAACCCTGTTGGTTTGCGATGGATCGCACTGAGTAGGAGACATGGAGGCCTAGACCTAACTCAGATTTACCAATCCAAAGGGGTAATATACTAAACACATAGTAGGACTAACCAACTAAAGGGATGCCTTTCGGTATGTAGCAGCTGTACTAGGAAGAAAGCGTAGTAGACTTACATCCTCCAAAAGTAGGGACCAACTGCTGCGGTAATCTATTGGCAAGGAAACAGATTGAACCCAACCTAGGGCTGAGTATTGAGTGAATGTCGCTGGGGGACTTAGATCAACTTAAAGATAGTCAAGATTAATTTTATTTTTAGATTTATTTGTTTTGATTATGATGGATCCCATAGGTTTGCGATGGACTGCACTGAATAGGGGTCATGGAGGCCTGGACCTAACTCATTTACCAATCCAAAGGGAGTAGTCTACCAACCACAAGGTAGGACTATCCAATCGAAGGGGTGTCTTTCGATTTGCAATGGCCAGGTTAGGAAGAAAGTGCGGGGACTCACATCTTCTAGAAACAAGGAACCACTAGAGTGAATAGTTACTTTGGAAAACAAATCATACCCGACCTAAGGGTAACTATTGAGTAAATGCCACTGGGGGACTTAAATCAGCTTAAGGATAGTCAAGATTGATTTTATTTTTAGATTTGTTTATTTTAATGGATTCAGTTGGTTTGCGATGGATCATATTGAGAAGGATCTTATATCAGCCTAGACCTATCTCAGATTTATTGAACTAAAAGGTGTAGCTTCTCGGTCGATGGGAGAACTATCCGACCAAATGAGTGCCTTTTAGTTTGCAATGATCAATTCAAGGGAAGAAAGCTCGGAGACTCACATCTTCACTAAAATGACCACTGGGGTGATCGGTTGCTTTGACAAATTGAACCCAGTAGGCGTCGATTTACAACAATCATGCTAGAAAGAAAGCATCACAGTCTTACATATTTCAAAGCGGAATGACTGCCAGGGTAACTTGCTTATGGCAAAACAGATTGAACCTGACCTAAATGGAACTACGGAGTGAGTACCGACCTGGGGATTTATCTCAACTCAGGTAGTCAGATAATTTTTTATAGGAAGTTTTGCTGACACTTCCCTAAAGATAGGATGCCTGCTTAGGAAAAGCGGCCCTTTGGGGGCTTGAATTCCTAATCCACAAGCGAATTAATTTTATTTATTTTGTTTAGTTTATTTGTTTATCATAGACCTTGTTAGTTTACGAGGGATCAAACTGCGAAGGAGCTTATATCAACCTAGACTTATCTCAGATTTATTGAACCAAGGGAGAATCTATGCATCCACTGAACAAATTCTCCAACCACAGGGGTGGTTACTAGGAAAGGGGAACTGTCCAATCTAAAAGTAACCTGGGTAGTGTCTAAATGGGTTTGCAAAAGATGTGATCCAAATAGAATGCTCGTAACGAGATGACTAAGGGTTTAATCCAACACCCTCGAGAAGATGGCATGGCTAGTTGTATATCCAATAGGTATTTGATGGCTAACTCAAGGAGAAAGTGTGGGAACTCATATCTTCCAAGAGTGGTGTATCCACTGGGTGAGTCGCTGTCAGCATAACAAACATCAACCAACCTAAGGTGCCCATCGATTTGCAACAATCAACCTAGGAAAGCTCGGGGACTCACATCCTTCTATAGCAAATGACTGGGATAGTTTGTCTTGACTCGGTGCTATCGACCTAGGCTCTGTGAATGTCACTGGACTTATATCGACTCAAAAGTAGTCAAGAGGAAAGGAGCCTCTAGGGGACTTATCCTATACCTCAAACATACTCGATCTAGTTAGAGCGTGATGGATAGCTCAAGAAGAAAGCATGATGACTCACATCTTCTTAAGCAAAGTCAACATGAGGTAGCTTATTGGTTGGGCAAAGAAGTCTACCATACAAACAAGGCGCTCGTTGGTTTGCAATGGTCAAGTTTGGAAGAAAGCGTGAGGACTCACATCTTCCAAACAAATGACCACTGGGATGACATACTAGCGAGGTAGTAAACCCTATCTAGAGCGGCTAATGAGTGAGTGACGTAGGGGGCTTGCTCTCACATAGAAGTTGCTTGAGACAAAAGATTTGTGTTTATTTTTGTGCATGTGTTAAAGGGACTAGGATGCCTCTGGGCGACCACCTACCTAAAATACACTAGGGGTTTTGATGAAATGATGCCACTGATGGCAACAGGATTCTCACTAAGAAAGGATACTGCTTGGGTTCTCTCACACCTATCTTGTGCTAGTCAAAAGAGGATGCCTCTTGGGTTCTCTCACACCTATTCTAATAGCATTGGGAGAATGTATTTGTGTTGTGAAAGAGGGATAGGATGCCACTGAGGGACTCTTACACCTAAACACGCCACGATGAATTCACAAGACCCGCTTTGAAGAAGAGAAGATTTGATGAATGGAATCAGATTTTATTCTTTTTATTAATGATTATTTTCAAACATGATTTGTTTCAAGGGTAATATTTCTTTAGATAGAGCCCATTAATTGGAAGCATCAGGTGTTCCCCTTTACAATCAATAAGCTAATAAGATCCTCCTTGGTAGGGCTTCTCTATGACATATGGGCCTTCCCAAGTGGGTTCAAACTTACCTCTCATCTTTCGACAGGCAACAATTGGTCTCTTTAGGAATAACACAAGTTCCCCTCCTCAAAAAGTTCTAGGTGGATGTTTTGAGCTTATCTGTTTTGACTTTATACACAGCAGTGAACTTCTAAAGGGTGGGTCGAGTTTGGGTTTGGTATGGTGTGGTAGGCCCACAAAGCTTCAACTAACTGCTCATTGCACTATCATTTATTATCACCAAGAGTCTCCTTCAGTATCTAGATGAGGGTTTTGTTGAATGCTTCTTGTAAGCCATTTTCTCTAGGGTAGATGGTGTCATTTCCACCTATCGTGTCTTCTATGATCTTCGTGCTTTTGAATGCTTACTTCGGATATAATTTATGAGACACAAACTTATATACGATATGGTTCCTAATGGAAGAACATGTGTGACCTCTTTGAGTGAGATGGCTTCCACCCACTTGGGAAAGTAGTCAGTAGTAGCTAAGATGAATCGATGCCCCTTGGAAGAAGAAGGATCGATCGGACCCAATTTCACCCTCAAATGGCATGAGGCCAATGTAAGGTGTAGAATGTTGGGTGGTTGGTGGAGGACCACATGGTGCACCTGACACTGATGGCATATCCTAGCTACATCTATGCAATTTGTAATCATCGAAGGCCAGTAGTATCCAAGTCACTTGATCTTCATCTTTGGATAGGATTGATGTGCTCCACATAGACCTAAGTGTACCTCGGTTATAATGCCATGCTTCGTGTTTGTCTAAATAATGTAACCACATCTGGTCAGGATCGACGGTACAGGGTTCCATCAACACAAGCTTAAGAGAGAGCTCTCTGTTTCACCTGATGGGCTTGTGACTTTTCTTGAGGTAGTTTATTGGTGTTCAAGTAATCTATGAACCGTTGCCTCCAATCCAGCTCCTTGTCCATTTTGGCAACGACAACCTCCCCTTCAAAGGAAAGTCTCTTGATGAGTTCAACATCAATAAGGGATAGGACTTGTCTATTTTGGACCCATATTGAAATGGACTCATCTTCTGGACATGCCAACTCTTTTGGCAAGTTTTTCCAAAGCATCTGCTACTACGTTCTATGCTTGGGGACCCTTGTAGATGGTGACTTCGGGAATTTGGGCCAACAACTTCATGGTATACTCGAAGTAATGACAAAGCTTGGGTTTGTGAACCTAGTAGGACCTGACAATCTAATTGATGATCAACTGAGAGTTCCCAAAGATGTTGATGCTCTTAACACTGATAGTGATGGCTAACATCTAGACCGGCAATCAAAGTCTCATGCTCGGCTTCATTGTTGGTGCAAGGGTTGGAAAGATAGTATGAGAATCTCATCACATCACGGTTTGGAGTTAGGAGAACTATTCCTACCCTGACCTTTCTTGGGAGAATAGATCGTGGTGCTTCCCCTTTAAAAAAAGAAGCTGCACCATCAAAATACATCTCCCATCATAGGTTGTCAGCCTCCCCTAAGTTCATGATTTGTTCATCAGGGAGATTGTCACTACACGGAGAATCAGCAAGAAGTGGTGTCGCTAAAAGAAATCGTGCTGTCCTTTTACCATGAAGGGGTGCAATGTGATATCAACTACTAAAGAATCATGGGATGCCAAACGTCCGGATAGCATTGGTCGTGTCATGAGATACTATAGTGAATTTATTCTGGAGATCAAGTTCACCTTATGAGAAAGCATTATGGAGAAAAATTCCTATAGGGAGTCACCTTTCAAATCTGTTGGTGAGAAATGAAAGAGGCAAACATAAAGACATTTGTCTTTTTAGGATGCCATGCAGATCTGCAGATGTACTTATTCAGGTGATCAAGTGCATCATCAAGAAAATAGTGTACTATCTCGAGAGATAGAAGTCACTACCCTTTAATGGACCTAATCACCTCAATAAGGACTCTTAAGAATGATGGGTCTGCATATGTACTAGAGATTCTTCCCCTACTTTACATGAAAAGTAAAGCATGGTTTATTTTAAACTGGGTTTGTTAAGTTCCTTACAGGGGAAAGACCCCATAGTTACTTACATGCTAAGGAATGGAGATTCCTTAGAAAAACTCTTGATTAAGGTAAATGATCGTTGTCTTCAAAGATTTCAATAGGAAGGGACTATCAATCAATTGGTTTATTTTTGAAAGATCAAATGGGATTGATCAAAAGAGGGAGTTATTATCAAAACCAAAATGAAAGATAAGTAGGAGATGCTCACGATGCTAGGAAACCTAGCGAGTATCTCAAACTATCCTATAGTTGGGCTTTATATTTTTGAAATTGATTTAGTTTGTTTGAGCTAAATTTTTTATTAAAAAGTTAGGACTTATGATTCCTTAAACACAAAGAGGTGAGGAATTAAGCTTATGGCCCATAAATGGGAGAAGCAACCTTAGAACCTAAATCTAGAGAGCTTCGGTGAGGGCCAGAAGCATAACCTAAATCTAAGATGAAAATGGGTAATTGGTTTGCCTTCACAAGAAAGGACAAATCACCCGACAGCTTGGACTTACAACTTCCTAGGGGTGGCCAACTAACTCCTCCTACGATTTTAAATACATGTAGGTAAGTCATTATGCTTATGCAAGATAGCTAGGTTGTTATTCATTTAGAAAGATACTAAGTCCTTAAACTCACACCATAAAGAGACTAGATCATGTAAAGAGACATGCTTTAAAAATCTAATCTAATGCAATTCAAATTTTATTTTATTTTCATTTTGGACAATTATTTTGACTCAAGATAATAGAATTCATATGACTAATGCATGAGAAATAGAGTTATTGGCCAAAATTAGCGAGAAGGAAGGAGGTGAGTTTCCACCATGGCTCTCAAAGGTCAAGCTAAGTTTCTTTACGAAAGGTGAAAGCCCTCTAATCAAGAGTGAAATAAGATACAGATGTGCATGATATTATAAAAGAAATGTTCACCCACCTACGGGATTGCTAATTCTTTTATCTTGATTTTATCTAAGCTTTAGGTGAAGTAATGAGTTGTTTAATTTTTTTATTTTGAGTTGTTAAGTTGGGTAAAAGATTTATTTTTCCCTAAAAAGCTTAATCCACATCCAGGTCATACATAAAGCAAGGAAGAAACTAGGAAAAATATGCCACTTAATGCACAAGCTAAACAAATCATCAATTAATTTATAAATCTAATCGCAAAAGAATAAAAGGTCATTGTGGTCGGGCACCACCGCACAAACCCGAAAATATCAAATATGGGTAGCCGAGCTCTACCCTTATACAATCCAAATTACAAATGAATTAAATTACAATTAAGTAAGGAATTCATTATTGTAAGTCTTCAAGATTTATTTCTTCTTTCTTCTTCTTTCTTCTTTCTTCTTTGGTTTCTTCTTTTGGATGGATGGAAGGTAGATGCTCCAAGGCTTTTTACATGGTGCATAAGGTGGGATCTTATGACCAATGTTCATCCTAATCCCCATAACAATCATCCCAAAATCTTAATTGCATAAATTTATATGAAAAAGGAAAAGTGGAAATCTAACTAACACCTACAAAATAAAGATTAGCTAAAATAAACCACACAAATCTCAAGCATGTATATTGGACTAATCACCCCACACATGGGTGACTAAGTCCACCTGGCCTATTAAATTATTCTTAGGGGTATAAAGCACCTATAAGCAAAAGCATTTATATTTTTATTTATGATAGTGCCCCTTAAGCACAATCCCCTACAGAAAAGAATAGTTAGACTAAGAGCATCCTACCATTCATTCTACGAGCATACATCAACATCCGTCTAAAACATATCACAAAATAAAAAAAAACATCAAAACCATGCACCGCCCAAAGTTAGAAGTGGTGACTTAATGTGTTTTGAAGGTTTGTATGCTTAGCTGGCTTTAAGTTAGAATTTTCTAAGTATGAAAACATGTTCAACTTCGAGGAGGGTTTCATTTAAGTTATTTAATTGATTTGGGTTAATTTTATTTCAAGTTTTTATTAGGTTCAAATGAATCCTATCTTTAATTACTAAGTTACGAAGAGAGGAAAAGAGAAGAGAACTTCTCGTTCCTTCCTTAACCTAAGTAATTTCTAAAGTAGAATCATATTTTTTTAGTTTTGTTTAGTGAATATTTTGATTAAGTATTTTAATTAATCCTAAGTTTAGATAAACTCTAAACAAACCCATTCAAAAAGAAAGACATTTTAAGATTAAATAAAATGAACCAAATTCATGAAACATACATCACTTCATTTCTTTCCCAACATGTATAACATGCATATGAAAGAGTCTTAAGCATATCTATACACACAAATGAGAGTATTTAATACACTTTATGATGCATACTAAGTAATTCATTTAAGGAAATTTGGAAGTTTAAGATGCATGATTTTTTTATTAAGTAGAAAGGGGTTTCTTATCCAATTTTCACATGCACACATGAAGGTAAGAAAGGCATAAGTGAGTGTAGCGCCATTGTTAACCAGAGGTTTAAGGTACAAGACCTACTTAGGTCTACTTAAAGTCTCGCAACCTTGGGATTGTCCAGACTAATATACCACTTTCCTTAAATACAAACATGTGTATAAAAGAAATGAATGGAAAAGAAAGAATGTAAAAAATTTATATTAATTGATTCATTTTGTTTTTGCAATTTATATGTGCAAACATAGGTAACCCTTCTTAAGTGATAGCATAGAAATGAATAGGATGTAGAATTGGGCAAGTGTTGGGTTCTTTTCAAATGAATTATACATCTTACCAACTCCTATTCAAAACTATACTAAAATAAAAGAGAAGGGAAACCTATGCTAAGCACATTCTTATATTCTCTCACATACAAGCTTATAATTAAAATATAAGTAGCACACTTTCAGTTTTAAACAGTTGGTTTATATATTTTGAAAATAATTTGAATTTAATAGTGATAATAGCCACTCATATCATCACATTAGCCAATACATGCAAATTTGATATAAAGTAGACAATTTCATTTTTGAATTTGAATTTGAAAAATATGGATGCATGAAATCACATGACATACAAATTTAATATGTTGTGGAAAGAATCAAAGCAATGAAAGCATGTAAACACATTCACTTTAATTAAATCTAAAAGACAATCTTATGAAATAAGAAAGTTTAAAATAAATCAAAGTTTATTCAATATGATTTTTGTTTGGTTTTGAGTTTGATTTAATTTTGAAAAGGAGAGTTGAGTTTATTGTTCCTAACCCATTCTCACATGTTTTTGATATTTTGTTTAATTTTTAGATGATTAGATTCATTTTTATGTATTAATTATGTTGAGGTATGAATTAAGCAAGTTAATTAACCCTTACCTACACCACCTTAGCATAGTTAACCAAGTAATTATGAGCCAATGAGATAATATAAAAACTCACAAGGAATTTAAACTTATAATGCACCTAAGAAGAAAAGGGCCTAATGCAATTTGATTCATGATTAATGGTTAATTAAGCTAAGGGGTTTAACTTAAGTAATTTCAAAACACCCCTTCATACATACGAATTGGGTTTTAATTTCCTTAATTGAACTTAGGCTATTCAACACCTAAGCATCTACCCAAAGTAGATTAATTAAGTTCTTGAAGGTTTTAGAATTTTTAGAAATTAATTAAGGGGATAATTAATGAATTAACCCATAATTAAGAGAGGATTAAGGAAAGAAAAGGAGGCTTAGGGAATACTTTTGGGATATTGGATCTAACCTTAATCAACCTTAAAAATGGATTAAAATACTAATCTAACCTTAATTATCCTTAATTAAATAAGGAGGATAATTAAAAAAACATATTTGCAATTCCCTAATTATGCCTTAAATAAATCCCAAGAAAATTAAGGGAGGTAGAGGTCATCCCCTAAAACATACCCAAGAAGCTTGGGATTAATCAGATGATTAATTAAGAAGTAATCAGCAAAATGATATTTGAAATAAAACCTAAAATTAGAGAAATGAATAAATCAAAATCCATTGAAATCATTTTTAAAATATTAAAGGTTGAATTATCTTTCCATAGAAATTTATCTCATATTTTTCTAAATTTTATTGAGGGAGATATGAATTTTTGAAGATTAGGAGATTAATTAAAATTAATTTAAATCCCTAACTAATCCCTCACTCACAAACGGCCGTGGTGGCGTTACACACTTTACCGCATGAGGGGATTACTTAAACATGTCGGTGGCGGGGCGACGGGGATTTGATCTCATTGTTGATCAGGAAGCGGCGGGATCACCCGTAGTTTCTAAAGAGATAAATGATTTCTAAAATGTGTGGTTTATCTTGGTCGTCCATCTAAAATGCACTGCTGGACGGCCAGGATCACCCTAGTTCTTCCCTGAGGCTCAATAGAGACCATCTATGATCTAAGGGAAGATTCGAGCTCGATTGAGCTCGGATTGGAATGAGATTGTACCCACACCATACCTATCCAACGGTGGATTTTACATGCCATGAACATTTCTTTCACAAAGAACCAACACCACCTCCTAAGCTAAGTGGTCGGAAAATTCCATACTTTGCCGAAGGTGATCACCGGCGCTCGAGCTCGATGAGGTAGCTTCATCTAGTGGAGACGAAGCCTTATTGAAAGTTTTATGCCTTGGGGTTGAGTAATTTCCCTATGGACCGACACCACTTGCTCCTCTTTACGGCTTTGATCCAATTCAACTTCTACTTAGTTTGAGAACTTGAGAGAATGCATAGGTGCACTCGACTTGATCCCCTGAGGGAGTGTGCAAGAGGAATTGGAGTGGATTTGAGTGAAGAGAAAATTGAGTGAGCTCCCGTATTTTCTAAGGAAGAAAACCGAGGAATGGCTATCTCAAATCTTTCTTAAAAAGCTTAGGATTACTCTCTGATGTTTCCTAAAGACTCACTAGGGCTCAATTGAATGTGGAAATGATGAATTCAAATTGAATTAGGCAGAGTATATCTCACCCTATGGCAATCGGATGGTCGAGCCTTAGTTTTTTATTTTGATCTAATTTACCAAATGGGAGGGGTTGTTTAGGCTATTAGATCTTTGCACATGGTCAGTTTGAGGTCTTGAGTGGATTAGTAACCTCTCATGTGCTTCAAATTGGGTGCAAGGAGGATTTTGAATAAGCCAATTTGAGGTAGGGGGTCAGGTTTGGCCTTGGGTCCATTTGGGCTGACCCAAACCCAACAGGTTGGATGCAGCACTCTTCATTGGGTCCACTTGAGCTATTAGGATGGTATCAAGTTGATATGAAGAGGGCTTGACCAAACTACCCATGGAATAGTCCATAATTTATTCTATGGCCTAGAGGTAGAATGGCTATTTTGCTAATTCTTTAATTTGGATATGTTGGGTATATGGATAAATTAGGTTGGCCAAGTTTCATGAGATTTGGAATTCATTTGATAAGGTTTGGCTGATGTTGACCCATTTAGGTCAAAATGGGTCAACTTGGGTCAAGTTGACCAATTGGTCAAATTGGGTCAAACTAAGGGTTGGGTCAAGTCATATGAACATTTGAAATATTTTGGTGGCTTTGGTTTAATTCAATTTGGGTTAGGTTTGAATTTGGCTCATATGACTTCATTTAGATCAAATGGGTCAAGTTGACCAATTTGACCAATTTGACCTATTTGAGCTAGGTCAATGGTTGGTTTAGGTTTGGTTAGTCATATGGAATGGATTAGTATCTTTGTTTCTAATCAATTTGGTTAAGTTTGAATTTGGCTCAACATGACCCCTTCGGGTCAAGTTGGGTCTAAGGTCAATTGGGCTAGGTTAGGTCTAGTTTGCTAATTAAGGCTTTGGTCAAGTTAAACAAGTGATTTGGAATGAACTTGACCCATTGTTTCAATCAATTTGCTTAGATCAAGTTTTGACACATTTTAACTTTTTAGGTCAAGTTGGGTCGACTTGGGTCAAGTGGCCAATTGGGCAAGGTTAGGCTCAAATGTTGACTTGGTCAAGTTCAAACATAGGTCATGAATGAACTTAGATCAATGGTTTCAATCAATTTGGCCTATGGTGGATTTTAGCTAAGTGTTGACTTGATCAACCCTTAGGTTTGACTTGGTTTGACTCAATTTGATTGATTGATCATCTCATGATGATTGTTGATCATGATGAGAGGCATAGGTGAGTTTGATTCAATCCAATTTGGTTAGGATTAGAATTTGGCTCATAATGGTACTTTAGGTCACTTTGGGTCAAGTGAGCCTAAGTGGGTCAAATAGCTTGGTCAAAACTTAATTTGAGTTTGATTGAACTTATATTTGGACTTATGATTGAAATATAAATCCATTTGCAAGTGGTTTGAAGTCAAATGGGTTTTGATTCATTTGACAATTTCATATTCAAAGGAATATGAATGGATTTGGGATTTGATTTTTGAATTGGATTTTGATTTGGTGATTGAAGTTTGCATTTATATTTGGATTCATGATTGTAGGGTTGATTGAATCATGAAGAAAAATCAAGAGTTTGGCTTGATTTGAAGTTGATTTGGCTAAGTTCAAGACTTTGACTTGAAAGGCTTAGGTTGGATTTTAAGTGGATTTGAGTTTGATTTTTGGAAGAGGTTTTGATTGTTTGAATTTATATTTCATTTATATATATGAATATAAATGAGAATATAAATGGATCATGAGAAAATTCCAAGGATTTGAAATGATTTATTCATGATTTAGGCTACATCCATTAAGAGGGAACTTAAAGGACTTAGGAAATTTTGGATTTGGAATTTGATTTGAGGATTTGATTTGATTTATTTGTATTTATATGTTTTTTATACATGTGAATATAAATGAGAATATAAATAAGTTATGAGAAAATCTCATGAATTTGAATTGATTTGATCATGAGTCCTTTAATGGAAAATTAAGGGCTCAAGAAGGATTTTAAATTTGGAATTTAATTTTGGATTTGATTGATTTATATTTATATTTATATATATATATATATATATATATATATATATATATATATATATATATGTGAATATAAATAAGAATATAAATGAGTTATGGGAAAATCCCATGAATTTGAATTGATTTGATCATGATTTAGGTTAAGTCCTTAAGGGAAAATTTAAATAACTTGGAAAATTTTCATGAATTGATTTTGAATTTTAAGTTTAGTTTGATTGGTTTGAATTTATATTTCATTTATATATGTGAATATAAATGAGAATATAAATGAATTATGAGAAAATCTCATGAGTTTGAATTGGTTTAGATCATGATTTAGGCTAAGTCCTTAAAGGCAAATTTAAGGACTTAGGAATTATTCATGGGTTTCAATCATGAATTTCAATCATAGATTTCAATCATGGACTTTGATCATGGATTTCAATCACATGGAGTTGATCAGAGTTGGAGAAAATCAAATAAGATTGATTTGGAGTTTGACTTGAAGGAAGGAAGTTGAGGAGTGGTTTAAGCTAAAGGGTAGATAAATTTTCCTAACACCCCTAAGGCATGACTATTCCATGGCTAACTCTTCTAGTCTCTGGGTTGAGTGTCCACCTAATCACTAGATGTGTCTTAAGACTAAGGAACTCTTAAAGTATAAGAGAAGTCATATGCCTAAGATGGAGGGGTTGAGAGCTCATTCTAAAAATGAGGTCAACAAGCCTGTTATAACATAATAGAAGCTGAGATCGAGACTAATAGTAATGAAGAAGATGATTCTCATGAAATTCTTCTTAAAAATGATGAAGAAGTAGAAGCCAAGCCCACACCTGAAGAACTCGAAGATGGTGGGCAAATAGCTACTATGGATGAACTCAAAGAAATCAATCTAGGAATTGAGGATGATCCTCGTCCAACTTTCATCAGTTTCCTTCTACCTGATGAGAAAGTTGTATAGCTAAAAATGCTACTTTGTGAATTCAGGGATTGCTTTGCTTGGACATATTACAAATGCTTATCATCCGATAGCAGTTCATAAACTTGCTATTAAACCATGATGCTTAGCAAGCTCTAGCGAATGATTAGAGATCGAAGGCGGGTAAAAAAAGAAGCTAATCGAGGCTTCATTGGAGAAGTATGCAGATTGGATAGCCAATATTATCCCAGTTAGGAAGAAGACCTACCAAATCTATCTCTGCATTGACTTCCGGGACCTAAATAAGGCATGCCCAAAAGATGACTTTTCGCTTTCAATATCAAAACTACTAGTGGACAACACTTCCAACTATGACATATTCTCTTTCATGGATGGATCGTCAAGATAAAATCAAATCAAAATGACATCAAGAAGATAAAATACATCGTTGACACTATTAGCATCTGCTAACGGTCATGCCCTTTGGCTTGAAAATCTGAGCTACATACGAGATATTTTGATCATTGATTCATTCAAAAGTGGAATGTTATGTTGGCACGGTGGTGAAGAGCTTAAACCATGAAAACCACTTCAAGACTTGAGTATTGGAGAGAATCAAAAATATGATCTCAAGATGAATCCTCTAAAATGTGCATTCGTGGTATCCTCCGAAAAATTCCTTGGGTATATTGTACGTCACACATGAATTGAAATTGATCCCTTTAAAATCAAGGAAATTATGGAGATGTCTCCTTTGAATAGTTTGTGCGAGCTCCGTTCTTTACAAGGACAGCTAGCATTCATCCGTTGATTCATATCAAACTTATCAGGATGCTGTCAACCATTTGCAAAGTTGATGAAAAAGGATGCTCCATTAAAGTGGGATAAGTGTAAGAAGCATTAAAAGCTACTTGTTAAATCCACCAATCACCAATCCTTACCTCTTAGGAAGCCCTTACTATATACATTAGAAGAGTCCCTTGGAGCATTATTGGCACACACAATGAAGAAAATTAAGAAAATGCTCTTTATTATATCAATTAAGATTAAAGAGAAATGAGATACTCTCAATAAAGGAGCAAATGTTTGGCGATCTTTGATCCAAAAACTCGTCATTATATGTTATCTCACAAGATTACTCATCTCAAGGATCGATCCATGAAGTACTTGATGACAAAACGAAGATTGGCGGCAAGATGTGATATTTAATCTTCAGTAGTGAAGGGACAAGCCTTAGCAGATCTTCTAGCTACACATCCAATCCCAATGGACTCTTCCCTTAATGATGATTTGCCCGATGAGCAAATTATGCTCATTCATGAAAAAGAAAATTCACAAATTTGAGAAATATACTTTGATGGAGCCTCATCGATCAAACAAGTCAAACCTCTAAATTTTCCAAGGGCAAGAGTAGGAATCGACATCATCTTCATAACACCAGAAAGAGGGATAGACATGATTGTATGGGTTGACCGAGCCAAGAACTAATAATGAAGCTGAATATGAAGCATTAGTGACAGGTCTTGAAGAAGCTATTTTCATAGGCATTCAAAACTTGCATTTTTTGTGATTCTCAGCTTATTATAAATCAAGCACTTGGCATCATAGAATACAAGCTTGAGTTAGCTTTCTATCACAAGTGAGTTCTCAAAACTTATGAAGTAGAAATCAAATATCATCTTAAGTCTCTCGAAAATAAAAAAATGATTGTTTAGCAAAATTAGCTAAGGAAATGGTAAGTATGAATGGTGATTATGTCATGATCGGCATATTTACTCGATAAGTTCTAGATCCAGCAAAGTATCAATCCCCGCAGGTAGAGGGGTTATCAAATTTGACACAGCAGGATGTGACTTAGGTTGCTCCTTATACTCTCCAAAATCAACAAGGAGTTATACCAAGAAGGGCTAAGAATGATATTGCCTCAGAAAAGCAATATGAAGCTTTTATTGTAGAAGGGCGATATGATTGGAGGCAACCTTTCATTGACTACTTTAAAGAAGGCAAATTACCAAACAATAGATCATTGGTAGCTCAAATAGAGAAGAGAATGTTGCGCTATGCTTTCATCAACAACACTCTATACCATAGATCCTTTGAACAAATGGGGCTATGATGCCTAAATGTAGATGAAAAAAGTGATGGTTGAAGTTTATGAAGGACTTTGTGGTGATTAGGTCCTAAGATGGTAGTAAAGATCAAAAGGATGGGCTATTATTGGCCATCTATGATGAGAGACTGTATTAATCATGCTAAGAAGTGTCATGAATGTCAAGTACATGGGAATATAATCCATCAACCTCCAAATATGCTACACCCAACAATAACATCTTGGCCATTTGAATGTTGGGGTACATATGTAATTGGACCAATTGACCCACCGTCGTCAGTTGGACACCACTTCATCCTAGTAACGACTGATTATTTCTCTAAGTGGGCTAAAGCTACCCCATTTAAAGAAGTTACTGCTGATCGAGCGATCAACTTCTTCATGCATAATGTGGTCTATAGATTTGGGGTGCCGAGCCGAATAATTTCTGATAATGGTACAACTTTCAAAAGTGTAAATATTTATATATTTATCGATTGACACAAAATTGATTGGCGATACTCTTCAATATACAATCCAAGAGTAAATGGTTTGCAAGAAGCCTTTAACAAGACATTGGTCAAACCGCTCAAGAATATCCTTACTAAAAATAAAAGAGAATGGCATACGAAGCTAATAGAGGCATATCGAACCACCTATAAAATGCCGACTAAAGCCACTCCTTATTCATTGGTGATTGGAACTGAAGCACTTCTTTCGCTTGAGGTTGAGTTGCCTTCACTTCGAGTAGCCATCCAATACAATCTAACTGAAGATCAAAATGCTCGTCTAAGAGTGGAGGAACTCGACACGCTTCATGAAGTTAGACTGCAAGCTCATCAAAAACTAGAGGTTTATCGAGCAAAGATGTCTAGGGATTTTGACCATACAGTGTGGCCTCGAACATTCCAAAAAGAGAATTAGTCTTGGTGCTGAGAAGACCAATTATCCCCAATCGAAAATTTGGTGGCAAATTTGAGCCTAATTGGGAAGGCCCTTTTGTCATTGAATAAGTGTATCAAGGAGGGGCATACCAACTCATTGACCTAAAGGGTGAAAAACCAATGCCACTAATCAATGGTCGTTACCTAAAAAAGTATTATACATGATGACTACATTCTCGAAGTACAATAGAAATTCCCCTGCAAGACAGGGAGCATTTTTTTAGTATATCTATTTAGGTTGACATCACGCTTCATGCCGAGATCCCTAAATAAATATACTCACTCCAGATGAAAAACTCTTATGTGAAAATTCTCTCAACATTTTAGATTTATATATATATAGATGAAAGCAATGTTACATGTTAAAACCCTCTTAAAAGCATATCAATTCAAATATTAATATATTTATGTAATTTCATCTTGAAAGTTCTTCTAAATGTGTTTTAGAATTCCCCCTGCAAGATGTGGGATATTTTTTAGTTTATGTTAAGTTTATTTGAGTTGATGTCGTGTTATGATGAGATCCTATATTTGATTCATTGACATTGAGCTTTACGCCAAAATTCCTGAATATATCCATAATTGTTACTATTAATTGTAGGTTCTTGCAGGAACAAAAAGAATCTATTTCTACGAATGAAAAGATATCCCTAAATGTCAAGAAATTTATCTCCCAGATTTGCCAAAATTTTCGAGATCAAGTCAGAAGAACTTCCGATTTCGGAAGCTTCAATCAACTGAGTTGAAAAAATATCAACCTCTACATCCTGAAGTCTAGGACATGGATGGGTTCTAAAGACTGAACTCAATAAGCCCACAAATGATTGAGTTCTCGCACATTCAAAGCCAGAAAGTGAAAGAGCCCCATTCATCATCAGATGACCAAATGACAATAACTTAAGTCAAAGACTTCGAGGTTAAAGGTCAAAATGAACAAGCCCACGTGGAGTTCTTGCCTCACTCATAAGAAAGGTCAGTGAAAGAGTCCCCTGCTCGTCAGTTCAATGATAATTGCTGTTCAATCCCAAACCAGATCCAACATAGTGATTACAAGCAACCAGGGTCCAAAAGATCTTTCTACTTGATCGATAGATCAAGACAATCTGAGAAAATAACTCCCAATTCAGTGCTACCTCAAATCAATTTATATATTGCCTGCAGGGTGATATCTCAATCTATTCTCAAATGATCTGATCAAGCTTAAAGCACATATCAAAGCCAATCTCCTCATCAAGTCCATCAAATCAACCCAAATGACCTCCGATCAACGAACAGACTTTTTCATCGCATTCAGAATATCGAAACTGGATAGAATATAAATATTGTACAACTTGATGATCAACCAATCAAGCGATCGAGTCGTCAACGCACATGTACGCATATCGAGGTTAGGAGACACCGAAACAAAATAAATGATCTCCATTTATGAAATTGATTGTGCTGTTAGTTTCAAAATGTCAAAATCTGTTAAGTAAGATTGTTTACACTCAATTCAAACAAGTCTACGTCAAAATCGAGCGATCGGAAATGATAGCGTGCATTTTGAGCTAAAATGGACTCAATCTGACGCCGACTTGAATCAAACGACCTTCGATTGCGAAACGGATTATGCCAATGTGTTCGAAATAATGAAATAATCTTGAATCAACATATATATCAACCCTATGTTGAGGTTGACATAAAATTCACATTAAAGTCGATTAAGCAAGAAAAAAATCAATTTAATAACCTAAATATAATCCTAGCCCTAAGTGAACGATTACTATCCTTCTTGCGAAACCCGAACCCCTCTTCCGGGAACTCCCCTTTCGCATGAAGCCTTCCGCAACCAGCCCGTTCCCCGCAGGACTTCCCTCTTCCTTCTCCAAACCATGGCGAGGGGACTTTCCTCTTCATTCTCCAAACTACAAGGAAACTCTCGATTTCCCTTGCTTCCAAACTAAAAGGTGATTTCCTTTTCTTCTTCTTCTCCTCTCTCTCTCTCTCTCTCTCTCTCTATGTGCATGTTTGGGTATATGTGGATCTTTATCTTTCCTCTCTAGCTCGGCATTTTACTCTTGATTGCATGGCTACACCAATCTTGCTGCTAGGTTCATGTCAAATTGGGCATTTCCATCTTCATGTTTTGTATTTTTGTTTTTTTTCTTTCCTTGACTCTTTGGTTCTCTCTCCTTTCTCCTTTGCTTTCATGGCTTCTACTAAATCTTACTTCATCATCATTATCACCATCAAATTTAATAGTACTATTTGTTTATGTAGCTTTTCAATTTCTTCAAATCCTTGTTTGTTCAAATGGCAAAACTCTTATTATCTTGATGTTCCTCCTTATTAGTAATGACGTCTCTCTCTCTCTCTCTCTCTCTCTCTTTCTCTCTCTCAGTTCATAGCGAAAAAAGAAGAAAAAAAAATATTTTCTCTCTCTCCCTCCCTTTCTCTCATCCAAAATAAGGAGTGAGATTTCAAAATGTAATTGGTGGATGAGTATGGAAGTGTGTGGAATATTGTATATTTGTGCTTGTGTGTTCTTTTGCAGGTTCGAAGACCCGCTAATGCCCCATAGGGTGTAGCAGATGCGAGGAAATGTGAATGTGAAATTATATATATATATATATATATATATATATATATATATATATATATATATATATATATATATATATATATATATATATATATTGTGTGTGTGTGTGTGTGTGTGCTTGTGCTTCTATTTGCAGGTTTCAAGACCTCGCTAATGCCCCATAGGGGTGTGAAAGGTGTATTGTGTGTCACAAGATACCACTGCTCAATAATAGATTCGAAAGCCAACATCCATTAGATGTCTCTCTCTCTTTTGCTAAAAATTTTACAAAATTCTAGACTTAGAAATATATATATATATATATATATATATATATATATATATATATATATATATATATATATATATATATATATATATATATATATATATATATATATAATTATTAGGGTGTATGAGAAAGATGGATGTGGTGTCATGAGAGACACCACTCATCATTAGGCGTCGAGAAAATAAAATACTCGATGACCCACTGAGGATGAGGGAGGCTACCAAAATTGTGTCAAATCTTTTTTACTTAGAAAAAAAATGGGAGAACAAAATGAATCGTCTTAATAATGTTAAGCAAAGAAACCTAAAACTAAAATTCAAATTAAAAACTCCAAACAAAAAAAGGGGAGGGAAAATAACATATAACAAACACAAAAGTAAAACAAAAAAGAGAGGTGAAAAGCAGTTACAAATTTTATTTAAGCAGAGTTGAAAGCCCACTAAAATTTTTAACCCCTCTCTTTCAAATACTCGAACTCTTCAAACAAATGGAATGGAATGTAAGACCCCCTCTTGGCCTTATTTATAGAAATTAGAAGGGGTAGTGAAGGACCCACTTTCAAAAAAATAGGGGGGTGGGGGGAGGGAAATGAATGTAGAAAAATTTGAATGGCTCCTATGTGCGTCGTAGCATAACTAACTCCACTGCAAGCACTTAAAATTTTGATATTCAAAGTTTTAGCTTTAATACCTAATTAAAAGCAAGCATTTGCATGGAAGGATCCTATGGATTTGAAGGTTGAATTGAAAAGATAAAATATATCTATATTCATAATATGGGTCAATCTACTGGTAAGCTTGAAATAACTAGGGAAGTTTCATAAAAAAAATATACAGAAACTCATAATCTTTTTTATGCAAATAAAAAACAAATCAAATGAGGGACCTTCAAAAAGAGGAGGAATCAACTTAAATATTATACTCTATTGATTCACAGAAGTAACTCTAAGGGATAAATATTCTCTTAAAATAACAAATTAAACTGTCTTTTGAATCTATAGCTTCAAAACACGTTGCCACCGGATCTGCAATTCTTTGTATAAGCAGACAGAAGGCGACACTAAACTAAATGCTGCACGAATTAAGGAGCTTTCCTTCAATACAAAAATTAAGGAACTTCATTCTAAATTATGATTTTCAAAATCAACGAAATCACTAATTAGGTGAAATTAGCTAAAACATAACACACATGTTCGGACATAGAGATTTAAAGTGCAAATTTTAATGTCTTAAAAGGCTACATGATTAATTAAATAAAAATACAAAATCAATCTCATGATTCAGAAATAAAATCACCTAAATTTCTAATCACCCACATGGGCCCTGACACTATGCTGAATGTTTAGATTCAAGTGTCTAAGGATGTTGCGTGGGTTATTTCTTAATTTAGTCTTAGGACTCGGTCCGGGTTAACAAAACCTAAAAATCTATTACAAGATTTTTCAGCTTAGTGAAATATCGAGAATTATATAATGATAGTAGATCTAATCCTCATTAGCGGCTAAAGCGAGTTGATAGGATCTAAAACTTTTAAATATATTCAAATTAATCAATTGTAAATCAAATTAAAATTAAGTATTAATCTAAAATTCTTAAATGAAAATCTAATCGTTAAAGCTTAAGCAAACTCAATCTATCCACCTTCCTTATTGTTTGTCAAGGTGACAAATTAAAAAAATTTAGCTCACAAAGAGAATGTCAAATCAGTGTTCAATGTTCACTCTCAATCAATCTCTTTCTAGGGGCGTAGTTCTCTAGCTGCGTAGCTGGTAGCATAGATGATCGATTATGACGAGTCTCGATCGGATGGTTTGGCGTCGGTCCATTATATTACGATCGATGGTATGCCAATGGCTCGCCCTTTGGGTTGTGAATCATTACTTGATATCACGATCTCAGAAGTCTCTTGAAACCGCCTAGTCTACATTCTTGGGCGATGTCATTGGTTGATAAGGATCTTGATTAGTTGGGTCACTACCTCCTCGACTAAGTATAGGGACCACGGAGGGATGATAACCATGGGATTTAGATGGCGATCATTCCTCCAACCATCTGGTTTAAGCTGTAATGATGAATTTCATAATCTAAATTCTGAAACTACATATTTTGCTACTATACGCTACGCATTAAGCGATCTAACGACTAGCATTAATCGAAAATTCTCTCTCAGCTATTGGGAGGAGTAATTAACTATAGGGGCTTGCTGTAGCATCTAAAGTCCTCAAAATGAGGATGAAATCTCAGGTAGTGTCTTATCTACTATTCCATCGACTTCTAAAATTACACCGACACTTTAAATCATCTTTGTTCAATTTAATATGCAGAGAGATCGGTGGCAAATTTTCAGAGTCCACAGAATCAAAATTCTTGTCATTTTCTTCTTCATAATTCTTACATACTCATACTTGTAAATCAGGAACCTGGAGATATTGAAGCTCAGTTCGCACAAGTTGAAACAGCTTTTCTTATGAAGACGTTCTTGACATCTCGAAATCCCGGTCCTCTTATTATACCAAAGAAGAAGGGATCTGAACAACAACAGCCTGATAAAGACACTACCTTACCTTCATGGCTTTCTGAAGCTGATATCAACTACTATGCAAGCAAATTTATTAAGACAGGTTTCACCGGCGGAATCAACTACTATCGTAACATGGACAAGTAAGCGCCTTTATTAATTATTTTGCTTCCATAATCGATTTTATAAAGTTCTTAAGAAACTTAATAAGAAGGCCATGCAGGAACTGGGAGCTCACTGCTCCCTGGGCTGATATTCAGATAAAAGTTCCCACGAGATTCATCGTAGGAGATAGTGATCTGGCCTACCATTTTGCCGGCATGGAAGATTACATTCAAAGGGTGGATTCAGAAGAGATGTTCCATTCCTTGAAGATGTTATTGTGATGGAAGGAGTTGCTCACTTCATCAATCAGGAAAGGCCCGAAGAAATCTCAAACTATATATATGAATTCATACAGAAATTTTAATTGATCCTTCTTATATCACCGTCTTGTGGATCAAGTATTTCTACTTCTGAATTAACTATTATGCTATTTAATCTAAGAAAACATTAGTGATTATTAGCAACATGCTGAAGTGATCAATAATAAGTTGTTGCCGCAATCGTTGGGCTTTGTGAGTTCTTGCTAAAGGATTATGTGAATGATTATCGCTTCTTTTACTGTTTTCAGTGCAATATTGTGGACGCTTGAAAGGCTGTATAAGATATGCTGAGGCTTCTTTCTTGTTGCTAGCCCACATATGGAAGGCAGGAAGGCAACCAGGTGTCAAAAGCAAGCGTGGGCATTGGTTTTGAATGTCTATGAATCACTTCAATAAAATATAAATATAGAAAGAATAAATATAGTAAAATGAGAGAGAAATGCAGTTTAATTA